>JAQMCX010000023.1:15932106-15970953 GCA_029814765.1 Acanthurus leucopareius
CCCCCCCCCCCCCCCCCCCCCCCCCCCCCCCCCCCCCCCCCCCCCGCCCCCCCGCCGCCCGCCCGCGCCCGCCCGGGCGTGGGCGGCGGGGGGGGGGGGGGGGGGGGGGCCGCGGGGCGGAGCAGTGACATGGAAGTGTGTGACTGCAAAACACTTCTGGACTTCTTATCTGTGAACCCACACACACACTCTCACACACTCTAAATCATAACCAGCTACACGCACTGAACCGCGCCGATACACTCGCACGCTCTGCAGAAAACAAAACACTACAAATCGCCGGCCACTGATACACAAACCACATCAAAAGACCAGATGGGTGAGAGATGAGAGAGAATGAGTGCTGGTGGAGATCTTGAGGACAGATAGAGAGAGAGAGAGGCAATGAGGAGGAATGTTGCTGACCACTAAAGGTGGAGATACTCAGGGCAACTTCATGAGCAACTCTGAGGGACACCAACTCAAACGGTGCTCCATTTACTTCTGATTATAAATCATGTTTAACTTTGTTTTTTTTGCCCACTATGTTGCCATGTTTATCCCCACAATAACTTGAAAACCTACATCTGAATGACCTACGCACTGCACACCTCCCCCTGTAGAAACCTGTTGTAAGGTGAAGCATAAAGTGTGTGTTTGTGTTTTGCAAAATCAGTGCTAAGACCCCGTTTACACCTGGTATTAGCATGCAATCTGTGTCTGGATGTGTTATCTGGGTGATAATATCAGCTCACTGGCCTTTGCATGTGATTCTGGTTTCAATATGGGCTCTAAAAATCTCAGTTTCTTGCACAATGTGATCAAATCTCAGGCTGCAATAATAGATATGACAGGTCAATTGGAGGGATGTTGCTCTATGAGCTCTCTACATGTATTTTTTCTGTTGGAATGGGGTTATGTACAGCCATCTGAAGCGAGTAGAGCCCAAGTTATGTACATTTTAAAGTTCTTGGGTGCCTTTTTTCATTGAAAGCTTCTAAAAATTTGGTTTTCAAATAGCAAAAATTGACTCTTGTTAGCCTAAAAAATTATATTACAACAATTATTGCTCAAAAACTTTAATCTGTTAAACCGGGTCTGTGGACTGGATGTGATTTAATCCAGTAACATGAACAAGGCAAAATGACCAAACAGATTACATCACATCTTAATTTAATTTGCTAAATCCTCATGGCCACATGGAAGTGAGCATCATATTTGTTCAGCTAAACTTAGGAGAGCATAACAACACAACACTGAGAGAAACCTCTCATCTTTGAGGGTCAGTGTGTAGGATTTAGGGGGGATCCACTTGTGGAATATGTCAGAAATGACCTTAGAATGAGGGAGCAGGTCCTTTTCCACCGAGTCTGCCATGTTTCTTCACTATCCCAGACTGGAGAAACAAAATGCTGACTCCTAGGAAGGCCTTTACATTTCTTGCTACTACTGTAGGCTCACCTATTAGCTTGGAAAAAGAGGGTCAGACTGAAGTGATAATTAAATTGGTGCAATCTGCATCTTCACCACTAGATGCCACTAAATCCTACACACTGGACCTTTAAAGAATTACACAGTTTGCTTTAAAAGAATAAATACATGTATGACCCCTTGTTTTTATGTTATTAGTGTTGTTGTTATTTTTTATGCATACTGATATGGTCTAATGGCTCTGATATAAAGTTTAATTGAATTAATCAAGTGAAATCACCTCCAAAAGTGGTTTACATTTTCTGTTCCATCTTTTAAAATTGCAATGCCTAAGATATCCAGACACCAATCACATGTTAATACCATGTAAATAGGCTTTGAAGTTAAGGTTTTACCCCTGTATTTCTTTGATTTCTCCTAATAAATAAGACCCTATAAACACTATAAATCATATATGTTGTTCCTGGATTATCAGCAAAGCAAATAAACTGAACTAAAACCAGTTTTGCTAACCTGTTCCAATGCTACATGCTATAAAAAGGAGCTGCCCAGTGCGATCTTGTCTAAAATGTTAAGTGCCTCTTTGCCTCAGCTGCCTCCCTGCCTCTGTATGTGTGTGAGTGTGTGTGTGTGTGTGTGTGTTACTGTGTGTCACTAAGTGTGGTGAGGTGCTATGTGGGATGCCAGTGGCCTGCATGCCGGTAGATAAGAGGTTTGGTAGAAGGTTAGCGGGTTTACCTGGTCCAAGGTAGAGTACCTTGACTTGAGCGTGATGACCTCATCCAGGTGAGCCCTGAAGTCTCTCCGTGAGGCCTGGGGGAAGCCACAGGATAGTCACTCACCTTCATGCCACGCACACACTCACACAGCTGCAGGCAAACAGGCATGCACACACACTCCGATCGACACAACATGTCAGTTAGTGGTGCTTTGAAAAAAACACACACACACACAGAAAATCGCCTCATTTTGCACACACACACACACACACATGCCGGAGCTGAGCCAAGTACTAACCTGACACACACTCTGCAATCAGATCAAAGGATTTTTTAAAAAAAAAAATAAAAAGATGTGGCAAAAAATAAAACTCACTAGAAAACACCGACCACCAACAACACAACGAAACCAAAAGATGGATGAAGAACAGAACAGTTCGGTGGATCTGACAACAGTTCCAGTGAGGTGCTGCGACTGTGGACACATCTCCATGTTAGTGTGGGTGCATGTGGAGGTTAAAAAAGGTGAATCCAGGTGTGTGCTTGAATCCTGGTCGTACCCAAGACTTCTATCTGACATCATGTGACCCACTGGGGGGGGGGACGACGACCCAGATTACAGGTGATGGTCACTACAGTCCTGGAGTTACTCAGGCCTGTTTGTGTTGAACTTTAAATTGTACGGCTTCAGAAAGAGCGCTGAGAGTCGATTACTTTCAGGAAAAGAAGCAGGCCAGGATTTTTTTTTTATGGCCACTATTATAACAATAACATAAATGAAATTTATTTCAAAACATAAATGTGACGAAAACGAAACATAGCCTGACAGTTTTTATTAGGAACCATATAAATACTTTATAGTTAAAAAAAAAGTCAAATACACTATCTCTTTTTTTTTTTAACTTGAACACAAACATTTTCTTTCTTACTTAGGAACTCTTCCATCCACTTATCAAAGAATTGTGACTATGATTATTATCTTTAGGTAAAAATTCAGACAGAAATGATATAATCTGTTTACAAATTGAATAAAAAGGAAAATCAGTGGAAATTTATCTTTGAAATTCATTTAATTTTCTAATTTACCTGAAAAAAACTGTAGATTTTATTTTGTCATATTTTGTTTTGGCTTTTTCTTGTCAATTATGGCTGATAAGCATTGTTATACTCATGTATTTATAAAAGAAAAATGTGACTTAAAATATCAACCTAGCAGAGGCATCAGTCACTTTAAAGTAATCAAATTACTCGAAGGTAATCTGCTATAAAGACAGGACTGTAACTGCATTACAAATATTTTTATTTCTAATTTTCTAATCAGAAAAATGTTGAAAAATCATCTCAACATGTGACAGAATTAAAGTTAAACTGAACGTTACCTCCCACCACCTTTAAGATGATTGTTTTTAATTCTGCTTCCGGACTCTTTTCCAGATTTCATTACTGAACAATTACAGGTAATCAATGGATTCCGATTGGACGAGTGTCAGCGCTCCTCCACGCCTTCGCACTGAGGCCATGTATTTATCGCTTACAGATCAGAGTCATTGGAGCCTGACCAGAGTAACAAGCACAGTGGAGCTGCAAAGGCTTACGGCACATTTCTTCAGCCTTTTTTTGTCTTTTACAATCTGCTGCTGCTATGTGTGTGTGTGTGTGTGTGCGTGTGTGAGTGTGTAACAGGAACTGAGGTGTGTACACAGAGGGAGGGAAAAAAAACACACACTTTTTGTTTGTGCAAGCAATATCACTTTCATTCAAAATACATAATTCAAGCATCTTTCAACTTCAATTCTGAGGTTGAAACGCAGTTTGAGGAATATGCCGAGTGATGGTGTTTTGTTTTTTTTTTGTTTTCGTTTCGGAGGGTGTGTGAGTGTGGAAACAAGGTGAGGGTTAGAAACAGTACGTATACCAGAATGAGGGACATTTTACTAAAAGACAAAAATCAGTGTGGAGAAACACAACAAGACCACATCCACACACAAAAAAAAAAAAAAAAACAGAGAGGAGGAACAGAAAGGATTGTGGGTAGTGTGTAGAAAACCACAGAGAGACAGCAGGAGGGCAGCAGGCAGGAGAGCAACAGATAGGATAGGAGAGTTAAGGGATGGTAGGAGGGAGGGAGGTGCGATCATGCCAGGCAGGAAGTAGGAAGTGCGTTTTAGTTGGTGGAGGAGGAAGTGGAAACGGATGCCATGGTGACGGCCGTAACGATGCATTAAAAACCCATGCAGGAGTACCTCAGCAATGCTTAGGGTGGATGAACAGGAGGGGAGCCGCGCCTGGTGCCGCGAAAGAGAGAGAGAGAGAGAGAGAGGAAGGGCAGAAGAGAAGAGGGTTAACAGAGCCAAAGCCGGGTTGAGCGGGGGACAGAGGCACACAGAGACTGACGGGTGGAGCAGACAGCGCCCTCTGTCTTTCAGGAGGACGGGTCTCTGCAGTGACAGGTCTCTGTGTGACTGTCTCGGATGGGCCAAGGCAGCCAAGGGCATGACGGACAGGACAGGAACAGGACAGGACAGGATAGGACAGGTCAGGACAGGTAAGGACAGCAGGTAGGAGTTGCATGGGGGCAGGGTTTCACTCCCCATCAGAACAACAGGAGAACAGGTTTCACAGGAAACATCACACATTTCCATCACCAGTGTGTCAAATGTAGCGTAAACTTAAATGCATCAGCGTATTTTGCTAAGTGTGTATATTCACAGGAACTGATGGCGAAATGACTAATGTTTACACCTAAACAACAGAACTTTTACTGCTCTGAGAGGACAGTTATTAAAAATCAGCCCAGCTCGTAATGTGAGGAGGATCATACTGCCGAATGACTAATGTGCAATGCCAACACACCATCCGATTGCTGCATACAGTAAAACAAAAAATGGACATAAAAATGGACTCTTTTTTCCTTGTGGCTTGAGTTGCATATTTGAAAACAATAAAAGAAACCCAGCTTATTTGTACTTCAAGTCCAGATCTGATATGCTAACATATCAATTCCTAATAAGCATTCATGAAAATTTCATATCTGCATAACAGAACATCTAAAGGAAGTGGAGAAAAACCTGGAGATTTCCATCAGCATTTTCCAAAGTTTTAATGATCAACTGTGTCTGAAAATGGATTAAAGCTTCACTAAAAACATATTACTGTAAATAAGCCCAGAAATCAATGCGAGTACCTTTCATTGACCTGAATGTCTCTAATTTAATATCCTTCATTCACGTCATGTTGCACACACACCAAGACAACATGTAAACCAGCAGTCACGTGGGAAATAAAACAAGCCTTAAAAACTGCTACGTAATTATTTCCAGCACCCAAAAGTATCACCTTTTACTGCTCCACTGAGTCCACTGGTTGGGGAATTTTGATTCATGCTGTGCTAAGGCACTTTTAATAACAACGCCTCCACCAAAAGGCACATGAAGACCTTTATTACCTTCACAAATAAGGTTAGAAAGAGGGGATGTTCCTGTCTTTTTTTAACAACATATTTCAGGACATTGACCACAGATTTCCCTGCGTCCTGTTTGACCAAAAAATAGATATCGGATTTTCCAGGCATCAGTAACGTATGTGTGATTACTGTCAAAATATGAAGACAAAAACAACATAAGCAAGGCCATCTGACAGTCATTTCAGCTCAAACATGACATATCACTGAGAAAACCTTGAAAAGTATCACATCTATCTCTGGCAAAAAGTTATGGGCAGCATGAAAGCCAAGCTCTTTAAAAATAATTACTCAAATCATTAGATAATTCCCAACCTTTCCTCATAAAGCACTAACATTTTTGATTTGATTACATAATAAACTGTCTTTTTTAAAGCAGGGTTTGTAGATGAGATGAGCATCCCGTCCTTCTTAATTAAAATGCTTTAGATTCACAGTAGTTGCCCTCATCAAACTCACTGCTTTATAATGGACGCTGGCAGGGAACCGTACGAATTAAAACTCCGGAGTGAACTACGAAGGATTTCTTTTACTGCAGCAGCAAGTTAACACTGTTAAGAGGAAGCTCGACTGACCAACACTGGATGAAACTGTTCGTTCGTACAAAAAAAATTTCTATTTACCATAGTCGTTCTTTTGATTTTTGTTTTTTACTAAAATCTCTATGTGTATCCCTGAAATCTAACAGAGTGAGTGCAATTCCTTCCTCTTGTAACAATCTTCAACACATTTTATATACCATTTGCAGACTAATTTGCAGTCTTCTTGGACTTTAGATGGTGCATTACTGAATCTCCTGGTGCCTCACCAGCAGCACCAGCAGCTATAAATCAGTGTAACACCGTGAAACTGTTGGCAGGAATGAGTATCCCATTACTTTCGGTCTAAAACTCCACGGGGTCCCATTAAGATGGATTCAGATCAGACCTCAGCCACCTTTATCTGAGAGCAGGGTGGCTGTTAAAGAAAAATCACTTTCAACTTCAGGAGCAGATTCCTATAATCGCGACAATGTGTGACAATGTGTCCTGCTAACTCTGCATTTTCTATCTCCGGAGATAAAAAACCTGCAGACGTACATGTGTAAAAAAAAATCTGCACATGCAAGTGATCAGGGAGATTTATGTCACCTGGCAGGTTGAACTCTAGTAGATCCTCTAGCAGTCAGTTATATTTAATTTCTGTGTTACTTTGGGTCAAACTTATAAAGATAAATAATTCAAATGATTTTTCATGCAGCAGCTTGTGTTTCTTAAATCTCTACACGAGAGATGAGTGCAAATTTAGCACAGAAAATTTAGATGTTTTAATCACGAAAATAAAACTAATAATCACATAAAAAGACTAAAATTTCCTTAAACTGACCCTGAGAAAAGAACAAGTGAAAACATGTTTTCACATATAAAAAGCTTATTATCAGATTACACATTCTTTACATCCAAACTCAATTATACATACAATTTGACCCAAATATGAAAAATGTTTTTTGCTTGTATTTAGTTAAAATATTAGAGATCAAATAAGGATTTATTTAAATAAGATGTAACGTCTAAAAAAGTCTCTATCACACTGAAATGCGCTTATTAGGTGACTGTAATGAGATATTTTGACTAGAAATTAGACAAATGTTGTCGACTTTTTGCACAGTAAACATCTTTTGTCCTCTCTTCGAAAGTCAAACTTGTGCATTGTAACTGATTTACGGTAAACTGATTTAAAGTTTTGTGTCATAAAATCAGAAAGTCATAACAGAAGGAAATGTTTTCACTCTAAATAAATAAAGGTGAGCACGGATTTGACGGTGGAAACATCCGGTGACCGCGGAGGCTCACGGATCACGTGCTGCGTGCTCCGTCGTTCATCACCGCCTTCTTTGTCTACATGTATTACAGATTAATGAGGTATTGAGTGGTTCACCGGCGTGGCGGAAAGAGCGAGGGCTAACACAGCTGATTTGACAGACCCCGTGTTACGCCGCTCACCAGTCAGCCCCCCCCCACCTTCTCCACCTCCTGCTTCATCTCATCAACAGCAGCCCACATGGCGAACGAGTGCGCTCAGTACAGCTGGTCAGACAGTGTCATCCTTTCCTTCTTTACCGCCTTTCATTTCCTGTCTGTCTTCTCCTCTTACGCCCCGTCTGTCTGACTATTCGTCTCCCTCTCTCCCTCTCTCTCTCTCTCACTCTCTCTCCTTTTTTCTCTCCTCGCTTTTTAAAAAGCTCTCTTGCTTTCCGTCCTCCCTCCATCAGCCTCGAGGCGAACTCTCGGAGTCAGTGGGCGTGAGTAACTCGAGACGAATATAATATCACATACATGCAAAGCTCACACATACAGACGCGTGTTCCCGATGCATGAAAACACACGTCTTAACACTCTCACACATGTTTGTATTGTACTTGTTGACATCTCCGATATTTATTCTATAACAAAAAAAAAAAAAAAAATCCCAAATAGTACGCACGCTCTATAAACAAGCACAGTGACCTCAGATGAAGTGATTTTGACTCAAAGCCTTAAGCTAGCTGACCCAAATGGTCTCTGCGCGTTACGAGCCAGATAAAGCAAGAACAGGGACTGAGTGTGTGTGTGTGTATGTGTGTAATAATCGGAGACAAAAAGAGCACTCTCTCCTTCTGCCCGTAACTACTCTCATCCGGTCTCCGAAACTATATATCACACATATTACAATACATTTAGTGTTTTATACGACCCCGGCTATCTCGCCCCCCCCCTTCTGCACCTGACATTAAGCACAGCAGGATCGTTCTTCACTGCTAATTTAATTTAATGCCTTAACTGCCTTTTGCATTCAGTTATTGGAAGCTGTTGTTTCTCTTGTTAACACAGAGAGAGAAAATATACGCACCAGCTTGACATGCATCTTTATGTTTCCCCCCCAAGGCCACACAAAGGATGGACTAAGCACATTTTTCAAAAACGGAGAAAGAGTTGCACGCTGCAAAAATCTCCTTATGAAGCCTCTCTGTGTTGAGACATTTGAAGTCTTTTTTTCTTAAAACAACTGAAACGTCTCAGATATCAGTCAGCTTGTTTAATATATATTCATGCAAAAACAGTTCAGCCGAAAATGTTTTCTTTCCGTCCCATCAGTTATCTGCTCAACAACATGCCGATGAAAAGTCAGGTGAAGTTTTTTTGTCCTCAGATTTTTTCCTTACTTCACCTCTTAACAACATCTCAGCATTTTCCAAAACAACTGAAGAAGCTGTGGACAGAAAAAGCTCCACATATCACAATATAGATGATATAGATGATATAAGATCCTGATTCTTTTAAAAACAGGTTGTTTACATGTATTTTTATGCTAAAATCGTTACAATGGTGATTATATTAAAAGTGTTACCATACACCCTGTTTGAGATGGGTGTTTTAAGCTATTTTATGTGATATTTCTTTACATTTTTAGAAGTCTCCAGTTTCTTTAGTTGTTTTAATGCTGCATCGCTGTTTTGCTGTGAAGCTCCAGAAATGTTTGGTGGACAAAAATACACGACCTGACTTTCCATCTGCAAGGGGCTGATTAGATATTGACTGAATTTTCATTTCTGGATGAACTCTTCCTCTAATTCTTGTGCAGAAAAGTGTGTGTTTTTGTGTAATTTTGTGTAATACAGACACACTCTTGGAAAGCACACTGACTTCAACTGGACAAGTTAAAATATTTGGACGACAGTGATTTTTTAAAAAACTTTTTTGAAGACATTTTTGAAATGTGCTCAGTTGATTTGATGATTAAATTACAAATTTTAATACCACTTTTATGTTCATACCTCAGATGTAAGGTTACTTCCTTCAGCCAGTTGGCTCAGTTTACCACAAAGACTAGACAATGTCTGAAACCACTGATCTTTCTTTGTCTGAATGCACCAAGATCTGCCTGAAAACCCTTTTAAAGCTCACACATCAACACATTATATATGTTTTGTTTAATTTTAAGAACAAACAAGAAGTAAAAATTTCACCTCTCAGTTCTCAGTCTTGTTTTCTTGTTTTGTTGCCAGAAAATCAACGAAAAAATCCGGGAAACCACTTTGTCCAACCAGGAATTATAATTAATAAACAAACAAAATATATCATGTTAATTAGTGAGGTTCAAAGGGGCTGCTGGGTGTTTTTTGTTACTTTTGACAAAAGCGAGCTAGCTGTTTCCTCCTGTTTCCAGTCTTTGTGCTAAGCTACGCTAACCACTTTATAGACATAAGAGATATGTAATTTTTAAGAAATCCCTCTGAAAATAAAGCTGAGATGTGTAAAAAATTAATCTTGTCCTTCCAGAAAATTTAAATTTCAGGACTCGCTCGCGTGTCTTCACTATAAAAAAAGGGAAAAAAAATGTTTTGCGACGCATCCTTTCTGTCTTTTAGATGTTTGGTGAACCAAATCCAAACATTATTTATTCCCATTTTTAAAGAGCCTGTGTGAAACAGCAGGAATGAACAACAAGAATAAAAGGCATTAGCTCTCGCTGCATGAATTTATTCTTCACACACTGGTGGGAATCTTTTATATAACGTAGCATCGATAAAGCTGCAAATTTATCGCAGTACGTGACGCATCCGTAGAGGCACCACGGCTACATCAATATCCTGCTGCTTCTCCCTGTCAGCCATCATGGAGTCTGAAGGTGCTGCTTCCACACTTCTACATCCATATTGCCCTCATTACCATTTACAGTAGAGCTGCTGCTGCTAAGCTGCTACGTTGGTGACTGGAAGGGAAGTACATGATAACTCCAGGGACAAGAAATAACAGCACAGGAGTCGTGATCAAGGGGGTTCTTCTTCTTCTTCTTCTTCTTTTTCCACTGTGAGGTGCTCTGGATAAAAGCAGCAGATAAAAGAAGAAGGGGAACGTGGATGGAGAAAGTGGCTTTTGTTTCTGAGAAAGTGGCTGATTGCTCAACTCAAACACTGATGGAGTGTGAAGTCCTCTGAGATTGCTTCATTGTCTCACTCGCTCATGCTCATCCTCCTTTTTCATATCTCTTTTTTACATATGTGTGAGTGTGTGTGTGTAATGTCCACCACCTTCCAACGCTGCAGAAACACCACAAAGCCACAAAGCCACAGATATCAGGCTCACTTCCTCTTCTTCTTCTCCTGCAGCCCCCCTGCTAGTTTTGAGCTAGTCAACAGTCCCATGGCTACATTACTCACCCATCTCCCCTCTAAACTCATCCATGGCCTGACAGCGCACCTCCTTCAGGCACCATCAACCTCATCAGCATCAGCATCAGCAGCAGCAGCAGCACACACACGTGCACAAATATGTTATGCAGCACAAATTATATTTAAAACACACACACCGTGCATGCAATGCACCCACCCCCATTTCCACTCAGCTAATAATACAAACCCTTATTAAAGAGGCACACAAATTATTCCTGCACACACACACAAAGGTACAACACACACACACACACACACACACACACACACACAACAATCAGAACCTGTAAACATTGTCTCAGATATGCAGGAGCAAAGACATTACTTACCATCTTCTGCCTGGAGTCGGAACAGAATGAGCTCTCCGGCACATGCACACAAGAACACACACTCACACACACTTTTACACACACTCGCTAACTGGGAGAGGGTGAGCGAGGACGGATGAGTGAGAGAGAGAGAGACAGAGAGAGAGAGAGAGAGAGAGAGAGAGATAAGAAGGGAAGGCTGGAGTGAGAGCGAAAGAGCAGCAAGTAAATGCAACAGCCAAAGAGACAATAAGGAGGAGGAGGAGAAAGACGAAGAGAAGGAGGAGGAGTAGGTGGAGGAGGAGGAGGAGGGTATATAGCTGCACATACGGAGCTGCGCTACATCATACACGCATGGCTGAGGTCTGTGCGCGCATGTCTGTGTGTGTATGTTAATGTTTGTGTGTGCAATTCCCCCCGTTTGTGCTGAGGGAAATGACGTTTTTTGGCTCCTGAGCTTCACTCTTTCTCACGTCTTCTCCTCCTCTTTTTCTGTCCTGATTTGAGAGGATGGAGTCAGGATGGGGGGGTTCAAAGTGTCGGGGTGGGAGGGGGTGGGGGGGATGCCTGATATGAGGTGAGCTGCTGGACTCGCCCTCGGGGGGATGGACAGATGGATAAAGACAGACGAACAAAACGGAGAGACAGATCGTGCCGCACAGGCCTCAGCCGGCCACGCTGTCCTCTGTTTCCTGTCTGTTCGCTTACTTCATTCTCATTTATACCCATCTCTCCTTCCCCACCTCCCACTCCCTCTCAGTCCCTTGTCCTCTCTAACTCATTAGCTCTCTCTCTCTCTCTCTCTCTCTTTCTCTCGTTCACTCCCTCCCACTCCCTGTTCCTTCTCTCCTCCTCCTCTCTCGCCTTTCTTTCCTTCTCACTCACTCACTCCATAATAAATCCTCCACACCTCCAGCAGGCCGGGAGATGAGGAGTCACTTTTATGTGCCTTACTGCACTAAAGGAGGGCAATAACACATATCTAATGGTCACACACACATACACACACACTCTCTCTCACACACACACACAGAAGTGGTCAATACTGTCAGGTAAAACCAAACATGAATAATTTCAGCAAAGCACAGAGGCATATAACAAGTCCTATCTGCTGCTTCCACGGGGGAATAAACCTGTAGGGAATGACGACACAGGCTGTAAAACACACCGGGGCCGGGCCTCGGTGTCCTCACACACACACTCTAAATCTGCAACACATGTACACACATAAACTCTGCCTAAATGTCATTGAAATAACAAAGAAAAGATGGCGGCAAACAAAAACACAGCGGTATTTTTTTTGTCTTTCTTTGACCCTGCAGCATCCAGACTCCTTTTCAAAGACGACCGTGTTCGCCCTTTACTATATAACTACCACTTTAGTGTGTGTTGGCTCGTGCTTGTGGGATTTTTAAACAATAACGGTGTCCTCCTTGGCTAAAGTGTGATGTTAGCTGGCTAAGTTAGCGTAATTAGCTAGCCTCCTCTGCATGAGTAGATGCAAGCTTCCTTCTCGGCCGTGATATGATTAGCAGGAGGTTGGAAAAAAGGAAAAAGTTCTCACATAAAAATGCTAAAAACAAAGTCTAAAGATGATTTTTTTTTAAAAAAGAACCTTTTATTTAGCACTTTTAGCTTAAGTGCCATCTAGTTCTATTGTATTTGAGAGAAAGCTAAAATTCCAACAGATGATATCTCCTAAACTCAGCAACTCACACTGAAATTATCGAAGTGTATAAGCAGCAAAAACAGGTAAAGGTCATTAAAATGCAATGCTAAAGCAAATTAACTTTATGCAACTTAACAGGGTTTTGCAAGAACTGCACTTTTTTTTGCTCAATGCCTTATTTTCTCCAAAGGAAGAAGACTTTACAAGCAGCTGATGAAACAAGGAGGAAGTAATCATACACTTCAAAATAAAACAGTTAAAGACAAGCACACCGCTCAAGGCTCAAACAAAGTTTTGTGATCTGGACGCCTTTATATCTTATTTTGAAAAGCTACAGACAAATATCTGCTAATTTGCACGTATCAGGTACCATTTAATCCTTTTCCTCTTATACTGCATGGTGTTTACTCATGAGGACAGATGGAGCCATGTGCTAATGTCTCCATATGTGATGAGAAAATCTGTGATCTGTGAGAACGATTTGTTTGCTGATTTACATTTTAAAAATATTCAATAATATTTGAACTACAGTCATCGAACCATCCAGGGACGTCCTTTAATTTGTCACCCATCTGAACACA
Organism: Acanthurus leucopareius; assembly: GCA_029814765.1. Taxonomy (NCBI): domain Eukaryota; kingdom Metazoa; phylum Chordata; class Actinopteri; order Acanthuriformes; family Acanthuridae; genus Acanthurus; species Acanthurus leucopareius. The sequence continues at coordinate 15,945,445 of JAQMCX010000023.1, forward strand.
GGTTACTGTTTATTTGTCCACACACACACAGAAACACACACAGTGAGGTATTGACACTCAAAAATGTGCCTTCCTCAAACAAAAACAGACACACACACACACAGAAACACACACACACAAACAGAGCTCCTTGACAGTGTAAGCTAACAGAGCCTAGCACCCGGTGGACATTAGCGTTGCCACTTCATCAGCACACACTCTGCTTCATCCTCACAGTTCAAAACAAGGCCAAGGCAGCACACACACACACACTAAAACACACACATGCACACACTTTCTACTGCATGTCGATAGTTATGGACAGTATAGAGTCGTGTCTTCTGTACAGATCTGGAGTGCAGGAGGAGGAGCTGCCGTACAGGCTGCAGATCATTGATCCGTCACACACGAATCGGCGGATTTGACATTGGAGCGGCGCTCGCGCTCGTACAGCCGGTGCATAAATCATTCATCTCCCTCTGTCTGATCACTTCACTCTGCCTCTGTCACAGCTCATTTGCAAGCGCCGATCCTGTGATTCATGTCCACATCAAGCCACCAAAGCCAAACCTCATGTCCATTTGTAATAATTTATTTATTTATCTTTTTTTTTTTCGCTTGTTTCACACATCATAGCTATCACATTTGTTATGACTGCTGTGAAAATCCTGCAAGCGACGGAAAACCATTCAGCGGCCAAGCTTGTACTTGTAACTTTGAGCAAACATGGTGAATCTTGATCAACCAAATGCAGAAAAGAGTCAAAACAAACAAACATACTACGGTACTTTTCGGACTATAAGCTGCACCCACTAAATTTAACAACTAAAGCCACTAAAGCTGTTAACAGCCTCAGAATTACTTCGTCACACACTTTCTCGTTTATATTTGTTTATATTCGTCCATAAATTAGCCCCATCATAGTTTAAGCTGCAGGTCAAAGGGTCGGAAAAAAGTCGCGGCTTATAGTCCGGAAGTTACGGTATGTTATTTTAATAATGTAAGTATCAGGTAGGTAGATAATTTGAACATCTTCTGATTGTTTGAGTATTTTCTCAGCACAAAGTCAAACATTTGCTAGTTTCAGACCCTCAAAGTTGAGGATTTTAATGTTCTTTAGTGTTTTACAGAGGGGTGATTGATAAGTTCATGGCCCAGGGTAGAAGAAGATGAGTTAAACACCTTTAATTACATGCACATGTAGTTCAGCTCTTTGAGTGAGTGTGCAGAAAGTTCAAAGAGTATAACTTTTGTGGTAATTGATTTCCAGGAGGTTAAATAAATTGCAAGTCATCACTGTTTGAGAGAACAGACAATATCGGCCTTCATGTAGTCGTCCAGTACCTCTGTATTGAGGAGGTCCGGGAGGAAATGTAGTGCCACTCCTTACAGCATTATGAAAAGTGGGATGCGGAATTCAAACATGACGGAGAGAAATGACTGCATCAGGGCTAATATTGTCTCTTTTCCCCAGATGATGCTGACTTGCAATTTTAAATTAAGCGAAACAGAAATAACACAAAAAGTTATTGACTTCAAACTTTTTGCACAGTCACTCAAAGAGTTGAACGTCATTTGCATGAAAAGTGTGTGACTAACGTCCTTCTACCTCAGGCCATGAACTTATCAATCATCCTTCGTAAACATCTCTTAATTGTTGTGATGAATTTTTTTTAGATTTTCTGATATTTTACAGCTTAAACAATTGTTGAGTTGAAATAAATATCAGGTAGATTAATTGGTTGTGTATATTATCATCACTTAAGATAAGTCAACCAAAAACAAGCATGCTAATTATACCAAAATAATAAAATCTAGTGACAGACCTGCTAGCAAACAGATCTTATCCAGCAAACCTGCTCAAACACACACTCAAAGGTGGTTAAAAATGCTCTTATTTTATGATTACCAGGTCTGGCTCTCATGTGTCACACACGCATGTTAACACACTCCTGTTTTGGCTCGAGGGTGTGACCAGAATGGCGATGTGTCTGCGGTGAAGGTCATCTGGAAGTGGCGTGGGCTGAATTACACCACTGCACCGTGACTCATTTCCCACATTTGGGAGTGAAGAAAGACTTGATTTCCATAAGCCTTGGCCTTGGCTCCAAAGCCATACATCAAGCCATTAATCAAAAAAAAAAAAAAAAAACGCTACAGGACCGGTGAGGCGGTGTCCTCTATACGTGCACAGCCAGCATCCGGATGACTTGAAGCAAAGGCACCATGAGGAAGTGTGAGGGCACTGAATACTATAATCAAAATAAATGCCGATATCAGTCAAGTTGATGGGATGTTTGGAACAGTATACAATACACACACAAGAGCATAAATAATGTTTGCGTTTGCAGATGCATCAAGGTAAAAGCTCTGATAGAGAGGAGAGAGTGGATGAAAAAAGCTAAAGAGTCATTCGGGGCCTGACGTTCACTTTAAAACTTAATCTGATTATACTGAGTTGTTATGAACTGACAAAAGAAATGTAATGATGTTAAAAAATCTATTTTCTTTTTACTTTTTCCCTTCCTTTCTTCCTTTCTTTCTTTATTTCTCCCACCACGCAGCTCTGTGTCACTGCTGTTTTTCATGGAGAGCAGTTGTGGCCTTGATGTGGGAGTTTAAACAACGGGAGAAAATCTCACAACAGCTGTGGATTCAAACACTTTCACGCTCAGCTTGTCGAACAAAAAAAACAGTAGTTATCTGGGAGTTATGATTAGACACATAGATTATACACATGCTGACACCAGATAACCCAACACTGCTAATATATAATCAAGTAATATTGATTAGTAAATAATTGACTAGTGTGTGCAACAAGACAGCTATCTACAAAGCAAGCTAGCTAGATAATTTTCCAAAGAGCATTGATGCATCTTTTAGTTTATGAGACAAAATGCCAAAACACACAAGAATATGAGAGAAAAAACTGTAAATTATGAAGCGTAGCCTTCAGAAATTCTGCAGACGGCTGTCTGTATAACAGGGTGTGTACAAATGGAGGTTGTGCAAACGTTAGGAAAATAATGTGCAGTTATTGCAAATTTAAGGCACTTTAAAGGTAAGAAGTAGGGCAAGGACAATTTCTATGGATAATATAAATAAAATGCATATTAATGATAAATAAATTAGCAAATACAAACACAGATTGCGCAAAATAAGTTCAACATAACCAGTCAATTAGTAAAAATAAGTAAAAAATAAAGTGATTAAACAGGGAGGTATTTATGAGATAATGACTGACGAGAGATTAATAACTTGGCTGCAGTCTTTCTGATAAACTTTTGTTCAACTTGGTCAAGAAAACTGAAATATGAGAATAACTCACAGGTTGACAGACATTTTTTCGTGTCAGCATTAGACATTTTTTTATATTTATTCACTATACAGGTAGGAATTATAATCTGAGTTTGTAATTTAATCCACATCTTGCAAAAAACACAAGAAAAAACTAAATAAAAGCACACACACACACAATATTAGTCCAGTGCTCACAGAAATTTCAACCAACATTACTTTAGTTAATGTAAGAACAGGAGACATAACCCCAAAATGCACACACACACACACACACACATACACACACACACACACAAACACTCAAACACACACACTGTCAACCATCCTCTGAGTCAAAGCCCCGTCTCCCATATGCTTCATTAATCCAAACTCACCATTACATAACTGTACTAAATGCTCACCAGGGTGGAAGAGTACAACTACCCTCTTTGTAACTTGTGCATGTGTGTGTGTGTGTTGTGTGTGTGTGTGTTCATGTGTGCTTTCTTGTGTGTGTGTGTGCGTGTGTGTGCAAAAGTAAGAGATAGTGTGACAGAGAAAGAAACTCTGGTTACATGAATGATTGTAAAGCTGCTCAGTTTGTAATCCTTCTGTATCTGCTCACGTTTGCAGGACGTGGACTGAGTGTGTGTGTGCGTGCGTGCGTGCGTGTGTGTGTGTGTGAAAATAAGAGTGAGGCAGTCACTTTCTCCCTTTAGGATGATTCTGTGTGTCTAAATTTACTGAGTGTGTGTGCGTGTTGTGCGTATTCCCAGTTGTTGCTCTGCAGATAGACAGGTTTGGACATCAGTTGTGAGCCTGCCCTCTTCTGTGGTCTCCAGGCACACACACATACACACACACACACACACACACACAGGCTTTCTGCTTAATAGCAAAAACCACCTAGCACACACACACACACACACACACACACACACGCATACAAGAGTTCACCACACTTTTGCATATTCAAAATCAAACAGACTGCACATTTAACTGTGTCCTCACTTTGCTAACACACATGCCTTTCACCTGAAAACACACACACACACACCGTCCTGCAACCTTGCTAACGCTACTTGAGCTGCTTGTGCTGACCTGTGAGTGTATTTCTGTGTGTTTCTGTTTGTCAGAGAGCGTTTACTTGCTTCTGTTTGTATGTGAACTGCAGCTCTCCTCTCACAGCCACCACGCAGCGCTGCAGACGAGACCACCCGGCTAACACACACTGAAGCAGCCCACAGTGGCCCATGAAATGCATCAGCGCACAGAGCCACTCCGGCTCCGGCTCCGGCTCCGGCTCCGGGGACGCTGTGTACATACTGTCTGCAGCCGCTTGCAACGTGGGAATTTTCAAAGAACATATGGCAGCTTGTCGCTGGGAAAACCGCCTGTGTCAGAATCTAAACAAGCCAGGAGCTACACTTAGAGAAGCCATTAACTGTCTGCCGTCCGCCATGCACAAAGACACACACGTACACACACTCGTGTCACACACAAACCACAAACGCCAACTTCTGCGGTTGGCATGTGATTGTGACGGGCCAGCGATGCTCAAACTGGGTCATCGGGAAGAAAAGGGGAAGCGGAGAGACAGGTGCGAGTGTGTATTTGTATGTCGGGGCCGAGGAAAGAGAGGGGCTGATGGGAGATGACTAGCTCACTGCATCGGTGGAGCCAACAGCAGCGGTGGGAAAACAGCAGCAGCACTGAAACTCCCAACTGTCCAATTATTTACGGCTCCACACACTGTTGCTAGGCTGAGGTCAGAAACACCTTCGCTAACTCTGAAGCTCTCCAAGCAACATCAGCTACTAGCTGTGCGAGCTGCGATCAGCACACAGCAAAAGGAACAGCTGTGGTCAACAATGTGGGTCAGTTGACAACAGCTGGAAACGAGGGGAAATAATACAAAAGGTTTCGGATTGTATTTTCATTTAGCACCAAGGAAAACAGTGCAGAGACTAAAACAAAGAAGCCACTTTTCTATAAGAGTTTGAGCACAGGAATCCTTTTTTGTTAGTCGTGTTTCACGTCACTTTCAGCTTATTTGACTGACAACTGTCAGAAACAACCATAGATAGTTTATTAAATAGTGAAGGGAGCCGTTATGACTTTACCAACTAGCTTGTAGCATATCATTTTAAAACCCATAAGTATGGCAATATGATGGTTGCCATCTTGGTTTTTTTGAGGTAGAAGTGACCAAACTAAGACTATTTGACTTGGACGTGCAGCCTAGCATACAGCTAGCAGTTGCTGTCATTCAGTCTGCAGGACCTTTAAATATGCATGACTTCAAGTCTTATTGCAATTTAACTGAGTGAGTTATATGCATACAGTTATCATGAGTGGATGAATTAACTACAGAGACCAAATCTATTTTATAAAGCAGGCTGTAAACATGTTTATTGCTGCTGTAAAGTTGAGCATTTTAACATGAGGTTCAATGGTGAGCGACTCACTTCTGGTCTCCAGCCTCAAGTGGCCATTTAAAGAAATGCAACATACATGTTTGCTTTATTTTTCAGCCCTGGATGTTGCTGCTCGTAAACTTGGACAAATGTGATTGTAGCTGCAACATTTGATATGTTTTATATTTATTCTTACTTTTACGGACAGCAACAGTCCGACCAGAGGCTAAATAACTCTGAACCATATGTAAATTAAGAAAATATTTATTCTTTTTGTTTGTTAATCAAATCCTAAACTCATTTGGATAAAGATTAAAAGCAGAATCAGAATCAGTTTTTTATAGCTGGAGAAAAAAGTAAAAAGTGATGCTATGCTGTTTTTATTTCAAGCTACCGTTAATATATTTATCTTGTGTAATAAAAGAAGAAACCAGCAGCTGTTGAGGCAGAGACAAAAAACACAGAAACCTGCAGAAGAAGAAGAAGAAGAAGAAGTCCAGGATCACAAGACTTTGCACCAAACTGAAACTCCAGACTGCCAATAAAACATAATGGTGTAATAATGTAGTTTGACTCGTTTCAGTGGCACCTCAGCAGGTTCAAGCCTCACAAAACCTGCTTTTAAACCTGGAAATTCAACACTTCTCCTCCTCTCTGTGCCAGCTCATCACTTGCTCCTCATTTCTTCACACCTTTCACCTGATTATTTTCATGTACGACTGAAACTTCAAATTTAAATACCCACAATTCCACCTGACTTTTAAAAAAAAAAAAAGCTCTCTAGTCCTGTGACCTCTTGTCGCTCTTTGAACGAGAAAAAGAAGATCTCCTCTGGCTGCCTCCTTCGTCTCATGACCCGCCTGTGCACCCCCCACCCTCCACCCTCCCCTTCCACTGACATCCCATCCCTCTGTTCCCATGGCAACCCCCCTCATCTATTCCCACAGCACCTGCCTGCTGTCCGGGAGACACATGGAGACGTGACACTGACAGATGAGGTGAAAGAGAGAGAGAAAGAGAGAGGAACAAGAGAAAGAGAGAGAGAGAGAGAGAGAGCTGACGACAATCAGCTTTTTAAAAACCTGCAGGAGAGATTTGTGAAAACAAAAGGATACTTGGACATTTCATATTACAATTTTTTTGCTTTTTTTTTCGCATTAAGAATCGTTTCAATCTTTCACACTCGTAACTCAATTAAACAAGATTTTTTTTTTTATTCCTCGTCATTAAGACCGACTGTGAACAACCAAAATGTTAAAGTATCCCATTAAAGCTGGGACGAGACAAAGCAGACAGTGTGATCTCAAAAAACATTTGCAATGTGCTAAAATAAAAAATCAACCTGGGGAAATATTTCTGCATCCAAGCGTTCAGACCCACAACCTGCTGTCTCCACAAACACACACACACACAAACACACACTCACCCAACAATCAACAGGGGTTTAACATGTAAAACACACCGAAAACAAACACAAAACAGACAGTCTGCGAAGTCGAAACACTGAAAAAGAAGACTCTGTGTGTGTGAGTGTGTGTGTGTGTGTGTGTGTGAGCTTGTACATAAACCTTCACAAAAACTGAGAAATAAACACAAATAAAAACACATTTGAACGATGCAAAATTGTTCGAAACTAGAAGAGCTGAGGGGGGAAAAAAAGACAATAAAACTTTTTTTACCTCAAAAATAACAAATAAAATAATAAGTCACATCAGGAATCTTTGCTTTTTGATCATAAAAGCGACTCGGTTGATGAGAATACCTGCACGGTTGAGCTGTGGAAGACAAACAGTGGGGCTGATCAGACAGGAAAAATGGTATAAGTCTATTTATTTCCTGCTTTCCTACTCTGGAAAGAACATGTAAGTTTACCCCAACACTTCTTCTCTTGTCAGGAAAGTAAATATACTGAAGACGGTGTGATACAGTTAAATAGCTCATGAAAAGACGACTAGTGTACCTTGAATTTGGATTGAGAGTGTAAACTCCATCTGAAACTCAAGCTTTGATTGCTTTGGCAAATGTGTTGTCATATTTACTGGACTCACTGATTTCCAATAATCTTTTTCAAGAAAAGCAAATGTTCAAACATAATCGAGTCCAGTTTTTCAGCCAGTTTGGACGTCGCTGATTCAGGCTGATGATTAAACTTAGTGATGAGGATGAAGTTCAGGAAATAAACTGTGTTATCAACGTTAAGTCCTCACAAAGATGTAGGTACAGCATGACAGATCTGTGTGTCTAAATGTGTGTGTGTGTTCTTGGTGTGTACTCACTTTGGGTGTGGGACAGGAAGCGGTAGAGAGGCGGGAGGTGGCCTGGGCGCGGGGCGACTCTGAGGGCGTGGTGCTGAGAGAGGCTGTATCCCTGGGCAACACCTGCACACCCCGTGAGATGATGGAGTCTGGGATCTGACATCACACACACACACACACACACACACACACACAAAAACACACATATGCACCCACATGCATTTAAATAACACACACACTGAACCTGTAGGCAGCATGTATACACAAACTAATATACAAGATCCAGGAAAACACACATATATATTTATACACACAGCGTTCTGACTCTGCCAACTTTGTTATGGAGTCATGTGTCAGGCATGAAGGGATATTGTAGGTTTTTTTTTTTAGCTGTTTGTCTGAGAAACATGTCCATCGTTAGCGTATTAACGCTCAGTGGATGGTGGTCAGCACGCCTCCAGTTCAGAGGAGCAGCAGGAGAACTGGTGTGGGAAGATTGGCAATGCACTGCTGTGCACGGAGGCAGCAGCAAAAATATATTTTAACTACCAATAAAAAAAATATCCACCAAAAATAAAAAACAAAGTCAGTTTAAGTGTATGCTATGTTTAGAAAAATTGCAAAGTCTCAACTATCAGATAGTTCTTTCTGACAATAAACTGAGGCTAGTACATCATTTCCTCCAAAGTCACCAGACTCCTTTGACAAAAACAGCAATTTTACCTCAAAGAACATGGGAGTTGCTGGTCCACCACTGCCTCATTTGGTTAGTTTATTTGTATTACTGTGTAACTTTGGTGAATCCTAACCAACCTTTTAAAACACTCAAGTCACAAAATAGCAAAACAAACTAACCAATCGAAGCTGTATTGGACCGGCAAATCCTGTGTTCTGTGACTTAAATTCATGTTTTTTGCAAAGGAGTCTGGCAGCTCGGACAAGAGCATCAACAGCCTCGTTTACCATCAGAAAAGGCTGCCTGCTGACAAGTAAAGAACTGAAAATATACTAAATATAGAATACACTTAAACTGATATATGTTTATTAATTAGTTGAGCATTGTCAGAGTGTTTTGCTGTTGTCTCCATCCACAACAGGTCACTGCTTTGCTTCCTACACCTGCACTGTTGCTGCTTCTCCAAACTGATTGTGCATCTACTGGAGGTCACATGAACAGCGGAAATCTTCTTCAAACAAAAACCCAAACTATCCCTTTAAAGCCTCAATAAAGTGTTGATGCAGATGAAATGGCCTTAAAAAATATGACACGATGATGACAGAACAATGAGACATCGGAGGGGGGCGGAGTCTTACCAACATCTGTCTGCATCTGTGCTTCACCCTGACAACAGAGCCATGAAGCAGGGTCCAGGCTGCAGACAGGGCAGGAGAGGATGATGGGAATGAAGAGATACTTGATGAAACGTGACTGTAGATGCACAAACAGATGGATGTGGAGACACACAGTCCTGATACAATACACACAGACATCAATGGAAATCTTATTTTAAAGAAGAACACACTATTTTTCAACTCATGCCCCCATGTTTGTGCAATTATTTACAACTTTAACTTTAATATTTTATGCGAAATAACCTCAAAATGTAGTCAGATGTGTCTTCATATGTGTCTTCGTAGAAAAGGAATCAGAAAACATACTTTATAATCAGTTTTGTAGGTTCTGGCAAAGATGTAGCAGAGAAAAATAAAAACCTAAGAGAAGCTCGTTTTGCAAACGGATGAATCTCCGTTCAGGCCAAATCTTCTAAACGCAGCTATTTTGCCAGATTTCAGAGGATGCAACAGCCCTCAGTAAACACAGAATCCAACGTGCATCCGTCAAATATTTAATGGAGCATTCGAGTCCTCCTGGTCAACTTGTTCTTGTTAGCCATCTGGACATGCTGTTAATGACAGGATTTTACAGATAAATAAGAGTTTTACTGATACTTTTACCATCATCTAAACCTTCTGCACTGTTAAATTAAAGCATCGCAGCTCACACTGCAAGCTTAAATGTCATGAAACCAAACCCAGGTCGCCATTTAAACCTGGTTGGCCATCTAAGAACAAGGTTCTAGTGGAACATTTCTTAAATTTGGACTTAAAAAATGGATAAGAAGCCCCAAATGCAACATTAGCTTCGATCTATGCAAAGCTAAACTGTCTGATTTGGTCAGAAAGAGCAGGATAAAGGCTACTGAGCAGGTTTAACATCGAGCAGCATCACAGAAATAAACTCTGCACTTCCTGTTTTTGAAGAAAAGATAAATCAGGGTTGTTAAAGTGTACATTTTAGCCCAGTTGGACCTTGTTTAAGTCCAGCAGGAAGCAGCAGAGGCATTTTATAAAGGAATGAGTTGAAAAACAGTGAATCTTTCATTTCTTGGTGCCACCTGTAGCATTTTTTTATAACATCAATGTGCCATGTTCAGAGTAAACGTGTTCCTCTGGTGGAATAAGACCTCGACAGCCTGGATCAGCATCAATTATGCTCACATGCTGATAAAAAATTAAATAAATACAACTCTGAACTTCTTCAAAAATTGATCACATATCTCCGGCAAGAACGGCCTGTAATTCACATATTTATATTTTATCTAATTAGTGTGTCATCAAACATCTCAGAGCGGCGGCGACGTCTGGATCAGCATCAAACCACAGCGAGTCCTTTGTATTTTACACACTTACACAAGATTAAAGCCTGTTGGAGGAGGTTTACGTCCCTCTGAGCAGATTCTTGAGACATGTGAACTACAGTTAACTAATATATCCAACTACAGTCTTTAAATACTCATGAAAAACCATAATTAATAATCTATTCTTGTCAAATGGGTCAAATAAAACCAGTAAAGGCTGAACTAGGTGGGACCAAACTGGTGGAAGGTGGAGAATCAGAGTCCTTGACCAACTTGGAAACTGTTTCTAAATGATCTGATTGGATTAAACTCCCAGCAAACGTGTTAAAGGTGGAAATACTGTTTGACTACAGTAACGATGGGCCTTTTTTTGCAGAGATAACAGGAGTCTGTCCTTGTCTCTGTCAAAACTACAGATGATGGATCGGTCTTCAGTGATGCACAGTGTTGACGGGTTGTTTTGATGGTCTAAGAGTCGATTTTTTAACTTTTCTGTAAACTAATCTCACTGTTCAACACATCTTTAAACTCCAAAATGCATCATTCCTATTGGACCATTTTGAATTGTACTTAAGTTTTCCATAAACTGACTCAGGATGTTAAAACTCATCTGCTTTTTGTCTTTGCTTTACTTTTATTTTGTAAAGTTCCAACAATGAAAAACTTGTTTTATTGGCATATTTCCTTCCTCTCTTAAATACTGTTAATAATGTGACATTTAAATCCCTTAAAATTAATTTGGCACTGACTTATTGATGTTAAAATGCTACTTTCAGCTCCTTCCAGGCCTCATATGAAAGACAGAGTGGATGCATGTGTAGATGATTGTATGAAATGGATGAAGTTAACATGATGTTTTAAGCTAAAACAAACTCCTCCCCTCTCCTCTCCTCTGTCCTGGTACCTTGGCGGCGATGGATGCGGCGGTGATGTGGGAGGAGGAGCTGTCCTCGGTCGACGCCACGCCGCTGTCCTTCTTCTCCTCGTCCTCCTCCTCGCACTGCACGCCCTTGTCCTCTGTCTGCCGGCGCGGCGAACTGTTAGGGGGCGGCGAGAGGGGCGGAGGTGGCGACGGCAGGTCCTCCAGCTCGTCCGCCGCCTCCTTTACCTTCACCACCGCGTCCCGCAGGAGGTCGATGGCGTGCGGCAGCGCCGGCAGGATGAACTGAAAGCATTCCTGGAAGAGAAGAAGAGGAGAGGAGAGCAAAGATGGAGAGAACATCAGTGAGAAGGATTTGGGTGTTAAACAAATAAAAGCCATTAAATTCAACATTAAGGTTGTTTTTCTGTGTTCAAAATCAATTTACAGTCAATAAAACTCAACTCTTCCAATATTTATTTGACATCATAAGTCTCCAAACTCTTCTCAAGTGCTTTAGTCACTAAACATCTCCAACTATCTCCACTCCTCCAGCACATCAGGGACGTCTGGAAGCGTTGCATAAAGCATGGCGACAGAAGCTGTGGGACGCGGTTTTAATTTGATGGACTCACACTGGTCTTCGACTCGCTGCGTGAGCATTCTCAAAGTCACGCTAATCTTTAATCTTTAATGGAAACCACATTAGCTCCCACAGACCGGTTGCTGGTTTTCCTGGGGTCCTGATTAATGTATCAATTACAAATTTAAATAACGCCGCATCAGCAGAACAGTTTACAGAGCAGAAACACCTAAACCGACAAATCACAACCAGCGAAAGAAACTGAACCAAAAACATACTGTTTAAACAAACATAAACAAAACAGTTTCAAACAGTTTAAAACTCATCTGTGATGGATTTTTCAGTTTTTTTCTGACTGACTCTTAAAAGAAACTCTTTTTTTGCTTTTGTTGAGAAGTTCCAGGCAGAAAAACCTCCGTTCAAAACATATTTTATCACTTTTTGATGGCCACAAGTCACTTTCAACTTGCCAAACTACTACTAACTACTAACTTGTCTTGTTCTTTATGACAAAAAAACAGCATATACTGGTTTTTAGTTCAGTAAAGTACCAGTTTGATGCACCTTTCCACGTGACAATTTGCATTTTTTTTAAGTTATTGTCTCTGCAGCACTTTACTCAATGACCTGACAGCACAAAGTGTGAAAGAAAAAGTGACCTAACGACATCAGTCATGACACAAGATGGTGAACATTTCCTTAAAAAAGCAGCGCCTACATGCAGATAATGGAGAGATTATGCCCTCTGAGCGACTGGAAGGCTTTTAATGTGAAACATGCGTGCAAGAAAAATGGCCGAGCAGATCGGAAGAACTGCAAAAAATATATTTAGATTCAAGAAAAAAGAGTGAGAGCAAAAAATAGTTAAGTATAATGACACTTTTGATGGAATAAGCACCTAAGAAATGTTGATTATCCGTGAATTTATCAACATGGACACATCTCATATGAATCTAATAGAGAAATTAAAATTAAATCTAATATAAAATACAAGTCTGCATCAAAAAGAGCAGCAATACTGTTATCTGCTCACTTCTGTGCATCAAACACAGTGTGTGACCCTGCAGGGAGATTTCTTCCTCAGCCTCAGCAGGTCACAGCGCCCCCTTCTGGCCACATTAACACCAGCATGCTCTCCCTCCTCCCTCCTGGTCCTGCGGTGTGTGTCTCTGTGTGTCAGTGTGCCTGTGGGCTCCTCAGCTCTGCTAAACGCTCCATTCTCCTCACTCCCAAGACAAGAAGAGCTAATCTGTGAAATTATTTATCTTCCTGTGTATTTTAAGCATTGAGATGATGCATTATTAAACCGCCCCCCCCCCAACACTTAACAGTATCTACGCCGGCTGCGAAGTTACGCTTTCGGAGCAACCTTTTCACTTCTACGTCACAGTTTTTTGAGGTTTTTTTTGTTTTTTTTTAAATGTGTGCATATCACAGTCTGGATTAAATATGACAGCGTTAATCTTGATTTGACTGAGTTTAAGTCTCGTAGATCCACACTGAGACTGAAAATAGCTCCGACGCTTTGCATTAAAAAAGGACGGAGGAAGGAAGGAAGGAAGGAAGGATGAGAGCGGATGGATGCTTTAAAACCGGGAGTGAGAAGAGATTGAATGGGTTAATCTCAGTCGTTGACCGGCAGCCTACAAGTTAACCTCTGCAACTCACACACACACACACACACACACACACACACACACACACACACACACACACACACACACACACACACACCAGCGTGCAGTGGACTGTTTAAGCCTCTTGCAGGTCTGTTTGAAAGCCACATCTGAGCGTCTCTGGACCTGCAGGAGGACGGCCAGGTGTGCAGCCAGGTGTGTGTGGCTGCAGTGTGGAGGGATTGAGGAAGATGGTGTCAAGAGCTTGGAGACATTCCCCCCCTTTTTTCCCCAGTTTTGTGCTTTCATGCACGCCTGGAAGTTTTTTTAAAGGTACGTAAGGAGTGTTTTTTATTTTTTAATGTCCGCTCTTATTCTCTGTTTTGTCCTGAAGGAGAGAAACTGTCAGGAACACTAAAGAGCAGAATCCCTGGATGTTCTGCCAGCGGATGAAGGACACAAGCAAGAGAGGAGGATGGAGGGAGGGAGGGAGGAAGGGTGGATGGTGCTGCTGTTTCTGGAGGGTGAGGATGCAGGAGAGGACGAGAAAGGATGACAGAGAGAAAGAGAGAGAGGAGGGAAGACGAGATGTCGAGAGATTAGGAAAGACAGAGATTCAGAGAGAGAACAAGACGAAACTACAACAAAAAACAGTGAGACGGATGAAAAAGAGAAGAGGAGAAGAACTGAAACAGGAACACCGGAGAAAAGAAACGGTCAACATTTACATTTGAGACAAGTGTCTTATCTTAAACACATTTGCGGGACAACAGGGGGACATTCTTCAGTTTCCAGACCTCTAAAGTTACAAAAAAACAAGACGTAAAAGGTTAAAAAGTTTGAGGACGGTTTTTATAGGGACAATAAAACTACAATACAACTATGGAGGAGCTGACAGTGTGTGTGGAAGAAACCCAGACTGAGTCTTATATCAACTTATATCACTACCAACTGAGATAAAAAAAAAAAATTCCGGTAATACAAGCTATTTTCCTTCACTGTTTCTCTGTATCCGCCCTCTTTTTCACTCCTCTCCTCTAGTCTTACATTTACCGCTTTAAATTAATGATTTATTTTGATAAAAGTTAACAAACCAACACAGTTTGGGTGAGTTTTTTGGTAAAAATGCTGTTTTTGTAAGTGGAAGCTGGTGGCATTTGTGAAAGAAATATAGTGTCTGATTCTGGTTAAACACAAAAGATCATATTCTTTGATCTTTTGGGGTCAAAGGGGTCGATAGAACAAATATTATCCTTTCCATAATGTTTCCAGAAACTAAACCATCTGAGCCTGTTGGTGTAAAAAAACAACAAGCTCTTTCAGTGGACGCACTTTAACGGTGAGCAATCAGCCTGAAGGGGAACATCACAGCTCCGTGGCTGCAGGCTGCAGCGCTCACACTCAGTAGAGTAGAAAAGAATAAAATAACAAGACTTAATTGTCATCGTACAGAAAACGAAATAAGAAGTGCAACTTCTGATCAGCGCAGTTAAGAAACAAGAGACACAAAGCGAGTAAAAGGACGAACTCTGCACAGCAAATAACATTAGGAAGTACAGATCCACAGCTGTTAACACACGTTTTACACAAATGATAAATAAATAGTAAAACAAATGAGTACAGTGTTTGTTTGTAGAGACTTTGTGTTGCACTATAATAAAAAAATGAATGTTGCGTCACAAAGAATGTTCTTATTGCACGAGAGTAAATGAATTATTTCAATTAAATCAAAAAAGAGACACAAAAAAAAGTCCCTCAGACACAAAAAAAGAAGAAAATCAAGTTTGATCCGAGTTAAAAACAGCTAAGTTACTTTAGATTATACGACAAAAAAAGTGATTGGATTGTTCACTTTCTTAACAGCACATATAGATCTATAGAGTGATACAGCACAGACACAGCAGAGTGTGTTTTATCTGCAGAGTAAAAGAGACAGAGTGAGCTCGCTGACATCAGGACCTTCGTCTGGCTCGGCCGGACCTCCCCGTTATCCTTATGACAGGACATCATCGTAATAAAAGCCTCCAACGGGCGGCTTGTGCCGTTAACTTTAACTGGGGGTTGATGAGGGAGACACTAATATGGCAGCAGACGGGGGAGAGGTGGCGTAATTGATTAAAAGAAATACTAAAATCGATCAGGAGGAGCGAGCACGTAACGAGACAGAGACAGATGTGCAGGTCAGCACGGCAGAGAGGGAGACAGATGGAGGGTGAACACACACACACACACACACACACACACACACACACACACACACACACGGGATGTAAACACAAACACACACACACACACACGTCCACTCTGCATCTATACCTTTACACATAGAAGACACACACATGTATCATCAATTAATCATTTAAATTGATGCACACAGTCACACACTTTAAATGCACACACCTACTGCATGCATGCTGCACACACACACACACACACACACACACACACACACGTGTAGATACACTGAGCTTGTTCAGCTGAGAGTCTACAGTGAGGTTGACCTTCACATGAGGAGACATGTTACTAGCACAAAGCTAAGCTAACGCTGCTCACAGAAACAGAAACAGGAAACAGGAAACAGGAAGCAGCCACCTAGCTGCAGCATTTTAGACAGAATCACTCGTTATCGTTCATCCTTCAACTTCCTGTTCATACACTCAAACTGTCCCGTGCATGGCAGCAGAACTGCAGCCCCGTTGCTCTTCAAACTGCTCTTCAAACTGCTCCTCACTCATCCATCAACTCGCTGATGACACAAGCGACCATGCAAAACATTTAAGTGCACAGCTTCTGATCTGGGAACTGCAGGTCTGACTTTCCTGTGTTCATCCTCCTCTGTCACTCACTGATCAGATGAATCTGTTTCCTACTGCACCTGACTCAAACATCTGCACTCCATAACTCCACCTGCAGGAGTCGGAGGTTACGCCGCTGCAGCTGTTCGCGGGGTTTCTCACCTGGGAGCCTTTCTTGCTTCCTGGTAGGTTGATGATGAGCGTCTTCCCTCGGATACCACACACAGGTCTGCAACACACGAACGGACCAACAACAGGAGGAAGTTCATAAGAAAACAGAGAAAAACGGTGTGTTAGTGTTTTATCATGGTGATAAAAAGTATCAAGCCTCCCCCTCCACCTTAAAACCTTCATACAGTGTTTCACAGTGCACCACCTTTTATCACAGGCGATAAATTAACTCACTCCAAACATTTTGTCATGCATAAAAAAAGGCAGGACGGTCCTCTTAAAGCAACAGAAGGGAGTTAAAATGTATATTATGATCTGTAATTCTCTGCTGTAATAACTGCCCGACTGTCTCACATCATGTCTAAACTAATGAAGCGTGATTTAAGGTGGTTTTGCTCATGTGAGGGTCCCGCTCTGACCTGGACAGCATGCCGAGCGGCGTGACGTTGAGGGATCCCATCAGCATCGCAAGAGACATCCCCGGAGCCTCGCGCTCTATCACCTCCTTAGTGGCCTGGAGAGAGGAGAGAAGAAGAGGAGGATCATCAGTGAGATCATGATCTAACCAACCATGTGTCCACCTTAAATACTAAGAGACTGTTTATTGATGTACTGTGGAGTTTAGTCCTGCAGCTCAGGCAGCATGTTGACCAAATAACTCTGCAGGAAGAGACGGATGTTGACATTTACTGTCACTTAGAAAAGCTGCCGTAACAAAATGAACTCAGACAAAAAGCTTCCTTTAAAAAAAGTCACAGGAACCTTCATCTGCCATCTTGTGGTGTGATTTAGTTTCAGGCTTTTGTCATCAAACACTGACTTTTGCACAAACACAATGAAATAAACTTTCTTCTCTGCTTTGGAGAAAAGGAACTGACCAAGTCACTCAGGAAATACAGAGATGATAATAGCAAAAAATGCCCAAAAAATATGTTTTAAGGAGCATTTTTTACATTAATTTAAGTTTTGCAGCCTTACTTTTGTGCTGTTTGACTTAAAAGAGAATAATTTAGACACTAAAATGAAATAAAGGTGTTAAAACTTGACTTTTTCTATTAAAACAAAGTTGATTTGAGTTCTGACACTATAAATATCAATATACACTCATTTTTCCATTCGGTTCAGCAACATGATGTACAGAAAATATAATCTAAAGAGCGTTATACGTTAAATAATCCATCTCTGTTGCATTGTCATATAATAAAAAAGACTTTTCATGTTTAAGGTATTCTTTTTAAACAATTTATTTCAACACAAAGTTTTTAAGGATCTGCTACTAAAACCAGTTTCTTCTGATCACTTTCAAATAAACTTGCAATTTTTCTCTCTTGATGCTACAAAGATGATGTCTGATGCTTGTAATCCAGAGTGATTTACGAGTAAAACAATAAAGAAAAACAAAGAAGCCTGCTCTTTCCCAGCAGCGTCCCATACACTTGAACGCAACACAACAGGTTCTACTGCACAAGTAGCAAACATCCAGCCAACAGCAGGCCTCTTCAAGCACGTTCATGAGAGAACATCCATACAGTGAACAGCAGCATGCAGCTGTTAGAGACTAAATCCGTGGATACGCAGGTAACAGGAAGCACAGGACGGCGTCTGAACATCTGTGATCAGAGGAACATAAAAACGTCGTGTTGAAGTGCCGCGTGGAAGATGTAACATTTCTGAACGCATGTCTGGACTCCAAACATCTGGACGTCTCGCATCGATTTACGATCCCTCTTCAACAATCCACGTCTCAGCCGTCTGACGGCTGAAACATCCTCATCTGACCCTGACGCCTCCTCCCGCCCGTCAGCACATTCCCATCAGCCATCAGGGCTGATTCAACCTTTGAAATCAATACAGGACTTTGTGTTTTTTTTTGTTAATCTGATACGTTTTCATGTTAAACAGGTTGATTTTTGCAGAAAGAAAAGCGTTTTTTATGATATTTTGTGCAGAATGTTTGGAGTTTTTCAGGTTTTTCAGCTAAAATGTCATAAAAATCAGCAGATTTAAATGTTGCTTCCAAAAGATGTCAGTTTTTTTTTAATTTAAACGTCTTTGCAGGGACTTTGTGCAACAAATGCATTTGTTTGTGTGCGAGTGTGTGTGTGTGTGTGTGCACATTCGCAGGACTGCAGTCGATGCGGCCGTTCTTGACGGATAGATAGCGGAGATGATAGCGCCCTCTCCTCCAGCTGTGTGTGTTGGGTGCCCTTGAGTTGAGTGACACTTCAAACGCACCATCAGCGAGGGAGAGGAGAGAGAAAAGACTTCAAAGAGGGAGAGAGAGAGAGAGGGAGAGAGAGATAGAGAGAGAGAGAGAGAGAGAAAGGGAGAGGAGCCACTGACGAGCGTCATGGGTTTGGACTCAGGAGAGACGGAGATGGAGACGGAGGGAGGAGGGAGGAGAGGCAGAGAGGAGAGGGGGAGGAAGAAATGTGGGAGGGACTGAGGAAGGATGAAACCGAAACAAGAGAGGGAGGGCGAGGGAGAAGGGAGGAAGGGGTGAGGCTGGAGAGGAAGCTCATATGAAGGAGGGAGGTGGTTTTGCATGATTCAACACTCATTTAGAGGAAGAATTCAAAAACATACTGTAGGTTTTTAGGAAATATTGTAAGAAAAAATGTAAAAAAAGGGAGAAGTTTTGTCTGAGGGGGGACGTAGGGGGACGGAGGGGGACGGAGGGGGACGGAGGGGGACGGAGGGGGGAGATTATGAGAGTATGTGGTGAATTATGGCGACACTGAGGTTTGGATGAGGAAGTAAATCAGCCTGATGGCATAAAATCATGAGAGAAAGTGAAATATGTGACAGAAACATACGTGAAAAGTAACTAAGTACATCAGTACTCTACTCAGGTGAAATTTTGTGGAGAATTTTACCTGAAAATTTTAATGTTCCATGTTATATTTCTGACTCATGAAAACTGAGAGACAAATATTGAACATATATAATTTTCAACTTATCAATAAGATGCATTGATCCATAGGGAGAAATTTACAAACTACTCCACATAAAAAAGTTGTATATATTGAATAAATATGTAGAAAAATTAATTCATCAGCTTCAAATGATGTGCACATGAATGTACTAATAATCATAATCAATTCAAGTGCACTGATACAGATTACTCTGATTACTCTGTTCTACAAATAAATATTTTTACTTTCTGTGCTTTGTGTAAATTTGCAGGCCGATATTTCTGCACTTGCTTAAAGTATTTATATTAATTTTTATATTTTTACACTGTTTTGCTGTATTGCTACTGTGTACTTCTCACTGGATAGGAATAAAATACTTTGTAACTAGTTACTGCGATTTGTTACTTCAGCAGAGCAGCAGAGCAGGATGGGAAATGCTGCAAATCATTAAAGATGCTGATTAAAAGGAAGTAAGTTACATTTGAGTTGGTTTTTTTCCTGAAAAGAGAGTGAAAGTGGAAAAACTAAAACATCTGAAACCAAAAATATCACTGTTGGTTTGTTTGTAATAAAGTTCCAGACTGACCAGGATGAAGGAATTTTTCCGTATGGATTTCAGAGATTGAATCATCCTGATTGCTGATGTAAAAGCAGAGGACACCGGATCAGATAAGGATTTTTTTTATCCTCCAGACGGCTGAGACACAGTTTGTCCAACTTGTTACCAGATTTAATGTAAAATAACAGAAAAATGCAGAATTTACTGCAATAAAAGCACGACTTTTACAGTTTAAACCACATTTATATCACAGAAATCTACCAAATGTGATCAGTTACTTCAGTCTCGCTATCATCTAATACAGAACACAGTCACATGTGTCTTGTACAGCCTTCAAACACACACACACACACACACACTCTCACACACACACAGATATGGCCGTCTCCAGCGTGCAGGGCTGCATCAGATAGCAGGTGTTATCAGCGTCTACGTGGCTTCTCTCTTCCAGGAAAGTTGCTGTCGACCGTGATTGATGAGGACCGATGATACTGCTGAGAAGCCCAGCTCATCCCCCGCCAAACAGCTTCCCTCTGTGTGTGTGTGTGCGTGTGTGTGTGTGTAAATGAGGTAGACTGAGAGCAGAAATGCAGCAGTATGAATCCAAAAAATGACTTTAATCTAATGTTAGACTGTTAACTGAGGAGTGATTAAAGATATAATGAGAAAGTGCAGATTTGTGCATGAACGCATCATATTTTACCTTCCCTGTACAGTCGCCTGTTTAAATGTCTAAAAGTGTGTGTGTGCATTTAAACTTGGCACTGAGGGTCTAAACACACTTCCTGAAACTTTCTCTCTGCGTTTTTCTAAATGCAAACCAGTTTATCTGACATAACAACCAGCAATATCAAGAAAAAGAGGCTTCCAGGTGAGAAAAAGCATCACTTTGTTAAACCTGCAGTGAAAAGTTCCATGTAACAGTAAAATAAAACTACTAATGTAACACAGAGTTTCACTTTTACTGGTCTGCTGCAGTAGAAAGAGTCAAATGTGGTGTAATAAAAGAATGAGAGGTGTCAGACTTACAGATTTTAAAGAAAATGTTGTATAAAACTTGAATTAATTGCAATTTTACTGCTGAAAAACAGCTTTAATCACTTTAATTAAGACTCAGCACAGCCCCATCAGTCTGATTTAATATATAAACAGCTGATTTATTAAAAAATTGAAGCTGCGTTAAGACAATAGAGACATAAAAACCTGACCGTTGTGTTTAGATCTTCAGCTCTCGGCCTCCTCTCCTGCACTTTATCTGTTATCAGTGATCGGAGCTGATCGGCCTCATGGTGACACCTGCCATCCATCATCCTGCACCGCCCCGCAAACAATCACATATTTTTGAAAAAGTGACTCAACCAGGATTTAACTTCTGCCTCTTTATTTCCCATGTGGCCTTGAGGCTAATTACACTGTGTGTTAATCAGCGCTGCAACACACACACACACACACATACACATGTGTGTGTAATCAGCACAAACAGACTGAGCTTCTTCTTCTTCTTCTTCTTCTGAATAAGGCAGCAACAGGCAGGAAACCACCTTTTTAACACCGTTTCGCTCTCAGGCATGAAAACTCCTCTCACATATCGGTTTCCCTCCTGCTCCTGTCGCCGTTGCATAACATCACTTCCCCGACACGACCTTTTTTTTACCCAAACAGCGTCCGTGTTGGAGCCTAAGCTGTCCTCGTCGTGTTTCTTACGTAACGTGCGTCTGGCTGTATTTTTAATAAAACTCTCAGGCTTCATTATGCAGGTTGCAGATCTATGGAAGACAATAAAACACGACCCGAGACTTCGCTCGCTTCGCTCTTATGAGTCAGTTATGCAAACATGATGCACTTTTTCTGCGCCGTGCATTTCAGCTGCAGTCGGATTTTTTGAATTCAACAGTTTTAAAACAGATGAACAAACTGAAACAAGACAAAAAAATGCTGAAACTCACCTCTGGTGTGACGTCTCTGGGGGCGAAGCCGGTGCCCCCGGTGGTTAAGATGAGGTTAAGTTCCTTTTCATCACACCAGTCTACCAGAGTCTCCTATTGGATCACACACACACATGCACAAACAACCATTAATCAATACCTTCAATGCAGATACAGGAGATAAACACACAGATTGATGGATCACATACCTTGATTTCGTCTATCTCATCTGGCACTATCTTGTAAGCCGAGATCATCCCCCCCAACCTGAGAAAAGAAGGAAGGTCATTAGATTACAGATTCACATTTTAGATTCCAGACAAGATACTTTATTGACCTCTGCGTGAAAAAAAAACACTTTATCTTGCAATCCCTGCACAGGAAGGTCAAAAATATTCAGCTTAGCAACTATGAACCGACATCACACGCAGCCCTGCTGACACAGGTGAAGGTCCAGGCTGATCAGCAGGTTAGAAAGCAGACCTGGGACATTATGGGCTCCACTCCATCTTTCTTAAAGTAATAAAAGAGAAAATACCCCTCTGCAAAAGTTAAAGATCCCAGACAAGCACCCTGAAGCTCGTAAACGTCTCTCCTGGTCTGACAGCAAACAGGATTTTTTTTAAAAGTAACCCTGCGTCTGTCTTTTGAGAAAAAATGCAGACCTGTGAGAAAAATACTGATGGAGAGAAAAGAGATGACAAGAGGACTTTGTAGATACGTGAGAAGTGTGGAGGAAATAAAGACGGCTGAAGAAGACGGGAATAAAAGAGAGAGAGATTGAAATAAAACAGAAAGTAACAGAATGTCCTTGAACATCTCCTCCTGAAAGGATTTTCCACAGGACGGCCCACCGAAGAGGGAGCTCTGACAAGGGCAGAGACGCTGCTGCTGCTGCTGCTGCTGCTGCTGCTGCTGCTGAACAGCGATCCATGGCGACCTCCTGTGGCCACACAGGGGATGACACCCTAAAAAGGAA
The DNA here is from genome assembly GCA_029814765.1 of Acanthurus leucopareius. NCBI lineage: Eukaryota > Metazoa > Chordata > Actinopteri > Acanthuriformes > Acanthuridae > Acanthurus > Acanthurus leucopareius. Next base: position 15,968,416 of record JAQMCX010000023.1, read on the forward strand.
CAACCCCAGGCTCAAGGTGAAGGCTCTGCACAGACACCCTTATGTAACCCTTTTCTTTTTTTTTTTTTTTCAAGGAGCGCTATTTTTGGGAGCCCACTGCATCATGTTTCCCCTCCGCGTCAGCCACTTAAACGCCATGATACCCTCCCTCAGACAAATGCCCATGAACTCTGGGAACATGAAGGCATCCGCTGTTCCTCCTCGCCTTTTCAGACGCTCATTATCCACAACGGAAACTCTCACTCCTCACATGCTGAGTTGCATAGAATACATTTTTATTCTTTTTTTTGCATCCTGGAAATGCCATTCACCAAATCCATCAGCTTATGTTCAGTTTTTGTGTGTGTTTGTGTGTGTGTGTGTGTGTGTGTGTGTGTGTGTGTGCGCAGCGGAGCAGCGGAGAGACGAGACAACGCCGCAAAAAAATACTGCAGCAGGCATGCAAGAGGACGAGGCATGGAAACTCCGAGGCGAGCTGTCTGCTGCTGACAAAAGAGGCAGCCAAGTCGGAGAGAATCACTTTTTTACATGTAACACTGCACACACACACATGCAGGATGCTAACTTGTGCATCCTCGCACAACATCTGCACACACACACACACACACACAAACATATACTCCCCTACTGACTTTCCTGTGACGGTACAAATAAGTGAGAGGAAGGAAGGGGAGGTTGTGGGCAAATCTGCATGTGCCTGTGTGTGTGTGTGTGTATGATTGTCTTCATGCATGTGCATCCGTGCATTTATGTGTGTGTGTGTATGTGTGTGTGTGTCTTTGTTACACCTCGGGAGAGTAAAGGAGCTGTCAGGACAAATCACCTCTCTGCCTCTCCTGGGGTTTTTATGCCTCTCTGTTTCAGCCCAAATGAAAATATGCTCAACACAAATAACTAGGGTTCCTTCCCACCGTTTCCTAGGCAACCCCTCCTGCCTGAAGCCTGTGTAGTTCATCGTGAGAGAGTGTGTGTGTGTGTGTGTGTGTGCCGGTGAATGTTTGTGGGTTTTTTTCCGGTAACTGTCGGGGATGCCATTCCTGCGCGAGTGCAGCAATATGTTGTTGACTGGACATTTTTAACTGTGTGTGTGTGTGTGTGTGTGTGTGTGTTCATGTAGCTGCATGACACATCTTTTTAAGCATGATGTGTGTATTCACATGTGTGTGTGTCCATGTCAGCAAACATGAAATGTATCTTTACAGACAGATGTGTGCTTATGCATTATACAACATCTGCAATATTCATACATGTGAATGCATACATGCATGTTTATGGAGGCTACAGTGAGACTGTGGCTGTATTTGCGTATTTTAACATGAAATATATCACTTTTTGTTTAATTGTGTATCCGAGCAGAGTGGAAATGTTGTGTACTGTCTCTCTCTGCAGTGTCAGCTGTCATATGGATGAAAAGATTCAAAAATATGATGATTAAACAACTTTTAAATGAACAAATTTCATGGATTACTATAAAAAACTTGCTGCAAAAAAAAAATTACACCATCAGGACGAACATGTGACTGAACGTAAATATGCTAATACAAACACAAACTAGCAAACGGCAATTTGGCATTTGCATACACACACACACATATATGTGCATATAGCATGTACCTGCAAGCATATATGCATAATCTGTATATGTGCAAATCCGAATGCACATGCGCATATGTGAGTATTTGTGCGAGTGCATATACACACAGTTTGTGTGTTTATTGACATTCATGCATTTATACATACAGTGTACGAGTGTGTGCATACGTGTGTGTCTCAGCATGACTGTTTTTTTGCTGCAGATGGTGTGTTTTTTTTTAGGAGGGTGTGTGAATTGAGAGGAACACATCAGAGGGGGTAAAGAATCTGCAACATTTTAATCTCTAACAGCCGTCTGCGTCTCTTTCCTCTGCAGGAGGTTACGACATGTGACGCTCCTCTGCAGGCTGCAGGCCTGAGGAACGCAGAGCGGGATGAAGGCTCTCTGCTCGAGGTGTGGACGAATCCTGATGCGGACGGAGGGAGGGGTGGGAGAGGGAGGAGTGGGGCAGGTGGGGTGTGAGTGAGTGAGTGAGTGGCTGGGGGTGAGGGTGGGTGAGTGAGGGGGGGGCATGGCAGTAGTTTTTTTGGCCTGAAAGCCCCGAACGCCTCGGCCAAATCTTTCTATGAATAAAAGACGAGCGCAGAGAGGAGGATAAAGAGAGGAAGACAGGATGAGAGAGAGAGAGAGAGAGAGGCAGAGAGTGAAAAGAGCGAGAAAAGGGAAGGATGGAGTGTCAGGGGCGCCCTTAACAAGAACGAAGAAAAGTGTGTGTGTGAGCGAGTGTGTGTGTGTGTGAGCCAGCTGCAAATCTCAGTGGTTGTGGGACACTTCCAAGATAAGACCCATCTGCCAGGGTGATTTCATTAATAATAAAAAGCTCTTTGTATAGGCCACTCAATCTCACTTTCTCTTTCTTTCTCCTGCTTTCTTACACACACACACACACACACACACACACACACACACACACACACACACACACACACACACACACACACACA
>JAQMCX010000023.1:15990598-16004369 GCA_029814765.1 Acanthurus leucopareius
ACACACACACACACACACACACACACACACACACACACACACACACACACACACACACACACACACACACAGGGAGTGCCCCAGGCCCGGCTGTACTAATGAAGCAGCCTGTAAGCAGCTACCTTCATTACATTCAATCCTCTGGACAGTGTCAGCAATTACATTGCAGCTTCCCACTGTCAGAGCTGCACACACATGAACACACACACATGCGCACTAACACACACACACACACACACACACACACACACACGCACACACACTAACAGTCATTTGGAAGCCCGTCCTTACTCTCAAGGCTAACGCTATTTGAGGCGGATGCAGGGAGGAGTTCCTGCTCCCCATCTTCTTCTTCTTCTTCTTCTTCTTCTTCTTCTGTGGTGGGTGTTTGGCTCAGGCTCAGCTCAGCTCGACTGTTCTAAAACCCAAAAACCCCCTCAAAACATCTACGCCAGACCCACCCACCCACCCACCGCGGCATCAGCGCAGCCTCCGTGACGTCTCTCCCTCTCTTTGCCAGCCTCACCGTACGTTGGAGCAGAAGGAAGCCTGGAGGCGAGGAGGTGGAGATGGAGGGGGGGGGAGCTTCCTAATAGAGTGCTCCACTTGCCATATTTCACACATCTCATCACTTATCCCACTGAGACACACATACATGTTCATATCAGAGCGAGGGGAAACCATGAGGGGGAAGCCCCTGGAGTAGACGGAGCATTCGGGGGGGTTTCACTGAGGCTGCTTCACCTGTGATTCACTTTTTAAAAAACCTTTGACATCTAATTCTTAAGCTAATTTCAATAGAGGGAGCTAATTTTTGATCAATATACACTAGTGATAAATTGCTTAAATACTCCTGATTCATTTTCTGTCACTAGCATGTTGTGTTTAAGCGCTAAAGGCAAAAATTCGGACATTTTGCGTTGGGTTTTTTTTTGTTTCTTTTTTTTTTTTTTTTAGTGCATTCATGTGGAATTTACAAGTAGGTCACTACAGCTGAGACTTATTTCTCTCCACGAAATCTGCTGCCACAATATGAGAAGACAGAATACAAAAGAACAGGTGGGGCAATGAAGCAGAACAGAGGAAATTGAGTGAGAAAACTCTGACTCACTCCCCTCCGATGTACACAGTCATGTGCCGAGATTGAAAAAAGCCACCAGTCATGCCTTTTGTGTGCGACCATGAATGATGCAGAGGGGCGACAAAGCTGTTGAGCCACGCCACGTCATGTCAATCAAAACCACGGCTCTGTGCGTCTGTGTGTGCATGTGTGTGTGTTGTGTATTTGTGGCTTTGATATGTGTGTGTGTGTGTAAATGTGTGTGGGCGGGTGTCTATTAACATTTGATTCCCAGGTGCCGTGATCTGAAAGGGTTTTGTGGTAGAGGCGGAAAAAAAAAAGGCATGACGCTGAATAATGGAGGATGGAGAATGGGAGAACACCTTGATCGCACACACACACATATCCACACACACACACACACTAAGCTGAGGTCAGCCATCAAACACACCTAGTTAGGGAGAAGCTGGCCTCCTCCATTATTCACATGTACATGCTCCCTTTGTCCTGTTTGCTCCCTCGCTTCGCCGGGGTGATGGAGTGAGTTAAGCGCAGACAGACAGCAAAAGGTAAAAAAAAAAGAGGAAAAGGTGGACTGAGAAAGAGAAAAAGGTGTGGAGTGGGAGATAAAAATAGCAAATGGTGCGAAAAAGGGAGATGGTTTTGGATAAAATATGATATATGAGCCGGAAAGCGAACATGTTATATTAATCTGTAAAGTCCCAAGTCTTGTAGCAGTTGTCAATCTGGAATTCATTTATCTTTAATAAGGAATTGATGAGTGAAACTGCTGTAAATATGGATGTGGAGCAAGCCGATGACTGATATAATTACTGTTAATTATGGATGCAATTGCAGCTCGTCTCTCCACAGCAACTGCAGGGAAAAGCCCCTTTTTTAATTGAGAGACACCGAACGAAACGCTGATTTTTTGGACACTTTTTCCCAAACCTCCTCTCTCCTCAGTGTGTCACCTTTGCATCCGTTGCAACAGGAACAGAAAGATTTGCTGGTGGTTCCCTCAAGCATTTGTCACACACATCAATCAATGCCATGCACCGAGATATGGGTGGTCTCGTGGCCTTGAAAAGAAGAGATGGAGGAATGGAAGGAGAGAAACGAAGGTTTGAACAAGTGACCTGGCAGCTTGTCAAGGAGGAGCAAAAGGGGCTTTTGCCAGAAGACGTTCATGGTAGAAATGATCATCTTTGCTCTTATAAATGGCTGATTATACCGTGTGCTTCTGTGTGATGCTTCCTAACCTCAAACTTTCCTATTTTAGCATCATTTGCATGTTTGAAAATACAATAAAAGAGAGCAGAAGAGGCTATTTTTAGTGTGTTGCACGTGAAACATCTGCAAAGTTGCAGAGTTCAACTTCCACTCCACAGAAAAAAGCTTCTTTCCTGCAGAATATTTTTCTCCCGAACTGTCTGAAATACCTTGATTTTACTCCAACTTTGCTCTTTTTCTTTTGTTTCTTGTGTTTCATGTTGACCCTCATCAAACTTCACCCAGATCTTTTCCTGCTTGGCAAACAACAACCAAATACTTAAAAATAATATAAAAATAATTCAAAATACTGAAAACCTGAGTGATATTAACATAAGTGAAGCTCCTTGTCTCTTCTTGTTGTGAGCCAGACTTAATATCTACTACACTTTATTAAGATCTGAGATGTTTTTCATCTGATGCTCCTCAACTCAGCTTCTTATCCTTTTTCACTGCTGATGGTCCAAATGAGGGATGAAGCTGTTGCTTTTTTAAAAAGTAAGTTATTAAGTTGATCGGTGTATTTGTAAGAACTGTGAACACGTTGTGTGCATCAAAGCTGCAGGAACCCTGACGTGTGATGGTCAGGTACCATGCATGTTAAAATACTTTCATTTTGCAGGATGATACAAGAATATACAAGATCAATCTAGAAAAAACAAGTTGCAAGTTACGTTGCAACATAAGAATTAGGTAAAAAAAAGTGGTGAAAATTGAAAAAACAAATGCTAAAATATCCCAACTTCATGAGTATTCGCATCTACCATAAGTCTGGGTCAAGAGTTAAGATCAATGGGATGTAGATTTTAGGAAGAAGCCTGCAATTGGTTGACATCCAAAGTGAGAAAACTCAAGTGATTTGAGCCATTTGAGTGATTTTCTCAGACTTGACAAAACTCCTCCAAAGCCAAAAAACACCAGAAGAAGAGTCCAACACACCCCCTCGATAACCACTGAGGATCTGATGAGACAACCATCTCTGGAAGTATTTAACAGTCAACACAAGTAAATATCTACTGAAATAAGAGTTATAATCATTTGTACAGGGATTTAACCAGGAGGCACATGTAGATCAAACAGGTGGTTGGTGGAATAAATTGTTAAATAAGTTAAAATTCAACAGAAATAAGCTTCACAAAGTTTAAGTCTGATGCATTTTAACCTCAATTATTTGCATAACCCTGTTAAATTCTATCTAGGTTATAAGAAAAAAAAAGATTAACATATTTAATTCATTCATATGAAAACATTTCATCTCCCATTTCTCATTTTCAAGTGTACACATATGAATTCTTGTTATTTTTCACTGTGTGTTGACTTCTAAAAGGGTTCATTTGCTTAAAAAGGGTTATGCTGCATTGCTGAGACCGTTAGCATTGTTAGCATTGTTAGCATAGCCTGCTCTCCCAGCGAGGAGCTCCCTGTGACCTCAGCAGCCCGTCAGCCTGTGATGGATGCCGGATAACGGCGAGCTGGCCACCTCTATTCACTGAAACACGGGAAACGTACGTGTTTAAGACACCTATTAGATGAGGACTGATAAAAACGTGAGGCGGTACGGCGGCGCACGGAGGCTACTAATGATTTTTTTCCTTCCTCCCTTTTTTCGTCCCTCCTGCATCCTTTGCTCCCTCCGTCCCTGCAGCCTTAATTAACACCTCAAGCCAGGACACGAGACCAGACCACAAGAGTGACTCATCAGTTAAAACCCTCCGCCGTATCTCTTATCTCGATCTTCATCGCCATCACTCAGCGGCTTCTCTCCTTGCACAGGTTATCGGGAAGGGAATGACCTAAGCAAAGGAGGGGGGACACAATCCCTGTCAATCCGGAGTGGTGTGGAAATGTAGCAGAAAATAAAAAAATCAGGAAGTGACTTTTGTTAAAAATGCAAAAGGCTATTTGCAACATCTCAGGCTGAGCAACTGCGGTGTTATTATGGGGTTAAATTGCCCAGTATGTGTATTGATTGTACAGAAACGTAAGAAATAATTTGATTTAATCAGTTAGCAAAAGGGCTGAGACGTTTGTAGATGCAAATTAGCAACTTTAGAAAAGTAAGATTTTGAAAATCCACCACAAAAATGCACCTAATCTCTCTCATCTCTCTCTAAAGGCAGTTTAATGATTTAATGACTGAATTTGCCAACAAAAGAGTTTCGCAAAATCACAGAAATTAAAATTCAAATGTACAATTATTAAAATATTCTGAGGGATGGTTACCATTTTAACATTCTTTGTGTTTCCTTTTACTGACAATCAACCAGAAAAAACATAAAATCACAGTTTTCTCTGTTTTCATGTAGCCACAGAACTTTAACATATTTTTAAATATAGTCTCAAAAATCCAACCTTTGCACCCCCTAGTGGTAGAATCCAAAAAGGCACTGTGTCAGACAGTAAACTATAAGATGCTATAATTATATTTACCTTCTACATATACAAACACAACCATCATCCACAATTTTGTAACTGGTTCAAGTAACTATCACCTATTAAACACACTCTGCTGGTCTTCCCCGAAGTTAAGAAAGTGTTGTACTAGTTTTTCCAATAATTTCTTTGACTTTTGAGGAGGTGCTCTTGATTCCAGGTGAGGAAAGGTACCACCACCATGAAACGCTGCAGGGGGCCGTGATGCACAGGCTTTAATTGTTACCTGTCAGTGCCCGTCCTGACAGCGGGTATTTCAGCTGTGTTTTTTTTAGTCATCTGTCTCACGCTCGTATGACAGGACAGATCTGACTTTAATCAATCCAGCTGTCCACACAGGCGGCATTACAGCTTGTGTTTCACTCGAGCTTTACGCACACAAAATCACAACGTCGGTTTTTTTCTTATGTTTCACACTCACAGCTTCAGCGATTGTGTCGTGGGCTCCGGATCCTGCCAAAACATGGCACATATCCATGGTTTTTTTTCTTTTTTTATAAATTTGAATTATTAATACCTTCTGGGATGTACAGAGAATTACACCTGTCATGCAAACTGTGTAAATCTTACAGGGTTTGGACGTGTTTGTCGCCGCCTCACAACCCAACACTGGCTGGAAGGTGTTACTACTCATTTCAGAATAGTCTTTCCTGTTTATCGCCCGTACGAAAATAGAAAAAAACAATGGCTTCGAGCTCCGCATGTCCGATGCCTGTTTTCCTGCCAAAACAAGATAAGTGCTGACACCTAAAAAAGCACCAGCGTCTCTTTTGCTCTTTTGCATCCTTCCAAAAATATCGAATCTGTTTTTTGTGTGTGTGTGTGTGTTTGGCTATGCTAGCCTCCTGTGATTATCACCTTAAATGAATGACAGACTGTAACGTCGCTTTGGGGCCAAAAAAGAGAGAGAGAAAAAGCGAGGAATCGGACCGACTCTCCCACATCTTCTCATCCCAGACTGGGAATAGCTTTCCAGGCAGCCCCGACGGAGCTCTTCTCTTCTCTGGAGAGATGACAAGAGCCTACGAGAGCGGAGGAGACTCTGCTCCTCTTACGCCAAATACAGTCCGCCTCTTGTTCTCACTCGCATCCCAATTAAAGACTATTTACAGTAAGGGAGGATTATTTCCATGGGCTATGAAAAGAAATGGAGAGAGAGAGGGAGAGGGAGAGGGAGAGAGAGGGGTGTGTGCAAAAAGAAAGGGAGGAGAGTCACCCCCTCCCACCCTAAAACACATACACACACACACACACACACACACACACACACACACTCCACTCCCCACTACTGGATGCTGAAAATAATTCCTTTGCAGTGAAGACTTGATTCTCATTCTGTGTTCGTGTTCCCTGATCCCGAATTGTCTATTCTGGTCATGTGGTGCACCCGCCTCACTGCTGTCCACTGTCACAGCTGTGTGTGTGTGTGTGTGTGATGCAGAGAGAGAGATAGAACAAGCGAGAAAAAAAGGGTCAGTCTGTGTTTAAACCACTGCTACAGTGTGAGCCCCACCCAAACGAAAAAGAGATAAATCCCCGTCCGACCACATGCAAACAAAGAGCTCGGGTATATTTCTTCTCTAAATAAAAAAAAAGCCATCCATCCATCCATCCGACGGTGCATCCATTTTGTCTTTACGGCCTCTGGGATTCCAATGTTATCAATATTTCTGATTTTTACAGACCGTGCATGTCAAGGTTGATGCAGGCAACAACCTTGAAATCCTGAACAAAACAGTCCCTCAGAATAAAAAGCAGAAGAAACGTTCGTCCAAAATCCGCGTGCATGCTTTTGTTCCCTGTTCAGCTCTCGTTTTTTTCCAAGTGCACCCCTCTCAAACTAGCATATTGCCGAACAGATGCCTGTATATTTGTTGCAAGGGAACACCCCTAGTAGCAGCTTAGAGATGATTCAAACACAGACAGAGAGAGTTTGGGTCAAAGCAGGAATAAAAAAAAAAAAGGAGGGAATGGAAAAAAAATCATGCTAGTGGGCAGACGCACGCCCGAGGCCTTCGGATTCCCATCCAAACCACGAATCTTTTTATCACCAGTGAACCGAATGTTAACATCTAATTTGTGTTTTTATTATCCAGGCATGATGTCGGCTACGTCTGGATATTAAGTTTGGCTGTTTCATTGTCAACAGAGCCTAAAATGTGTGTGTGTGTATGTGTGTGTGTGGTGGTGGGGGCATAATAGCGTTGTGATGCTAATGGAGGCCCAGACAGACTAGCGGCCTTGAGGGAGTTAGCAAGGACTTGACGAATGTGCAGGTGGGCTGCATGAGTGGACTCAAAGCACCTGATATAGACGAGAATCATTTTCGATCGTGTGGCATCTTTTAAACATGAAGCTCTTATCTGATCTCCCATCATGCATCCCACAGGAAACGCCGTCAAAATAAAACAAACATCTGATGTCTGTTTCAGGGCCTTTACAGTCTCATGGTGTATTTTTGTTGTTCCCCACGGACAACAGGCCAAATGTAGACAATGTGATGTTGTTAATGCTGTAATTGAGTGTGAAATGAGAAGGTATCATGTTTTTTTCCCCTCGTTTTAGAAAAGCAAAGCCCTCTGCACTGTAGCTTTTTAAGCTAACTCAGCCTGTTAGCCTGTTAAAAGATATTTTCTTAATCCAATACATGATACCACCAGCTCTTTGTCTCAAAGAGGAGTTCATTAGGTGCAACATGCACAGTTCCTAATGCCAATATTGCATTATTTATCAATATTATTCTTCTGATATCCTGCTTATATATAAGTTTATGTCTTGATACGGATAAAAAATGCAAAATTACATGTTTAAAGCTCAACTTACTGCTTGATCTCAACCTGACATTTAAAAAAATTAACTGAATCCACCGTTATGCATCAAGACAGTCAAAACTGCTACAACAGACAGACTGAGGCATTCTGGGAAATGTATAGAATCACTAACAAAACCATCAAAAACAAGATTTTTCTAGTAGTAATTAGAATGTGCTTCAATTTACACATACTTCTTTTGCTTGGAGTTAGTAAACAATAATGTAGAAATGATTGCCAGGCTCTTGTTCACACAGTTGTAGTCAGTATCTCAACGCAGGGATCTGATCCCTCAACAGCTTCCCAGCAGCAAAGAAATGGCTAGTAGTGTTAGCTGGCATGCACGATGGAGCAGGAGGCACGGCTGCAGAGAAATTAAACATTTACACGGGTAAATGTCATTTCCATGCTTTGTGTCAGCTATAGGGTCCGTTGCATTTCGCATCTGCAGCACAACATCGACCTCTTCTGAAATGGAATAACTCCCGTCATCAAATCGGTTTTCCTCAACAATATGAGGAACCTAAAGGTGCTGAGAGTCCAGTACAAGTAAGGTAAAGACATTCTGGTCAATCGACTAATTTCCTATTTAAGAATATGAGCAAACAAAGCAGGTTCGGAGGAAAAAAAATGGGGGGATGCCACAACAGATCAAACCACAATGAAAAAAAACATCCTCTGCAATCCTGAATGTCACAGTCTGATGCCGAAACTGTGTCGTAGCTGTGATTGTAGGTTTCCTCTAATTGTAAAACCCTTGACTTGCGCTCGTGGACAGCAGATTGAGTCATTCAGACAGAGACAGCGAGAGGAGAGGAGATTGCTTCATAACCTGACAGCCACCCACGCCGTTCGGTGACAGATGACGGCGTCAAATCTTCCTAGATTTTTGGTCAAGGTGCTCTGGCACGCTAGGCCGCCTCTTGCTGACTTGACTCCTGTTTCTCTAGCGAGCCTCTTTAGCGCCTGAGCTGTTAAGGTGAGCTCGGGACAAACTCCAGAGATTAAATTATGTGGAAAAGCAGATTAAATAGTTATTATCCCATCTGCAGCCAGACAAGTACACACACACACACACAAGCAGGCACTCAGACAAGGAAAGGAGGGAGTACACACATATATGATCTACACTACAGGATACATCATTTTTGACAAATTCACGTGTTTATTTTTAGCTTTGTGTGACTTTTCAACACAAATTCCTCCAGTATTTTCCATCACGAACTCGTGTTTTGTTGTGAAGCATGTGTGGCGTCTCAGACTACGTGTTAATGTGCAAAAAAATGAAGCTGAACTTCTCCAAAATATTTTTTTTTTTGCATCTTCCCACTTTCCAGGACAATCCTTCGTCTATTTAACAAACCAACAAAATGCAGACCATATGATTCAGAATCTGACCACAACTCCGCCAAAATAAAAGCTCCCACCCATTCTGCAGGAAGTCACACAATTAGTTATGCTTAACAGAGGGACGGGGAGGGAGGGAGATCTAAATGTGGTTGTTTTTTTTGGGAAGCCTGCCTGCCTGCCTGCCTGTCATCGATTCATGTCTTTCCTGATAGACATGTGAGTTTAGAGAGCCGCCCACACATCTCTGAGCCTCATTCTCACTTGTTACAACCAAGGGAGACGGAGAAAGAGCAAAAAAAAACGAGAGAGAGAGGAGAGGGTAAAAATGTGTGCTGTCTGTCGCAGAGTGGAGCTTTTTCTGCCCTGGCTTCCTCATTGGAAGCTCGGTGCAGAGTGTGTGTGTGTCCACATCTCTTTGAGGGAAGGGCTGGTGTGTGTTAACCCACACACACTCTCAGCAGCCGGCATCAATGGGGTTTTTCTATGGGCTGTGAATCGAGCCACACATCCAAGAGCAACCATGGGCCGCGCATGGAGAGCCGCTGTGTAATAACACTGCACGCTCTGACATATACATGCTGCTTTTATACAGATTAAAGGCTGAATGCCTTTTGCATGTTTCTCTCTCTCTCTCTCGGTGTGTGTGTGTGTGTGTGTGTGTGTGATCATGGGTGGTATGCATACAGTAGCTATATTTGGTTTCTAGGGGGGAATTTGCTAAGCTGTGTTTTTTTTTCCAGCCAGAGCTCAGTATTAGTACACAAAGACAAAGAGCAGAGTGGAGTCACATGCATATGCACATACTGCACACACACACACACACACACACACACACAAAGAAAGAGGACATGCATGCACACACTCTTATGTGCTTACGAACACATGAATGCTCAGCTCATGGGAATCCATCCTGTGATGCAACCCAGCGTGGTTGGGGAGAGGATTTCCTGAAAAATCCTGGAAAACCCTTTTATAAACACAGCTTTTTATGTCAATACAATTGTTTACATTATTAAATTATATGATAAATTATCAAAAGTCATACTAGCAAGCTAGCATCTCTACATGAAAGGGCATTAATATGTCTGAGGACATATTTTATCCTTTGAGTTTTAATATAATCTGTTGCTTTTTGTAAAGGTGAGGTCATAATGCAACACAAACACACATGCATCGTGCAGTGAAGGTGCACGTTTAGCTAAAAAGGAGTTAGCGTGTAGCTGGATTGCCGGACCCCGAGGGCAGGCCCAAAGATGGAGACTCAGGACAATTAAAACTCCACAGCGGAAACATGCATCCAAATAATATAAAAAACACATATACAAGCACGCATGCATGTAAACACAGGTAAACAGAGGGGGAAAAAAAAATAAAAGTAAACACGCACATTGAAAAAAGGCCGAGCTCAGCGTGAGAGACTTTCATCCCCCCCTCACAGAAAGGTCACATTTTCGGTGTGACATCTGTGACAAGTGACTGCATGTTCACCCCAATTATCCTGTTTCAAGTTTCCTTCCTCCCTCTGCTCACGGATAAACCCCGCCTCTTATTTTAAGAAACATTAATTCACACACACACACACACACACACACACACTCGTCAGCCTCACCTCCCCTGCACTGCTGAGTCCAGGGTCTAAACAGAGATCTCCCCTGGGCTCTGTCACCTGTCCAGAGGGATGTGGGGCTAAGTGATGGAGGAGGCTGAGCCCAGGTCTCATCTGCCCCCCCCCCTGGTGACTGAATGCATGGAGTGGACGGCTGACCTTTGACCCCCTCGCAGGAAGGGAGATTGAGCACTGCCCTGGACTCAATTAGCATTCTGCTCACACAGCGGCACCGCAACACAACAGACTAACGGCATGAAGGCCGTGGATGTGTGAGACTGAGGTGTGGCAACGAAAGAGGGGTTTTTTTTTTCCTGTTATGAGCGAGAGATTCAGTCAACCTGAATATTTGGAGAGTTGCCTGCTCGTGGCAGCACAGCAGGAGAGTTTTTTTGCTGTCAAAATGCATCATCTCACAAAAAAATAATAAATAATTTTTTTAAAAATCACACAGCGGTCTGTGTAACCATGAGTAATCCTTCCACGATTAGATTCTCAAAAGGCTAAGGGTCACATAAAACATCCCCAACTTAATGCCACCGTTGTGTGCACCCCCCCCCCCCAAACAATCCTTTGATGCTTTGTTTCCCCTGTACAGTGGGAGCCCTCCTACTCCACACACACACACAACAAATACATCAAAAAGACAAATAAGCCGGTCGTTGGAGGCCTCTGCGCGTCTCAACGTCGGCACATGTATGCAGGAATTGTCAACACTGCACAGCGAGATCAAACCGGCAATCTGTCACTACACCGGGAATCCAGTGGGGGATTCAAGTGACTGATGACACATAGAGAAATTAACCCTCTCTGATGTGGCGAAGGCATTGATGTACTGCTTAAAAAAAAAAGAAATAAAAAAAAAAAGGGGGATGTTTTATACTCTGACCTCCAGTTGAGTATCAACACAAGGCGAGAAAACCACCTGGATAAACACAAAAAGCTATAGAAAACCCTTAAAAAGAGAAATTCTCATCAGTGTGTGGCTATTTTCTTCCACACAAACTTAAAATTTCTCATAAAACAGTCCAAAAATAGGGAGATGGAGTGATGGAGATGGAAAAGAGGGTGACATGAGATGGGTTTATCCTCCTCTACATCCCTGGGTGTTTCTATCTGATGCAGTATTTACCGTGGTGGGGTTAGTACCGCACTGATTTGTGAGTGACGCTGGATTTCAGCACCGCGGACAGCGCTCTGCCTCGCGCTCTCTCTCTCTCCAGCGCGAGGACAGGAGGAGGAGGAGGAGGAGGAAGAAGAGGAGGAGGAGGGAAGGATGGATGGATGGATGGAGAAGGAGACGACGGGAGGTTGTGGTGTTGCATGGTGTTGTTGTTGGTGGGGGTTTCCCTGGCAGATTTCAGGCGAGAGGGTCGACACAGTCATTCCTACCATCGCTACACCTACCACCACCACCTCCTCCACCTCCTCCTCCTGCGTGCTGGATTTCCATACGGAGGAAACACCGTATGTGTGAGATCACGGCTTTTATGAAATATTGATCGACCGAGCCTCACACAGGATGGACAGAGAGAGAGAGAAAGAAAGAAAGAGAGAGAGGGAGAGAGGGAGAGAGGGAGGGAGGTGGGGTATTCCTCTGGACAGCCTTTATCATGCATCCACCCCACGACCACCAGCACCACCATCCACCCTCCCTCCCCTCCCCTCCCTCCCTCCCTTCCTTCCCTGCATCCTCCAAAAAAAAAAAAAAAAAAATCATTTACTTTCCGATCATGACAGCAACCGCTGGATTCGCCTCGCGTGATGTTTGACGATCAGAAAACATGACAAAGCAATAGGCTACACACACACACACACACATACACACACATGTGCATGCACACGCGCGCGCGCACACACACATACACACACACACATAGAAGGAGAAGAAAAAAATGAAGGCCGGCGACGACCACATCTGACACCATCCGCCCGCGTCGTAAGCGCGCATCGCATCCAAGCGCACAACGTTTCCAATATCTGGTAAGTGAGAGACGCGCCGTCATCGCGTTGCGTTTGGAGGAATGTCAGGAGGATTCACCCGTGTGTGTGCTTATGTGAGTGTGTATGTGTGTGTGTGTGTGTGTGTGTGTGTGTTTGTGTGTGTGTGTGTGTGTGTGTTCAGCCCCACCAAAGCGAGCCGGAGCCGCTAACATGTGTCATGTAAAGTCCTCGGCTGACGCTGTCATTCACAAAAAAAAAAAAAAAAATGAGCCACATCCGACGTCTGCGCGCATTTTCACAAAATATCCCCCGGAATCATCCACTGCTGCTCTTAATAGGCCACGGATGCGCTCATCATCATCATCACCACCACCACCACCACTAACACCACCACCAACACCACATCCACCTTCAGCAACTGTCGTGAGCAACACTTCAAATATCGCTGTAGTCAGCTGGGTGTCAATAATGCAATCTATAGCGCGAGCATCTTTAGCGGCGACACAACACACGGTCAGCTGTAATTTTCAGCGCTGACAAGCAGATAGGGACATGAATTATTCAATACACATAAACTGAGCTCTTCTTCTTCTTCAGCAAGGGAGAAAAAAAACGGCTCGACAAGAGAAAAATCTACATGAGCGGACACAAACCAATGCGGAGCCCGAATTCACCGCTTCCACCGCACACATACACACACACACACACACACACACACACACGCTGGATGTGATGTAGCATGTACATGAATGAATACAGGTGAAAGAGATACAAAAAAAAAGAAGGGTTTTAAATAAGAGGCTGCAAAAAGCCAGAGAGAGACCGAGAGGAGCCGCCGCCGCCGCCGCCACCGCCACCGCCGCTGCTGCTGATGCTGCTGCTACCGCCGCCGCCGCCACGCAAAAAAAACCCAGCCGACATGTATGAAGATCCTGGCGGACAGCCGGCGGAAATGAATCCATGGGAAAATCGTGAGCTAAAAATGTGAAAGAGGCGATGGCATTTTATTTTAAAAATGCGTTTTTACCTGTCAAGACTCCGACCCGGATTTGGTGGTCGTGGTTCGTTAAAATCATCCCGTCTGACGCCATGTTCAGCAGCGCTGTCGCCCGCACCGAGAACTCACGGCAGGGCCCAGAGCCGATCGCATCGAACTTAGCGGGGAGAGGGAGGGGAGGAGGAAAGAGGGAGGGAGGGAGGGCGGGAGAGAGGAGAGAGGAGAGGAGGGGGGGGGGGGGGGGGGGTGGGGGAGGGGGAGCCAGGGAGGGGGGAGGGGGGCGGGGTTACAGAGCGGAA
>JAQMCX010000023.1:16013317-16034217 GCA_029814765.1 Acanthurus leucopareius
CTTGGTCCGTTTTGGTTTCTCGCTGCCTTTTTCTCCCCTTCTTTATGATTTAATTGGATTTGCTTTTGGTGCTCCTTTTTTTTTTTTTTTTTTTTTTTTTCAGGTGTGCGTGTCAGAGCCGCAGTTTGACGCACACAATTGCTTTTTGCCAAGTGAAGCAGCAAAAAATCCCCAGGGCTCCGCTGACATGTAATGACAAATGTGTGAACACTGGCTGGGAAACCGGCTGCGTTTTCTAAAACATTGTCTGAAAATAATGGTGGCGGAGGGAATGGAGAATGCTAGAGAGTGCAAATTACAGCAAAGGGAATGGGCTGGAAACAAAAAAAAAGAAAAAAGAACAGCCCTTGTTGATGACAACACTCTGTGCTTTTGTGACGGAGGCCCTCGCTCAAGTATCCATCTCTCAACTTATTCCATAAAACACATCGTCAGCTCTGAGGGGAAATGGGCCGCCGAATGGCAGAGCACCATAACAATTCCTGACCGAGATCTGAGGAGATTTGTCTCCTAAGGATTTCTGTGTGTAAATGTGTAAAAAAGCCGCTCTATCTATCGTTCGCTCCCAAAGAATCCGACGTGGCACCGCATTGGGATTTATGTAAATCTTATCTCAAGGTGATCTGCAAAGCGGGTGTTAACCATCCTGCCCGGCGAAACCTTCCCTAAACTTTTCCCAACGAGCTCTGCTCTCGTGCCATATGTTTTCCCACACGGGGATGAATAAGAAATGAATTCCCGACGAGTTCAAGTTGCTCCCTGGCATTTTTCTCGCAAAACTAATGGGCCGAGAGTGAATTATTGATGAGTGTTGATCAAGGAGAGAGCAGAAAACAGGTTATCTACAGTATGAGCTCGCACTCAAACACAGTGACATGCTTGAATATTTCATCAAAAGGGGTAAATAGGCATGTGATGTGATGATAATATTCCAGGGCCTTTCTTCTAATCGCTAATTTGAGGAATAAAATGAGCCCCGCCGGTGCTATTGACTTGTGTTCTCTCCAATTCGCGGGACCTCATTCGACTGCGAAGCCCTGCTCAGCGGCAGCCTTATCTCTCCCTCCTTTAACTCCTGCATCCCTCGCTCTCTCCTCCTTCTCCCCTGTTTGCTGTGGGAAGCGGCAGCGGCGGCGGCGCAGGGATGATGTGAGTGACCTTGGCCTGTTTCCGACGGGCTCCAGAGGACGGCCATGTCTCACAGCGATCCGTTCCTTCCCACCAATCCCGATTAGCAGGCGGGCAGCAGGCAGGCAACGGATGGGAACAAAGTGTCGCAGTGCAGAGACGGCCGCGGAGGAGCCCGAGCCTGGATCTCCGGCCCCCAGAAGAGGCGTGAGGAGGGGAGGTGGAGCGTCGCAGGGACATGGGAACAACAGCCTGTAGGGGTGGAGTGTGTGTGTGTGTGTGCATGAGGGGAGGGTTGTGCAGGAAGAGGATAATGGAGAGATAGTTCAGCAGAGGGTCAAGAAGGACAAAGACTCACAACTGATCTCAGTGGGGAGGCAGATGAGAAGGCATTACGGCCTGGAAGGAGGCCGCAATCTGGGCCGTGCTGCCGAGTGTTTTTACTGCCCTTCAGAGCCATCGCTGCACACTGGGACCATACACAAACAGACCCAGATGTGCACACACACACAAACACACACACACACACACACAGAGCGAGTCCTTAACTGACCACTCTGTGCATTGAACATATTTTGGTTTATTCTGTTTCTCTCCACAAAGCCACGATGTACTTACAACAAAAACTTTTTCATGAACAATCTTATATCATGTAAAGTTGCAAGTGTTTCAAATGGCTGCACTAAAATGAGGCGAAAATCAGGGATCGTAAAGAGAAAAGAGACAAAATAATTGTCCAAAGAAGAAGAAGATGTGCTTTACAGTCTCAGATGGTATCTAGAAAAGATATGTATAGTCCTGTAGCCCACTCACATGTATAAATATATACTTACACACTGAAAGGTGTTGGAAGTCGTTGGGTGAAGAATAAAAAAAGGAGAGTTTTTGAAAGAATCGATGTATATCTATGCGAGGGAACACATTCTGTCTTATGCAAACTTACTGCATGCAAGTTTAATACGTAACATTAAAGTTGACATTAAAATATAATTTCTTTGTTTCAAATATTTAAGAATAAAAGAGAGACAAGGAGCTTGATCAAAGACGTATCCTGTTTGTGTGTTTTGAGGTATTTGTGCTACAATGGCACAAAACGCCACAAAAGAGCAACTTTAAGTGACTTTTTAAATGAAATTCCTGGTTTCACATTCATATAAATTCATTACATAACAAACCACATGAGCATATTTTCATTTCTTTAATGTTACACATGTGACAGATATGTTAAATGTCATAATTCTTACATGCTTTTTGTTGTAGAAGCCAGAAATGACTCTGGAAGCACAAAAACAATGAATTTGCCGGCCAGAAAACCAAAAGAAATGAGCTGAAAGATGCTAAAACATTTCAAAGATCTGTGGGAAACTGCAAAGTCTTGTGATAATTCATCACATACAAGAACTTTTGTGATACACTATTATTATAGAAGCATTTTAATAAAATATTTTCAGTATTAAACCTTTTGCTTTTATGTTCATACTGAAAAGTGAGCAAAGCAGTTTGGATAAAACAGTCTAGAGCCGATTTCTATACTAAATATATGAAAACAAAATGGGAGGTGTGGAGACATCAGACTGGTTTCTGGACCAGTAACGGCACTGGGTCGACTTCTCTCTCATGTTTCCAAACCGAGTCTGAACTTGAGAAACTTTGTTCCTGTTTGCAGCTAAATGAAAGCCTGTTTTCTTTGAGCCCCGAGGCAAACATTATGTTTTCTCCCCCTTCGACCTTCTGGATGCAGCCTCTCGATGCAGCACCCCAACACACATACAGTGCACCAGTAAAGCACACACACACACACACACACACATATATACACCCAGCAGATGGGCTCATGCTATGACAGCCACCTTTCCCAGTGTCCTTGGCTCCCTCCTCGTATTCCTCCCCCCTCCCTCCCCCTGTAATTCTGCCCTCTGCTGTAACTCTTCCCTCTTGATGCTTCACTTGCAAGACAGCAGGCGACGAGGTTTTGCAACGCAACGGAGGCACTGGAAGTTTTCCATCCCTTTCCCTGCCTTGTTTCAGCCCATTCCAACCCAACACCCCCCCTTCCCATTGTGCACTTCTCTTACATGAAGCCTGGGCAATCGACCCCAGTGATAATCCAGTCTTTCATATTGGCAGATTAATATTGACTCAGAGCCCTGGAGCTGATGCTCGGCCCATCCTCCAGGTACTGGAGCATGCAGAGTGTGAGAGATGGAGCTTAATATACATTCTGCCGGTGCTTTTTAGCCAAGTAAGAGCTGCATGAGAGACACTGTCAAGACTATGGAAGTGATTGTGGTTTTTTTTCCAGCTTCTTCAGATTCGCCGTATGCATGAAGCAACACATCATGACTTAAAATAAGACACAGTCACTGCAAGACGTGTGTGCTGATATGCATGCATGTGCACACAGCTGGACATACTTATGTTTTAAACCCCTAGGCGGTACAGAGGCTGGAAAAAAAAGAAACATACCGTGAATGACTAATAAAGTGTGTGCCACGAGGTCTATTTAAATATTTCTTATCCGTTTGCTCACTCGACTAAAACATGCTCGAGCGGCGCCCATGTTCCGGTGGAGAAGCAACGATGGACGCCGCGCTGAGACAGTTTCATGGCGATTAATGAAGATTTGATGAGGGCAAATCAATGATGTTCATTAAATAGAAATCAGTGAGAGACATGAAATCAAATGCTCCCAAACATGAGATTAAAAATAACATGAGGATGTAAAAAATAAATGAGGAGTAAATGGAGTCCGCGGCAGGGTGACATTTGAATCCATAGTTATAGATTTATCGACAAACTTTCTGATGCAAATATACTGATAAGAAAAGGAAACAATAGCTATAAGGTTATTTATTCTTCCCACACTGAAATGAAAGTTTGTGGTCTGTCATACAATACAATAGAACAGGAAAAAAACAGCAATATATAGAGTTATTTTTATACCCGTATACATATTATACACACAAACTTATGCACCCAGGAAATAATTCTGTGCATTTTTGAAACGGTGTCTGGTGAAATGTAAACAGCAGCAACAAGATACAAGAATTTCTAATTAAAAAGTTTGACATTGGCTATGCTCTCCACGTGTTACTGAGGTAAAACACAGAGTTCACCTCCCCCACCTCCTGCAGGAGTCGTGTGCTCCGTCGGCTCAAACACAGTCCGCCCGTCGAGTGCAACAACTTAATCCGAGATGTCGAGTTGCAGACGGGTCTCTGCAAAAATGTGGGCACAACAGTCTCTGATTTTCCGCTGCTTAGCCAGCAAGAGTCCCATTTCATCCATTTCATTTTGCTGCACCTGGTTGGTGGCCAGGAGCAGTCCTGACTCCAAGCTGGGCCGGCGGCTCTTATCCCGGCTCTCTTTCCTCTTCTCTGGGGCAGACCGCTGGTTTTGCCGGGTGGTAAGAAGGTGCTGTGGTTGCAGTGATAGTCCCACAAATCCACAGCTCTTAATCCAAACCCCTTGTTTTTTCTTTTCAGTGCTGATAAGCGTATATTTCTCAGAGGTCATATGTATTTTTAGCCATAATGTTGAAAAAAAAACAGATTAAAACAAAAAGAGTAGCAAGTTTAAAAGAGCCACTGGGTGCTTCATCCGCAAATACCTCAGTCAGAATGAAAAACCTTCACTGTTGCTATACTTTTATTTAGCATATGTACAGTTTACACTGACAACTGGGGGGAAATTTCTCCTCAAATTCAGTTTAGAGCTAACTAAAACTGCAGGTCCTAGCTTACATGCAGTGGATATACAAGTCCAAAAAGTTGTCTGTCCAAAAGTATCATGTAAAAGCCAATAAAGTGTCTCTCCTTGGCCATTTAATGAATACAACTAGTTATAGAAAGCTAGTTAGCCAGGTATGCTAACATTAGCATATGTTAAAACAGATAAAAATGCAGTTTTTTAAACTTTTGCTCTTTTATTTTTGGCTTGCTTTTGATGGCTATATGTTTGACGCCATGCTAACGCACTGCTAACAGTTATAATGCAAAGTTAGCTAGCTCTATCAGAGGTTACAAGTTACGGCTAAAATGTTAGCATCCATACCAGTTGGTTGCAGATGTTGAAGTCCAGGAAATAAAGAGTTGTACTGTCGATGTGGAAAGATGAGTCTGCTATGACCTTGGTCTTGCAAATAACTCTAAGCTATCAATGGTTGTAGCTACTTGCCAGGCATGCTAACAATAGCAGCTTATTTAAAACAGACGAAAGCACAGACAAACTTATTTGGCTCTTATGGTTTGAAATGACAGAAGAACCAATAAGGCATGTTGAGAAGGCTCCTAGCATGACATACCTGTTATGAGGATTTATGACTCCTGAGCTATAATTGGACAATTGCCTGTTAAGGGAAGGGTACAGCAAACAGTCAAGTAGACCCCTCAAGTCACCGCCATTTCTAATGTCTCAATTATTAACCAAACCACCAAGCCTCATTAAGCTGTTATCAAGCAATTAAGGCTAATTCTGGCCATGACTGAAGGTTTCAGGAGCAGCCCTGCAGTGGCGAGACATGTTTAATGCATCACAGGTATTAAGTGTTTTGTATTTTGCCCTGTAAAAAAAAAAAAAGAAGGCATATTCCAAATGTCACAGTACCAATCTAATTAGTAAGCGATGTTTTGCATTTGCACCCTCACCTGACCCTTCATCAACAACTCGATGAGCAAACAAATACGAGCAACAGCTCAATATTTCAGTGTTTTACAATCTGGTGGTCACATTTTCACCTTTGCGCTCGCAATTTATCGCAGACAACCTGAAGGGCACAACGATACAAATCTGACAGCGACGGGGCCATAAAACACAACCAGATTTCAATGTTAACAACGTCCAGGCCACCTCTGCCACTCAGAAATAATAGCAATAACAACTTGACAAAGCAAACAGGGGAGGTGGGGAGGGGTATCTGGCGGCGATGTGTGACTAATGTTTGCACTCTGTTATTTTACCACTGAACATACACTCGAAGTTCAAGTTGGAGCTGTTAGTAGCTTATCCATTGTGTGGGCACAGCTTGGGAATAGAGGGGATAATGCACTGGATGGGTGCAGTCGTGTTGACGTTATGATTGTACACGGCTGCATGGGGACATTTTCCGTCCAAGACTTCAATTTATTATTTGAAATTGTGACACAGATCTGCAGGGATGATTCATAGCTCAAAGAAAAAATAGCTTTCTGTTTTGACAAGAGAGATGCGATCAGGAAGGGGAGACAACGAAAACAAAATGTTTGGCCGCGTTTTTGAGAAATGGCTGACAACGGAGGACCAGTCAAGTTGACAGCCAAAGTGTTCTCATCCTCGCTGACTTTTTTGTCTCCACGCTGATTCACAGCTTTTGACTTTTAGCACAAGTCTGAGTACTGCAGAGTGTCGTGAAATTACATGCTTGGGCCTTTGCGGGTTCCATCTGTGTTTGGAGTAGTTTTTAAGTATCAAGCATTTCGGTTTATGCCATTTATCATTTTAACTGAGCAATGAGCCATGAGAGTCTGTTTTACTGCAGCTTAAGAACAGCTGAGGTGGAATTAGGTATCACATAAAGTGAGAAAAAAAACCCTTTTCAGCAGCAACTAAATAACACAGTTGCTTCAAAACACTTGCAGAATAATGTGGTGATTTTCAGCCCTCTTTCAGCTTATTCTGTCAAAATAAACCATTGCAGCTGTTGGAAAGGCGTACCTTTATACGCTACTTATTCTCTAAATTCAACTTATACGATAAAAACTGAGGATTTAAGCTAACTTATTAATAGAGACATTTCACAAAAGGCAAGTATCCCTGAAAACAAAAGGAGCTTCAGCCGGTATAAAAGACCTGTTTTATTATCTGCGATAAAATCCTAATTATCAAATGAATCTTAACACTCCAAATGTTAAAATCCTTCCGTTTCTGCACCACAAACTGCAGCTCCTTTTATTTCTAACCAACGAATCAATGCGGAGGCCATGTTTTTTAAGGATATGGCATCGAAACCTGAACTTTGTATGGCACTGCGCAACTCGAGGAGTGTTGTTGTTCAAGGTTCAGGCTTGACCGAGAACGTAGTTAGTGTAATGATCCATTGGTTGTGTGTATGTCTAATGAGGAAATAGATTATATGTGGATGCTTGCCCACTTCATTGGCTCGTTAATGAGCATATTTGTTTGCATGTATGTGGGAGTTGGCATGTTATAGTGTGTGTGTGAGTGTGTGTGAGTTGAATATATAGCCTGCTGTATAGCCAGCCTGAAGAGGAGGGGGTTAATGAGCCAATCACAGTCCATCAGGGAAGCTATCAAGTGCCCAGACGAGTCCACCGGTCATTCACTCTGTCTGGCTCTTCCTTTTTTTTACTCTTTCCCAAAACTCCTCTTCACTCTCCGGCCATACTTCACTTCTCTTTCTCACTCTCTCTCTTGAAAAGCCTCCATCCTTACCTTCTTCGTCTCCCACACTCCCCACAGATTAGTGTTAACGAGGATATTAGGCATGGCAGTAAACACAGTCCTTTTCTCCAATCCATTTGGCAGTGAAGAGGTGAAGGGAGGATGCGTCTCACTTTCTTTTTTTTTTTTCTTGCTGGCTTTACTAGCCCTCCTTGCCACTGATGTGTGCACTGCTAGAGAGTAATACAAAGAAGGTATGTGTTCGGGGTGTGGAAAGGACAAAGGAAGACGATACAGTGGCACTACTGTAGGAAGGGTTGGATTACACTGGCAGCAGTTCACATTAGAGGTCATGTAATTCCAGCCATCGGACTGCAGGAAAGCAAAACCCCTGTTTTTTTGATCAAAGCCGGCCAAAATACTCAGGATTCTTACCAGCCTGAAACCAGCTCCCCTGACATTTGGCATCCTTTTGTGCAACCTAACCACCGCTGCATTATTTTGCACCTAGAAACGTCAAACTCATCCCAAGTTTGTTTATTTATAAGGTTTTCTTTCCTCTCTCCAGGGGAGGAATCGGAATTTTTCATCTGTAGCAAACTATACATTTCCATTTGCTGGAGTGGTTTAACGAGCACCTCGGGTTCACCTTTGTACTCCCCTGAAATGCACAAACACACAAACACACATGCTTTCACACACTCAAATGGGATGCGGTGTGTTAGAGAGGTGCAAACCCTGTGGGAAGGTTGCTTTGATAGAGAGGTTTATGTCCCTCCCAAAGGACCCGAAGCAATGCTCACGAATCAATACAGCACATATCTTTGAGGGTGTGATTAAATTCTCCCAAATCCCAGGACGTCACCCAACCCCCCAAACACACAAACATATACGGATGTGACACACATTCACACACACACACACACACATATGGACTTTAAAACACTTGTTGCATTAGAAGAAGGCAGATAAGAGAAAAGAAACCTGAGAAGGAGTTCAAGGTCTGAGAAAAAGGTTAGCATGAAAGTGTCGCGTTTACCCCAAAGGTGCAACGTCTGTGTGCATGACCTCAAAGTCATAACTTTACCTCCGAACAGAAACTTATAGGCTGTTTTCTCTTGTTACAACACTGGTGTGAGGCTTCAAGTGACACGCTGACGTTTGCCCCTCAGGATATGTGCAATCTGACTACAACTTTAAGGCTTCGGGTGGCGAAAAAAGAGACAAAGACTGACCTAAATAGATGGATTGTGCGAATTGCTCCCTTTTTTTCCCTTTCTTTTTTGGACACAACGGACCGCCGAAGCTAAAGCACCTGAGGACATGGAGGGAAGAAATTCATCAAAAAGCAATCATCAGTGCTAGGTGGTGACTGATCTAGTGTGGCATCCATTCATTATGTAAATCTCACAACCTAGCTTCCTTTATCATCAAAGACCCTCATTCTGAGAAATTAGCCACTCTCTGTCTGTGGAAAAACAACAGAACACTAAAACTGGACTGTTGCTATGGAAACTATGTGGGAGAAACCATTTTAGGGAGAGCGGGCAGCAGGGGTGTGTATGTGTGTGTGTGTCTGTGTATATATATGTGTGTGTGTGCCATCAGGCAGGTGCATGAGGAGAGCATGGTTAGCAATCAACAGGTGTACTGGCAACAGCAATAACTGGGGCCCCAAATGGAATAGCAAATTAGATTTAGGATGCCGTGACGTCGGCGGGAGGATTAATGTGGCAATATGATGCCGTCTGTGTCAACCAAGATTGAGCATTAAAGCGAAGGTGCTGTACTTATTGTCACTGCCACAGATGGACCTCATTATTAGGAGATTAGTCTACGGCTGCACCAAAAAAAAATAAAAAAATAAAAAAAAATAATCCGACTCATTGATGTCTATCAACATCGCAGAGCTGCGAGGGAAGGCGCCGCCTCACACCGCCGTTTTAAGCAAATGTAGGATTCCTATTGAGGTGGAATGATAAAAAAAAAATAAAAAGCTAAAATAATACAGCAGGGTATGAATATTGCAGGATATGAAAAATACCCCCCCCCAAACCCTCAGCATCAGGCTTAGCTTTAGCCAACTGCAGCCAACATGGACTCGATAAAAGATTCAGAGGAGAAAGAGAGAGAGAGAGAGAGAGAGAGAGAGAGAGACTACCTTCAAGGGCACATCAAACCCTGAACGATCATTTACATTCATGAATCAATAATCCTTGTCGGATGAAAGGGGGAGATAAAGGGTTGTCTCATCTTTGGGGTCATTCCTGTGTTGAGGGACCTAATTTTCATTACTCGGGATGAAACGCACCAAGGCGCAGGAAACCTTTATCCACCCATGCATCGGTCATCTGCGATGGCGCCCTACCTTTTCATTTCGGAATTTATGAGGGCTTTCCATTCTCCCCCCTCGGCCATAACTTAGCGAGGTTTGACAGCAAACAATGTTCCTCATGCCGGCATTCCGGGATGTCTGTGTCTGGAATATTAAATGTGATCCGCGGCACCGGCCTCTGTGTTCTAAATCTGATAGGAAAACGTTTAACACGTCAACATGGAATGGGAGGATCAAAGTCCGGACAAGCAGTTCGTCTTTCTCCGTACCTTTGGTTAGTGTAGAACGGGGTTAGAGCCAGCTTCATCCAGGATTTGTTCTCAGGCCATGAGGGATTATCAGCTCGGGGGAGTTCCTCTGAAGTGTCGGGCTGCTTCTGTTGACTGACAAGAACACACACAGAAGGATGCACACAAACACCAGATGTCAGAAATACATGAGAAAAATTGGATTCTTACATTTTAATCAATGGTGGGAAAAGGATAAAAGTGCGCTGACGAGGGGAACAGAAAAAAATTGTTGTTGTGAAACATCAGGATATTTCGCATAGCACTTTTGATTCAGAAACACCAAATATTGATGATTTATCACATTAATTCTTAGTTCCTGTTGCAAATATAAACTCAAATTTTTGTGTACTAGAATAAAAATTGACCTTGTAGACATGATTTACAATTTAAAAAGGTGAAAAAATGCAACATATCGCAATACTGTGATAATATTGTATCGTATCATGACTTATATATCATGGTGTCTGTGTTGAATATATTTCACATTAATATATCAAGAAGATTACAGAGGTTCTGAAGGTAAAAGTCAAGCTAACTTCTTGCACAGAAAATGCTAGGTGGCTAATGGTTGATAGCCTGGTTTCACATCTCTGAATTTCCACCTACATTTATGATTTGTTAAGCAATTCAAATACATCTTGTCTTGTGCTCACTCGCTTTTACAGCCGGTTAGAGAAACAGTTAAAGGAAGACATAGTAAGCTAGCTACTGAGCTACATTCATTAAAAATAGCATCGGAAAAATCACAAGAAGCTTAGATGAGACTGATGCCATTGTTAAGGATTTTAAAAGGAAGAAATACCTACAAAATGAAAAAATGTGGCATATAAAATTGGTACTGTGAGAGAATCTCATGCATCTATGTAGGAAAATGATAATATCATAATTTTATAGAATCTTTTCTATGCTAATTTACAACGTGGAAACATACTTCTGGGACAAAGCCGATCCCACTTTGCTGCTCTATATTTGTATACATGCACTGCACACCAGGACGCCCTCTGCAGCAAACCTCCAGGTATCCATCTCAATCCACCACTGAGTTATAAATCACTCAGATGTAAAATTACTTACAAGATCACACAGATTTCATTGTAACACTCTTCCCGGTACATGTGCCATAAAGTGGCATCACGAGCCTGATGCAGCAGCCACCAGGGAGTCCGTGACAGGATGAGGAGGACAGAGAAACACTTCAGGTGATTGGGTGAGAAAGACAATGAAGAAGACATGTGTGTGCATGTGTTTGTGTGTGTGTGTGTGTGTGTGTGTGTGTGAGGGGTTATACAGCTGAGCGATGGACCGGGCGTCGTGCTCTGTCACCCACTCAGACCTCACAACACTGTCATCATAAGCCAGCGGCTCAGCACCTGTCACACACTATAGATGGAGGGCAGCCGAGTGGAAATACCTGTGTACACCTGAGGAGTGAACACTGCAGTCCCCTCAGCTCCTGATAAGAGGGGGAGCCACCAGCTCACTGTTGGCTTTTTCTGCTGCTGCTGGAGACTCTTTCCTTCTTCAACCATCTCCACAGGCACAAAATCAGGCATGCAGTGACTTCCTTACCTGCAGAAGAAGTATTCACATGCAACACTTGGGTAAAAACATTTAAAAAAAAAGCCTTGCATTTACCTTTTTGCAACTAAAGTCATAGAAAGCTGCTTATGGATGCAGCATTTCCGTGTGTTTTGGATTACCGTGTCTTTTCAAACATGCATGCCTCAGCTGCAGCTCTGACGAGCTTGGATGCTGTTTATCTCTCTGCGCTGAGATTTATTAGTGATAATTATAATGCTCATCACTGCGAGTTGCATGCCAGGTTGGGCAGGTTGGTCTCTCTGTCTCCGTGAGGCTTAGAGAAACCAGGTTTTATTTATTTAAAAGGCCCTCATTGTTTGTTTTTTAACCCCCCGTACATTACTTCCTTACTTTTCTTTAATGCTGGATTACTTCACAGATGCCGGCTGCTTTTTACTGAACTTGAAAAATACAGTTTCTCTTGTTTTGTGCCTGCAGCCTGGAAAAGCATGCAGAGGGAATCGAAAGCTTACCTCATTTTTATCCTTCGGGCAGTTTCAATTTTTAATCTCATCTTATGTCACTTGCAGCTGTTCTTGTTCCAGTTGATTCTCCTGTTTAAAAAATTCATTTTATTTTTCAAATTTTTTCAAATCATTTGACTGACATGACTTTTTAGTTGTTTTTTTTTACTTTTTATTGCCATTTTAAACAAATATTTGTGTTTATTGGTGTCTGGGATCTTTAATTAACTGAAGCATTTGTTTTCAAGTCAAAATACAGGTTTAATAAATTAATTAATGAGTGTGTATCTGCTGAACTATTGTACTTGAAGCACTCCTCAGGAAGAATGGCTCCCGTCAGAGTGTTAAATAATTGACGCCTTGACGTGTAAACAGCAGCTTAATTTTGCAGCTGGTCCAGGTGGAACGAAGCTTAAAGGCCCAGAAAACCCATTTTCTTAATCAGCTTTATGCCAGAAGTGAAGGGGAACTAAATGAGCACATAATTATCACCTAAAGTTTGAAACATAATAGAATTTCATTTGACAGATTTCTGTAGTTTCTCTCAAAAATGGGGGTGGTTTTAATAAAATTTAAAATATTTTTTTGTGGTTAACTAAAAAAATAGGAGTTGAAAAAGGACAAATGGTTGGGTTTCAACTTCTTTGTCACGACTTCATGTTTCAGGTATTTGAGCTACCTTTTGTTCATTTAAATGATTAATTTTGCAAAGGAATGACATTTGTAAACTCATTTTTTTTCACTGTGGGTGCGTCTGGAAGGTAAAAATAACAGTACAGCTCTAATACAAAAAGAAAAAAATGATTTTTTTCCCTTTAAACAGTGGTGAATAAGTGTGAAAGAGCAGAAAATGGAAAAAAAAATCACTGAAGTACCACGAAACTTTACTGAACTTTAATGTGCTTTTCAATTCTCTTTGGTTCTATGTGTGTTTGTGTCGATTTTTTAACCAAGCAGTTTTAGATCTTCCTCAGTTTTGTTGGCTGAAAGTGTTTGTGTGGAGGCTGTTTTGTACAGTTTAGTTCTGGTTTTTGCTCGAAATGTGTCGAGGCCAGCACAGCGTTCAGTGTGATCTCATGACGGATATTGTGGCTTTGGGTCTGAGCGAGGCGCTCCTGGTAGGATATCTAGTTGAGCCGGAACACAAAGGCAAGCGTTTCATGGGGATCTGTCGTGGAAAGACTCCAGCTTTTTTCAAATCAGCCCTCATAACTCACAGGCTTTTAGATCTGCAGTGAAAAAAAGAAGAGATTTCACATTTCTGACTGCAGAAAAGAAACTAAAAAACAAGAAATAAAAAACTGCTGGAAAATGATGGATGCTAAACTTTTAATCTACCAATGAGCCAAAATAAATCATAGATCAGGCTGTTGCTCATATCAACCTGTTCCACTGATTTTAAACAAATAAGAAACCGATTTCAGTTTACATTTACAGGCCATTTTACTTTTTATCGCGTTTCTATTTTTAATGCTTTTCGAAATGCAGACTTATTGCTGTCGAACGTACCTTTAAAGTAAAATGCAGTCTCGGCTACAAAGATGCCCTAAAAATAAAAATATGGATGTGACAAGTTTGTGGCAACATGTTTTTGAGGGATTGTTTCCTGGTGGAGACTTCACGTCTTCCTGTGAGTTTCGAGGTGATTGACAGTATAAGGGCCGCGAGATGATGTGCACGCTGCTATAAAAACACTCAGCACGGACACAGAAACACTGGCAAAAGCCGAACGAACGAAGGCTTCCTGTTTAATGAATTATTCCACGCTGTAAAACCTGATTTTCATACTGTACAAGGAAATATGCGAACACATTCCACCACGCTTGACTGTGCACAAACACAAGCACAGATAATGTCATTTGAGTTAATTTGTGGAGCCTTTAAATATAGATGCAATCTCTAAGGACTTCACAAAACCCACAAACTATAATTAAAGATGACACTAAAATAATGCAGAGGGAAAACAAATGGTACAAACATAAAATCTTAATTTATTTTCTTTTTCCCTGTGACTAATATGAATGCAGAGAAGCACTGCAGCAAGGCAAAGCGAACACACAATAGGGGGAAACATATGGTGTTACACGAAACTTCCCATTTAAGTCAAGACACCATCAATATTTTGCGAGAATAAAACATTTGTCTGGCCGTATGGCTTTACTCATGTGTTACTCCAGCAGCACACAATTTCCTCTGAGCTCACAATCCCCCCTGGCAGAGATCCACGACAGTTAAATGGATATAAACTCATGTTGAATAGAAAAACATGCTGAATTCACATAAATATAAATCCTAATACAGGCGGAGGTTGAGGGACTTAAAGCCGCTGTGGCGGAGGCAGAAAGGATGCAGCGCTGAGCCGTGAAGTATGCAGGAGAGAGAAAAAAAAAAAAAATCAAATCTATTTATATGGCCTGTTCTGAGTTGGGTCATAGTTATATATGATTGGAATGTGAGTTTAAAGCCTTGAGGCTCCGTGGACGAGTGCACCGAAATACATTTCTGGTGCATTCAAGGCAGCTGCGAGCCAAAGTGTGACTGTAGTGTTAGCTTGACCTTTAACCTTCACATCACTGTTGTGTTTTATCACCTAGCCTTGCACTCATGAAAGTATCTTAAAGGTCATACGGACAAAAACTGCATGGAAACAAATTATTTTTAAAAAATTACACACTAACAGAATTTCTAGAAAGGTATGGAGGTGAAATAATTATTTAAAAATGATCATAATATTTACATTCCAGCAAGTTTACCAACAAGATCTAATGTGGCCGAATGATCTCTGAGCCAATAGCATAACTACGTTGATGTCATGTGTCGTCATCAACCTCTGATGCTTAGAAGTTGCTATAACATTAGCACATAGGTTTCTGAGCTAAAACGTCTGATTATAATGTACAAAAGTATGATTCAGCATATCTAAGAGCAGTCAAAGTCCTTACAGTCTAAACTAAAGTCTTGTTACCAGTTAGATTGACAAAATTAGAGATCCTGAACAGCTACGTTAGCATAAGTGACGAGCTACGTATAAATGTTGTGTATATCACCTTTACAGATCATTTGCCTCAAAACATTCATTTATGACTTTCCTCAACACAGCAGAGCTTTTAAAGTGACACAATCTACGTGTGATTAGGTTCCTTTTTTCCCTTTTGTGTAAACGGATTAACAAACACTAATGTTTCCTTATCAAACTCTTTTATGTGATTACTTTTATACTATAGTTTCAAGTGCTGCCTCTGGGCCAGTTTCATCAAGAACATGTCATAAAGTGCTTGCAAAATACTTCAATCGTTCAATTTAAATAGCAAACAGTTAATTCCCAGTCACTGCATTAAACTGCACCCATGTAGCAAGACTGATAGAAAGCTACAAGTGGCACCCCGTGAGTTTCGTGGTAATTACATTCTCTTAATAATGCTAATGCTGTTAGCTTAAGTTCACAGTTTGGGCAACTCAGCAGTCCAATTTTGTCATGATACAGAAAAATTGCAATATGTAAACACTGTCAATGCTCAGAATATTTTTTAACTGCGTATTGCATGTTAGCCATCTTATATGTATATATTATATATATTATACTCACTCGTGTTGCACTCAGACTAAGATGCTGAGAGTGTTGCTGCATGGTAGAAACATGCAAAACAATGCAGTCAAAGTTACATTTTACATATAAGAGTTATTTTATATAATATATTTGAAAGGAATATATTTGAAAGTAACCCTTCTGTGATCTGTTAATTAGTAACTGTGATTTAAAGGTGTGCTCCTCTCATCTTTCTTGAACTTCACTCTTCAGTGGTACTTCATCATTTGTCTCAGTCTGACAGGACTGCCATCTCTGCAGTGACAAAAACTCACCGACTGCCTACCAGCAGTCCATTTCTTACTTCACCTTTTGGTGGGAAACAGACTTCCCGAGAGCTTAATTGCTCTGAGACAAGTGAACTTTTTCGTCAGGCTCCTCCGCCACGTCTGACAGATCCCACTCATCAACTGTCATCAGCCATCATTAACGGAGAGACAGAGGAGCCGCCGGAGGCTCTGAAAAGTCGGGTATTCTGCAGGTAGACGACTTTGGCTTTTACCAATTTACCAGCTTCCATACAGAGGATGTCTACACACAGTTGGGAAAAAAGAGGAGCTTCATCCACAAGCCAACAATTGTCATTATTGTCATCGGCAAATCTAAACTACGCCCATAGCTACCAACTCTTCCGCCGCGAAGGATGTTGATTGGTCTGATTGGAGTAAAGACCAGATCAGACACAAACGAATCTCGTTGGAGGTTTTTAAAATGGACCTGCAAGATTTCAGACTTGAGATCCCAGCAGTCCAGCTGCTTTGCAAGGTTAGTTATCTTAAGTCGAATGCATTAAAAATGCCAAAATCAACAACCTTATGCTCATGATTTATGAATAAAGCAGCCAACTGCTGCTATCAGAGCCAACTTTTGCCGATTTTAATAGTTTTTAGCACATCTAATTGGCTCAGATTAATCAGGACGACAGATGAATAAGTTGACCCCTCGACCAAAAGAAGCAAGAGATCAAACCAGAGTCAACATCTGTACGGCTTCTGAACAATAACAAGAACTTAGAGAGTTGGAGAGCCTGAAAAGTGACGCCAGTGTTGCTGTTTTTCTGTTGGACAAAATTCAAAATTCGTTATTTTGTTTTGTTTTGAGGGGAAATTAACATTATTGTTGTTCATTTTGGTTTTCTTACATGTAGAGACCCATGATAGTTTGCCATACATTTCCCTCCCCAACACTTTTTCAGTGGACATGTCCTCCAGCTGTGGTCAGATGTCAGATGTGTGCATTTTAGGTGTTTTTAGCATGGAAATGTTTCTTACACTCTTTAAATCTGGCCTAATCTCTCTGGTTTCTCTAACGGTACCAACCCAGAGCTTTAAAGTGTAGTAAATTGATCAACTGTCTCAGGATTCATTTACCTCGGGTCTTTTGGGGGGGTGTGGGGGGACTGGAGGTGCATTTTAACAGATTAACACTCCACAATTACAACTGAGAGCAGACAGCTTGTAATTATTGAGCCTCAACAGGCCTTTTAACACCCACACAGGTGTTTTTACTCATTCCTCCTGGTTCTTGCTCTAAAGTTGGGTGGAAATATGCTGAAAAATGAAAAGTGCCACCGAAAGCGAATGCGTCTCAAGCGGTTTAACCAAAAAAAAACACTAATGAGCAGTGAAATCCATCCGACTTCGCCATAAAAATGACAAAGATGTAAGTTGACCCTCCACGGCAGGTTTTTAAAAAAAGCTAAATGAGCGTCTGAAGAAGCTCCACCAAGCACACTCTTGACACCGCGGCGCTATCAGGAAAAGAAGCTCTAATCAGGTACGATAAGTGAAAACACCTGCGTTGGTGCACCGCGGAGATATCATGACACCGTGGCAGCCTATTTTCCTCCGCTGGTTTTAAAGTTTTTCCGGTGATCTGACTGCAAAAAGACTTTATCATCCTCAGTTTTCACGGATGTCAGAATCGTCAGGAAGGTCCTGTCTTTGGATTTAAAGTTGCTCTCTGGCTCGTACTCGGCTTATCTCGCCACGAGATATGGTCAGACAAAGTCAAATACTTTTCTCACCCGCAAAAAAGGGAAAATGACAGAAAAGAAAAGAATTTAAGAGCCCTAACAGGGATGGGCTGATGATTTAAGTCGAGTTAAACAAAAAAAAAAACTCAAAACCCAAAAAAGACAGGTAGATAAAAGCAGCAGAATGAGGACATTGTGTGTTTCATTTCAGCCCCAGCAGATTAACATTGATAATAACACTACTCTGGAAAATAGCTTCTTATTAAAATCCCTCATAACCACAAGAATTACACCTCAGCCTTATGTTTAATATCTGAACACTGGTATGTGAGGCTATTAACAGGCAAGATAGCTGGTAATACAATAATCTATGCGCTGACCTTCAAGATGATCCGTGATTTATACAACACCGCAGTGTGTTCTCACACCTGTTTACATACCAGAGCCGCAATTACACAGCAACATATGATTTTAATCCATTTTCTCTTCATTATTGACTTTTGTAGGGTTGGATTTAATGTACTGTACCCGTCCCACAACATGGACGCCATCTGTGACCCTCCGAACAGATGGAGACCTTTACACAGGAGCGTAAACATGCACATGCTGCGATGCTGCTGCACATGCGAGAAAGTTTCCTGAGTTTTCAAACTGTAAACACCCCCCCGTAAAAAAAGCATTTCATGGTCTTTAATTTGCAAAAAATATCCTCATTAAATGCTTTATATTATGCTCTCTCCTGCACATGTTGAATGATTTATTTAAGTTCATTCAAATATGCAGGTTTTAGATTCTTGCATTGCTAACACTTGCTAACATTGCATTGACCTTCATTCTTTTAACAGAGGACGACATTAACTTTAACCAAATAATCATTTTATCTTTAACACTGAGGGAAACACCGAACACTAAACTAAAGAAAAGAGAGATCTTAACCCTAAAATTTAAAAAGTCATCAAACTAAATCAATAAATATGTCCTTTGGTGATGTCTGTGAATAATTTCTTTTGGCCTGCTGCAAAAATCTACCAATAAAATATGTAAGAATTGGTTTGGACAACTTTAAAGTCTGGTTAAATGCTCCAGTCAGTATTTTTTAAATTAGCAATAACTGAAATGACCCTGCATCATGTGAAAAAGGTGACAAATTTGGAGCATTTTAGCATCTATGTTTCTTCTTCTGACCTAAATCTTCACTTTTCTGGTTCATTATTAAAGTTCGAGTGAATGTAATGGAGTATTTATTAGCTTGAGATGAAGAACAGTTCGTCTCAAATGTGGAAAGAAAGTTAAAAGTTTTAATGTAATCAAAGAAAATTCTGGACCAGAAAAAACGGAGCGAGGAGGCTGACTCACATGTAGACTGTGAGTAGTGAAAACAAGGCTTAAAACTGAAACTTTAAACATCAGTTGATGAGAAATTCAACTCAATATATCATGTCTGTGTATATGTAGAAAGTCTGTATGCTCACATCTGCACCATATCACTTTATTAAGCTGCTAACGCGTGTTTTTGACAGCTTTCAAGTGCAAAAATCAAATAAATTGATTAATGTTGATCTAAAGTAAATCAAAGATCACGGACATGAGAAGAGAAGAAAGCAAAACACAATGAAAACAACACAAGAGAGCAATATTTGTAAAAACAAAGGCTGGTTTGAGTATTTAAACAAAAGACCGATACATCCTTTTGTCCAAATATTGGACTTGAGTTCCTCTTAATGTGACTGTAGGAACAGATTCAATACAGGTAGACTCACACACACATACCTCGGGGGTCTGGGCCCCCCAGCAGACGGGCTCCCATGTGTCCCCCCATGTGCCCGGGGATCGAGCAGACCGCCGGCCTCGCTGTGTGTCTCTGTGAAGTCAGCACTTCAGCGTCGGATCAAATAATCGGATTCCCATTCGTCAGCAGAAAACACGGATTCTCCTTCACTCAGCAGATCCCAGCAACAGTGAGGAGGAGGAGGAGGAGGGGAAGGAGGCGAGGAGGGAGTTTATTAGAGATATTATCACTAGAAAATCCTTTTTTTTCCATTGTGACACTTATTCAAAAAGCTACAGAACAAACTTCTCATGCTGTGCTTTAAAAAAATGATCTAGAAACTCTTTTACAGTCGACCCCTGCGGAGCTGTCACGAACTCTCAGAGCTTCACCGAGACGACGGCGCTGGTCTGCTTTCAGAGGAAACTGGTTGAAGCCGCAGTTAAAAACCCTCAATGCAATAAATCAGTATTTTGCTTTTCCCCTGAGGGACAGAAAACAAAGATCCGATATTGAAAATCTGAAAATTTAATCAAGTCAATGACCCCATAAGACCAAAGGGGAGAATGTGGCCTAATGTGTCTTGTCAAGCAGCGCATGACTAGTCAAAGTGCACCTTGTTACTGCACATAAACACACTAAAATACACACTTTAGTCGATTAAAGCATTCACATTGTTCACAGCAACCTAAAAATCCCTGATAACACCAGGTTTACATGATTTATTTGTTTGCTTGAAGTCTGCAGGGAACATTTTAAATAAAAAAAGCAGAAGCAAAAAAAAAAGGGAAGGACTTTACTGTTGTTTATTAGTTTTCACATTGTTAAATTTATTCTAATTTTCCAGCACCTCTAGCCATGCAACTTTTTTTTTTTTTTGTAGAGAAACACAGCTTGCATCTAATTTGCCTTGTGAGCTCTCTGGTGAATATGCCAAATCGAAAACATTAAAACAAATATAAGCTGGAATTTCTATGGTGGAAATAAAATCCGTGTAAGTTTGCTGGTTAAAGCTGAATTATTGTGGTTACTGAGAGAAACCGTACGATTGGCTGCCTGTCGCTCTCAGTTTTCTCTCCTTAATCTTTGTTGCAGTGAAATGGCTTTAACACAGCAGACTGATAGTTGATCCAAATCCACTGTTGGGCCGTTGTTGAGCGTCTGTGGCCTTATTTTTTGGGGTGTGCCCCCTAGTGTTGGCACCAGTCGAGCTTTCTCGGTGCCTTTTTTTGGCCGGTTGTGCATGTTGAATCAGCAGCAAACTTGTCAGTGAGAGAAATCTCTCTAATTGGCTGTTAAGCTCAAACTATCAGAATCAGAATCAGAAATACTTTATTGATCCCTGAGGGGAAATTGCCTTTTGTTACAGATGCCCCCATTCAAGAGTCTTAAAGA
>JAQMCX010000023.1:16034317-16048360 GCA_029814765.1 Acanthurus leucopareius
TACCAACATTTGAATATAGAATATTGCACATGGATGTAGTTATTGCACTGGATTATTGCACATCAAGTAGTTATTGTACACTAATCAGTGTATGAATAGAAAAAAGCAGGACAGTAAAGCAAACAAATGATCGACCTGAAGTCAAAGGTCACACATAGAAGGCTCTTCATATATTTTGATTGATTATTTAAAAAACATGAAAATATTCACAATGACATGGTCGTCTGGAATGAAGAATGAAAATGAAAATGAAAGAAAGTCCAGTTTTGTGTTAAAGTATTTAAGTGTTAGACCAACATTTTATAAAAACATTTATTTTTGGCAGTCTGAAATCTTACAGTTTCCATTTTTAAATGATTAATTGAGCCTTCTGTTTCCTGCTGCTGTGAAGAGTTATTTCCTGTCAAAACAAACATGATAGTTAGCCGTCAGCTGTTGTCTTCGTGGTGAGTTCAAGTGCAACTTTTCAGTGAAGATGCAGGTGATTTGAGGTGACAGTCGGCACAGGATGACTAGAGGAAGAGAAATGGGTTTATATTTAATAGAGACAGACTTTAAATTGTCTGAGATCCTACAAATTTTTACTTCTTTCTTGTAAAAACAGCGATAAAAACTAAAGGAAGTGGTGACGTTGTTATTGGGCTGTAAGGTTTTCAGATCCATCTGATCGTGAACAATTTAGGAGTTTTACCATCCCATTAAGAGGAGCAACGTTTCTCCCATATATCACTTCATCCTCTCATTAGTTTTGTAATTCTGTTTGGTTTAGCAATAATCTAAATTACAATTTATCTTCGTGCAGCAGAAACTCACATTGAAACGTAATAAATCTGCAAAACCCAGATATGGACAATTACCTCTGTTCCATAAAAAAAATGCCTTATTAAATGTTTACGAAGTCACATTCAAGAAGTCCAATTTGTCCAGGAGTCAATAAAACGCTCTTTCTGCTCATCAATTCACTCTCAGATTTGGTTTTCAGATCAGATTTCCTGAAACATACAACCACTGTGACGCCCTAATACATGGACATCTTGACCAGTTATGGACATTTTGTTGAACCAGTTTAAATCAGTTTAAAACAGCCCAGTTTGAACAGCAGTAATGTTACAGACACATCCAGCTGTGTGCAGCTGTGCGAGCTGAACGTGATAATGTGAAGCTGTTCGGACACGAAACCCCATCTTTTACAAAGCCGGGCCATTCCTCAAGTGGCACCCTTAAGCCAAAACACAGATATTTTTTTGCTCCACTAGTGCTTCCGATCAGGATCTAATTTTTCATCTACATAACAATTTGGTTTCGTCGGTGTGTAATGAGCACTGCAGCCTCGTGGGATCACTAACAAGGCGAGAGACTGTTGGTCTTGTTGTTATTTTTCCCCATATTTTTTTTGCTTTGATTGCTGCATTTTATGGTCTGTTTACTTTTGTTTACCATCATCTGTGTGTGTGTGCTTTGTGTGTGTGTGTGTGTGTGTGTGTCAGATGTGTGTTAAAGTGCAGTGTTGCAGGTGTTGATGTGATAAGTTTTGGCACAATGAGGGTTCTGCTGTTTAAACATTTTATTAACTTTGCTCATCATTTCTCCTGCACGTCTTTTCAGTCTGTTTTAGATGTGAAAACACACAGAACCGAGCGCGTTCTCGACACACTTCAATCAGAGAAGAAGACGCTGCTTCGGGGGGTGAAACACACTTCACTGTGTGATTAGTATTGCATGTGAATGTTCATTTTTTCATGTGCACTGAAAGAGATATCAATAATTTGGTGAAAGGGATGAGAGAATGCACTTTATTTGGAGAAAAACTGAAAAGCTGCATGAATATATCTGTCAAATTTAGGTTCTGAAAGTTTCAAAGCAACAGAGACTGGATTAACCAGGGATCAATATCGATCCCTGAGTTATTGGAATTAAAATACTAAAAGGATCTATAAATTCTCTAAATTTTAAATACTTCTTCCTCTGTGTGATTAGCTGAATAAGTGTAGCAGATGTTACAAAAAGCCTGACTTTAACCAAAGTTTCTCCCCAGTTAACTTGTTTTAAATTGAATTTACTTTAATTTAATCCAGTTTAATAAAAGCAGCTGGTCTAAATATGCATAATAATGCCCAAAATATAAAAACTGATAGCCGAAAAAAGATGGGATAAGTATAAATACTGTTATTGTTCCGGAAAAATACAATAAATGGCTTTCTTTTTAGTAGAGATATACCAACACAAACATGCATAAAATTTTAATTTCGTGAGGTTTTGCTATCATTGTTTATTTATTTTTGGCCTAGTTATGGTTTTAAGCTGTGGTGTTCTGTGATCTACACCTGATACATGCAGTCTTTAGTCACATGTGGACATGTTTGCAAAGCATTTATGTTTAAATTTCTATTACAGTTGGAAATAATGCAGTGATTCTGACTGCTGGGGAATAAAAGTCTAAACTTTATTAAATAAAAGAGACCAATGTTCTCAAAATCGGTTCCAGAACAGCTTTTCTTTGACCTTGGGTCGACCTTAATGGGCATTTTAGTCTAATTAGTCCGATTTTACAGGG
Organism: Acanthurus leucopareius; assembly: GCA_029814765.1. Lineage (NCBI taxonomy): Eukaryota > Metazoa > Chordata > Actinopteri > Acanthuriformes > Acanthuridae > Acanthurus > Acanthurus leucopareius. The sequence goes on from JAQMCX010000023.1 coordinate 16,036,872, forward strand.
ACGCTGACGATGGGTCAACCACCTGCTTTTAGCCTCTTTGGCAGGAAGTCCATCCCTGTCACGGTCGTTCTTCTTCGACTTTCATTTCAGGTGCCATTTAATTGGATGCTTCTTCGTCACTAGACGTTGCCATTTACTCCAATATTACTCCTGCTCATAAATATCGTACTTGATGATCAGAGTTATCATTTATGATATCAGAGCAGAGCTAAGTACGCCGCTTTGCCAAAAAACTCTTATCTATATTTCTAATCGAGATTTGAAATAACACCATGAAGAAATGGAAAATGCAAATCGCTGTAACATTTATATTATATTTAAACACATTAGAAGAAAAAAAATGTGTATATTTCCAAAGCTTTTCTCCTTCAATGACACCAACTCTGTGTTTCTGTGCAAATGGCTCCAAACCTGATGTTGTCTGGGAGATTAAAGAAAAGGTGAAATAATCCGAACGTGTTTTGATGAAAAATGCATCACAACAAAGGCCTGATTGTGTTCATAAAGTGTGTCTGATCAGAATGTTTGATGCCAGATTCATAATGGAAAAAGCAGGGTCTTGTAAATGTGAGGAAAACAGCTGACGGAGGAAGAAATAAGAGTAAAAAAAGTGTCAAATACTAATGACAGAGAGGCAGGAGGGTAGAGGACGCCCACTCGCTCCAGACTGAGCGGAAGAAATGAGGACGGACATGAGTGGATGTCCGACCCTGCAGGTAACACGATGGTTTCCACTGCTGGCTGAGTGGAAGTGCTTGTTTCAGAGATATCATTAGCAGTCTCACAACAAACTGGCTGGAGTCCCGCTCGTGTCACTTAGCAAGGTTTGTGTTTTCGGGGCCTTTTGCGACCTGAGAATTTGGACGGAGCGACTAAAAGGACACAAAGAGAAAAAATCCTGAGGCAGGAGGGCAGAGTGACTTCGCTGTCGTCGGTGGGACAAGAAATCCCTGGATTTAGTGCTTTTTTTTAAAGCTGAGTCTCTGAAACCGATGAGGAAGTCTGGCGTTTTATTTCATCCAGCAACAGAGCTTCCTTCTTGTGTTTCTGTCCATCGGGATTACTTAGAGCCACTACTTCTACAAGAAGTATTTGGTACAGGAGTAGTTGTCCATTTTGGGAAAAACACAAAATCTTTGTCTTGCAGGCAGTTAGATGAGAAGATCAGAAAACTCCCACGTCTCCTTGCAAAATGAGCATCTGGAGCCAGCAGGTAATTAGGATTGGTTGGCATAAAGACCAGAAAGCAAACTGACTCTTTTCAAAGGTAATGAAATCTGCTTATAAAACTCACTGATTGTATCTTTACAGTCATGTAAAAACAAAAATATGTGTTTTTACAGGAGCTACATGCTATAAATATTTTTGCAGTGACTTTCTGAGTTTTAAAGGTGCCAGTTAGATTATTTACCTTTGGACATAAACAGACTCAGGTGCAATGCCAATGTTGAATTCAGTTCCCAACATAATTTTAAAGCCCATTTAAACATTTAACATTTATTTATATCCAAGCAGCAAGCATAAATCAATCAGATGAGTATAATCTAGATTATTCTGGTTTTGGAATAATGAGCTGTTTAAACAATATGGAGTATTTCAGATAAGCTAATCCCCCTGCTGCAGAATTTATGCTAAGCTAACCACTCGCTAGCTGTAGGCTCATATTCTAAGATCATGAAAATCAATTGTAGCACCAAAATAAATGGAAATGAATTGTCAATAATGTACAGAGTTATCTAAAATAAAGGTCATATAGACAAAAACTGCATGCAAAGCTATGCTAAAGTAGTGTTAGTGCATACGTTTCTCAGCTAAAACGTCTGATCATAAAGTATAAAAGTGAGATTCAGCGATTCTAAACCAACTACACAACAAATAAGAGCAGTCAGAGTCCTTACAGTTTAAACTAAAGTGTTTATATTGACAAAAATTAGAGAAATATCAGTTTCAATCCCTGAATAGCTACGTTAGCATAAGTGACTATATGCTAGGTATAAATGTTGTCCATATCACCTTTAAGTCAATAATTGTTGTAAATATAAAACATAACTTGCATAATTTCGTATTTTTATGATTAACCCATAATGGTACATGAGACATTTAGAGGAAACTAAACAAATCATCACATGTTGAGAAACAAAAAGGTCAAATTCAAAACAGGATTCCCCCTCTTCTTTTTTTTTTTCTTCCTTTTTTCACACCTCTTCAAGGTCGGACTGATTCCTCACCGGATGTTTGAGGACAATCACAGCACTCTGATCCATTTCAAGCATTCCCAAAAAGGTCAGCACCTGTGGTTAGAAATTCATGAGACTATCAAGCTTGTTGTTGGTCGAGACATCCTATTAACACCTTGCTGAAATGTGCAGGCTGACCTGCAGTTGCTTCAGGGCCTCGTTGTGCCTTGGTTGAAAGAAAAAAATCCATATTACATGGGATTAAAAAGCTTTTATTCCCAGCCCAAAGACTGTTAACCTGCGGAATGAACCCAAGCTAGTGTAAAGTTAATGTAACTTGTTAAAAGATGCATTAATCTACTTTGCAAAAAATACAAACAACATTAAGTTATAAATGATTTAAAAACCCTTTTCAGAGTTGTTTTACTTTGTCTAGTTTAAAGATGCTGTCACATTCTCGGTGCTTTGTGCTCTGTAAAAAATGCAATGAAATTTTGATAATAGAACGAAGCCATTTTTTCAAATTAGAGCGCCTTTGTGCCACCGTGTGCTGCTTGTGCTGCATTAATTCTGCATTCGCACTGAATAATATAGAAGAAATACACAATTGGCTGCTCTGAAGGAGGCAGAAAAACACATTTGTTACCACAAATATTCCTAAATAGTCTCCGTTTTAATACAAAATACTGTTTTTGACCTTTTAAAAATTCCCATGTGTCTTGTCACTTGTACATGGTGTTTCAGCACTGACAGATTAAAAAAAAAAAAGACACCCTGGTGTTGTTCTGCACATTCTGTCAATACAGGTGATGCAGAGCCTTTTTTTTGCAGGCACAAAGTGTAAATTATGCATGATCGCCTCTGAGCTCTGTGTTTCAAATCCATACCGGTTAGGCGGGATGAACCAAAATGAATTCCATGATGAAATATAAATGTTCATTAACCGGTTATTAATCATGCACTAATGGCGGCCGGATGAAATGTGAGGCTGCACGCTGCCGTGTCCCGGCTCAGTCTCCTACCGTCGCTACTTTGTCTGCAAGTCTCCCGGGATCCCGGAGAACTCATCTATCTGTAAGGAGTGAGAACAAGGTTTTTGATTTTATTTTTGGAGTGTATAAATTATTCAGAGTGCATCCCCCTACATTTATCTCCAATGGAGCCTGGCTGTTCAGTTGGTGTCGAACTCTCTCCATCTAACTCTTACTCCATCCGTCTTTCTGCTGCTCGCTTCCCCCATTCCTCCTTTCAAACACACACACACACACACATGGGTGCACACAGTGGATAAGATCTGTCTTTACCTCATCTCAGAGGGGCCTTGGCAGGCGCTCTCAGGAATATTGATCATGACACCCTTGTGTGGCAGGCCTTCTCTGCAGCTGCGGCACTCGGCGGCTCGAGCAGGAACTCTTTCGGGACGGCGAGACTGGGATTTTGGCTGCATGTTATGAGGTCTGAGAGGCCTCTGCGGCCCATAAGGCGCAGCAGGAAAAGCCTTAACATGGAGGTACCGACACACGGCGGGGCTCTCGGGGGCTTGGATTAGTCGTGGAGACTCTGAATAGTGTCACTGCATTATTAATCTAGACGGAGGCTGAGACTTACTTTCTGTCTTGTCCTACCCCACAGGCGAGACAAACCATTCTTGGCTCCCTCGGACCAGCTGGGAAAAACCTGTCAGAGAGCGAATAAGACTCTACCTCACTGCACTAACTGCTGCTGAGGCGGTGGCAGTGGTGGCAGCGGTGGTGGCGTGCACACAAGCGAAAGCTGCACAGCATCCGATGGTGGAACGCTGTGGTTGCACCGGGCTTTTCCCAGCTGGGAATCCACTGTGTCAGACTGTGAAGTGGAGCAGAGCTTAAAAAAAAGAGAGCAAGTATGCGAAAGAACATGCCTGCTCAGCAAAAAAAAAGGAAAAAAAACACAACACTCCCTAGATGAATAAAAGGGCTCATCTAAGTTCATCCTGTGACAATCTGAAGATACAGTTCTTCACATCACCGCTTCCCATCTCGCCATGCAAGTTTTCATAAGCGCCCGTCACCATCCGCTGCAGCGGCGTTGTGCTATTTTTATATTGATCTGCAAAAGCCACAGTGAAGCCGATGCACGCTGTCCTGCTTTTTTTAAAGAAGCATGACACAAGCAGAAAATCGCAGAAGACGTCTCTCCTGCAGTCAGTCTGTGCAAACATCCCAAAGTTTCCAGGATACCAAATGTGGCAGGTTGAATGCAGAAGAAATGGGATTTAAATTATCCACAAAACAGCTGCAATATTAAAGTCATATATATCTCATGCAGTACCTTAAATAAGGAGCTGGAACAGGCTGACAAACGTTACATATGATAGCTTCAATCAGTGTAAGATAATATGATTTTTCTAACTTTAAAGCTGCTTAAAGGGAAAAGTAGAAAACTGTATGTTAAGGGGCTGAAAAATCACTTATATTCTTATTAAAAAGGACCCGTTTTTCTTACTTAACTCTGCTGGTATCCAACCAGCTCGCTGTCAGCTGTCAACTCGGGGGCTGCATCTCACACGGAAAGTAGTTTTCATGACAAATGTTCACATATATGGCTTATTAAGGGACATTACGTTGCAATAATATGTAGTTTCAGCTCTAAATCTCTCTTATTTTATTCCGTGAGGTCCTTTTTCGACCTGATGAATGCCACTTGTTCATGAGAAGGTGAGATTAGTCAACATCACTGAAATGCGTCACTCATTGGAAACGTTTCATTGAGACAAAAAAGGCTCCCAGGAGTAAAAGCAAAACCTCACAGAGCGCTGCCGTTGTCTGAAAATCAGTTAGATATATATAAAAAAAAAGAAAGTTATCAAATTTAGCCCTGTCAGCTGTGATATCTGATGACCGAAGATAAGACGGCATTACAGAGCTGTCAAAAGTGTGTCACTGCAGAGCCGTAAAAGTGACAGAAATAAAGAAGGAAACGTTTGACATAAAGTCAAATGCAAAAAAGTCTTTTCTAAAAGCAAAGTGGTCCGTAACTGAGATGGGAGATGACAGTCCTCAGTCCCTCTGGACGGAGACTTCAACAAGGACCCCGAGGCGACTGCTGCTGGAGTGTGAGGATCCACTCAGCGAGTGCTGGATTATCGCAGCTGTAATGACAAAAATACAACCCAAAAATACAAACTGTGCTATTGAGCTTCAAGCTAACTGGCAGACTGCAGTGCACATCGCTCTGACAGGCGAAACAGAATGCTGATATTACATTCGGTTTTGTTTTATTTTAGTTAATTATGGACATATTGAAGCCTTAAGTAGATTTAACATTCTAGGAAATTCACTGAAATCACTTTTAAATGCAGTTCAAGAGCAGCTGTTCTGTGTTATTTGCAGGTGTAAGTAAAATTCTTCTTATTGATCTCTGTGAAGAACTTCATTTTCTTAATTTAATATAAATTTAGGATGTGAGCAACAACTTTGTAGCATTCAGGGAAACAAATTTATGTCTAAACCAGCGTGTGAGAGGAGTGTTAAGCTAACATGCATGTTATTTAGCAGCAAAGGGAACCGGAGAACTTGCAGGAAACCAAAGAAAATGTATAAAAAACAAGGAATCAAACTCACAACCTTCTTGCTGTGCCGAAACAGTCATAACCATCGTTTCTAGAGACACTTTGGTACTAAATTTTTAACACATTTGAGCACCAAAATCAAATTTTAACTCACCTAAATTGAGTCAAAGTGGGAAAAAACCCAAAAAACTCAGAGGAGTAAAGTGTGAGAAAATGCTCCTAATAATTGGTTAAAGCGACTCTTTGAAGAGCTTGGAGTGAAAACAGTGTTTGCAGCAGTTTGTGGTCGCTGAAGCGGCGCTCGCGGCCCCTCCGGCTGGATGGCTGACATTAAAATGATGTCACATTGCAGTGACAGTGAAAGCCTGAGAATCAGCCTCTCGCTGTGTAAACCTGTGATTAGCCGAGGAGCTTGTTTGCTTTGGGGGGGTTATCGCATACGTTATGGATGTTAAGTAAATTGGCAAACATCTGGGATGATATGAATAACCTGAATTTTCCGCTAAACTTGGGAAATGAAATAACCCCCACTGTGCGGCTGATGAACAGGCTCGCTCAGGCATCCTAATAAATACTTGTTCATAATTTTCAACTCCCTCTCACGCTGAGAGGGGGGCGACGGGGGCGGCTGGCGAGGTCTCGCTGCTTTGAATGGGGGCATCGGAGTAAAAAATACCATGTGCGAGTGTTGGGTTAATTTGCTGTCTATATGCTCTCAGTTAAAAGAGAAAAAAAGCAAAGCAAAGCTGCAGTTAATAAAGTAATATTGCTCATGTTTTAATTAATTGATGGAACTTTTTTGGGGAATATTTTGGTTTTATGAGGAAACACCAGATAAATTGTGATTCGACCCCGACTGCTACGAACGTCTCGAGTGAAATTCCTCCAACAGTGAGAATGAAATGGAAAGTATTCGCCGTGAGTCCTTTCAACGGAGTCCACAAAGGGACAAAAGTGCCCATCGATCTTGAAAACAGTCACCAAGGCCGGAGGGAAATACGAGGCCGGCCAGGCTCGAGTCTGCAGGGCTAAAAATAGACAACGCTGAGGGATCAGGCTGAAAGACGGTGATAAAATAAAGCAATATGACATTTTTCCAGGTCATCAAACCGGAATCACCGCATCACGGTCGTACGACTCCGTCAAGCCTTCGGATTTCAGCTCACATCCATGTCGGACCTTTTCGATGCAAAATGTCATCCCTTCATCACTTTATGCTATCAGACGTTTGTGTGGAATTTGTCATAATCAGCATGTGATCGCTTGAGTTATGGCCAGAAATGAGTTTTATGAGGCCACAGTGACCTTGACCTTTGACCTTAGACAACCACATACATTCTTTAGTCCAAGTTTACACCTGTGCTTGATTTTAAGAAAACGCCTGAAGGCATTTTTGAGATATCATGTTCACAGAAATGGGAAAAACAACAAGAGTTAAGGATTACAAAACTAAGGACCAAAATTCAGACGAAAATTCAATGATTTAACAAAAAAACAAGCTTTGTTGAAAAACAAGCCGATAATTCCAAAACCAAAAAAATGCAAAGTTTAACCAAACAGAAAGATCAAAGAAGACAAAACCCCCCCCCCAAATGCTACCAACAAAGACACAGAGAGAAGAGGAAACAATGACGAAAGCACAGGAGAGCGACAACAGACAATCTGACAAAGACAAAGACAAAGACAAAGGGGAAACACAGAGACTATATACACACTGGGATAATGAGACACAGGTGGGCAATCAACACAGGTGAGACACATCAGGGCAGGTAATCACCAAAGGAGGGAAACTTGACAGGATGTGACGACACAGAACAGGGATTACCAAAATAAAACAGGAAACAATGAAACAAGGCTATAAAAGGATATAAAAGAGCAAACGTGGCACTCAACTTGAGAATACACTGAACTAAAACTACTCAAATGGCAGATCATGACATAAAGTCACACTGACCTTTGACATTTTGCTTCCGAAATTTAATCAGTTCATCCTGACATTTGTGGCTGATTTGCAGAAATTCCCTCCAGACCATCTTGAGATATCGTGTTCACAAGAATGGGATGAATGGACAGAGAGACAACCCGAAAACAACCTTAAAACAACAGTCCTCAATAAATGGAGACTTAAAAGAGACAGAAACCCCCCACAGAGTTATACATGAGCTTACCTATGTTTTAATCTGCAGATGTTCCTGTTTCTAAACGTGTAAGGACTCACAGTCTGCAGCTAGAAGCTTTAACTGTACCTGAGATAGTCTTGCACATCCTTTACTATCAACTAAACACTGAAGAAAAGTCTTTTTTTTACACCAAGTACAATAGACTTAGTCTGTACGAGTCTGTGCAAATGAAATTCAGTAGTTTGTTTCAAAACACATTATAAATGTTGTAAACTAATTGTTCAAAACATGTAAAAAGATTCATTTTCATATAATGCTGAGTTTGACTGTTAAACTGTTTAATATCATCTTAGTGTTTTAAGTTATTAAAGGTTGTCCTTAACTTTTGGCTCCATGACACACTGCGATCCTATTAACATAACTCCTCCCCCTTACAATGTAACATTATAAATGCAACAAGCATCACTAGCATTAATGGTTATCCCGCTCGCTCCTGAGTCGGTCCTAGTCAGTTTTTTTTTTTTTTTGCCAGCTAATTAAGCCTCTTGTATCTTTCCTGTTTGCTTGAATTTGCAGAGCAGCTCGGTCACCTGATGGCAGCCATGTTTCAGATCATGTTTTTCTGTTAACAGTCCAGAGTAGCAGTGCATTTCCTGCAAGTTGGTGCGGTTTCCCCTGCGCCACCTCGAGCATTTCAGCTTATTTTTCCCATGATTTTAAAAGCTTATTTCACATACTTTCCAATGTTTTTAAGTCATTCATATTTTGCTGGGTGGGTAATAACACACCCCTGTGTGTATATATCAAACTCAGAACACATTTATTACTGATTACTTTGCACAGACTTTAAGCTCATGTTGCAGCTCCTGTGTTCCCTGCAAAAAATTAACATGCACAAAGCTGAAGGGGAGAAAAGTGCGAACCAGAAGTTGCCCAGCGGCAGGTTTAAACCAGCAGCCAACATCAGGTGAGTCAGACTGCACCTGAGAACGTGACAGTGGTTGGTATCACAGAGATGCAGGTAAGCATCCGGTCAAGGGCGATGCCATCATCATCATCATGACCATCATCATCATCATCATCAGAGGCAGTCTGGAGCTGGAGGCAATAATCTAACAGCATGTCTAATCAAAGCTTGAGACTCCGTGATTTCTCCCATCTGCATTGAAGCGGAAAAAAAAACTCCTCTTGGAATTACAAACCTTCACCGGGCCGAAGCTTCAAAAGCCAGATCTGCACGCTCGCGTCTTAGAGGAGAACATGCCTCACAAGCTGACTTTTGGGGTGGTGGGGGGTGGGGGGGTGGGGGTGGGGGGGATGGAGAGGCTGGAGAGACAAGACGGCGTATTTTTGCTTTTAAAAGATAACAAAACAAGTTCAATTATTCAGCTTTTTTCTTTTTTTTTCTAAGTTATCTACAAAAATCAGAGTGTTATATCCTGTAAATAGCTAAAAGCAAGTCTCCTTTAATCCCCCCACATGCACGAAAAAAAAAAAAGAAAAACAAAACTAAATGATGGAGAAAATATCCTCTGTAGAATTATTCTGATGACTAACATGGATGGGAACATTAGAGCTTATTCATAATAAGGCTTATAGGTAATACCTCTCATCCAAGGCTCCTTTAAACACCTGCTTCCTTTAATATAAACTGGATAATTGTGGGGTGATGTCAGATGCATGTGCCTGGATTAACATATGATTAAACTGTGCATAATCAAACTGACACTGAAACCTTTTTTTTTTTTAAATTCAGGCCAGTTGAGTTTTTTTTTTTAGGGGTGTCTATTAAAAAATCCTGACAGTGAATTCATCATAGCTGCAGAAATTTATGAATAAGTCTTCAGCTGGTTGGGAGCCAGTTGGCAAAAGTTGCTACTTTTTTCCATTGAAATGCCAAAAGCACAGTCCATCACTCGCCTGGTGTTAATGAAAGACTTTTTTTTTTTTGGAGAATCTCAGTTATCATACTCCTCGCTGTGCAATTAGAGTTTTGCTTTTCTGCATTATTCGCTGGAGACAAAGAGGAATGTACAGTAGATGGGAGGAGAGGGGGTCTGAAATGAGCAGAACAGGCTGGTAATGTTTTAAAATTGGGTGGCAGATCTGGAGAAAATGCACAGGTATAATGTGAGGGAGGACTGAGGGTCAAACCTCTGAAGAAAAAGGTCATTTAAAGCAAATTTCCTGGAAATCTACACCATCTAACCTTTAGAGTTAAGTCAAGAAACAGTCACCTGCAATCATCTATATTAGCTAGACTTAAGGAAACATGCTGAACAAGGGATGTGGACTCTAAAAAAAAGGTTGTGAGAACTTTATTCTTGGTTATTCAGCTGTTTTAGGTGGTGACAGAGAGAATGAGGCAGCAAATTAGCCTGAAACATTAACAGCAACTGGAAACAAATCACAAAGCTAGTGTAGTTCAAATAAAAGGCTAGTGAACAATAAAGTCTGCTGGCAAAACTGTCTAATATTAAGGCTGGTAGACTCATATAAATAAGTGGGTAAACTATATGATGCTTTAAAAAACGTGTAAACTTTGTTTATGCTATACATAAAATCCCAAACTATAAAAAGAACAGAGTTAATGTAAATAATTAACAGCCATATTACACTTTAAAAAAGCTGATAACTAATCTCCACAGCAGAATCCAGCCTGTTCAGCAAGTGGGCAGGCTGGCAAAGTGAGCTAAGCTAGGCTAAGCTAAGCTAAATTAAGCTAGCTAGTGAAATACCAGGAAATTAAAAAAAAACAGCTTAATGGATTGGATAATATTGGATTAAAAAAAAAAAAGGTCCTCACAAGATAAATCCTTGTGACTTTGGTGATCCTCTGACTTTTTATCTAACGCCACCTGCAGGTCAAAGCTTTTATATCGGAAACACCTCTTATAGAAAGCTTTTAAGATGAGAGGTGAAGTGCCTTCGAGAGCCTAAAGCGAGTCCAGCTGCTGAAGAATTAGCACTTCCATATATACCATGACCTCAATGAGAATCTCCACAGTGAAGTTCTCACTCGTCATAAATTATTTCCACATCCACTGAATGAACTGGGCCACAATTATGTGCCGACATTAATGGTTTCCAGTCAATAAAGCCTAATGACTCTGGTGATCCTGTGACTTTTCCTGTGTTTCACTGTGAGGTTTTATTCACTGGTGGTTTAAACGTCGGGATAGACTGCAGTGGGTTTTTTTTGTATAGATACTAATTTTCTTCTTGGAAGAATTTGTAGCTTCAATGATCTTGTTGCTTTTGAACAGACTCCATCAAATATTATATCGTCCGATACTTTATTTTATGAACAAACTCCCCAGCTGCACTTTGTTTGGTGGAGGCACAAGACTTTGTGACCTTTAGCATGCTAACATGCTAAACTAAGATACTAAACATGCTAAGCGTAATACCCGCTAAACTTTAGCATGCTAACATACTAAACTAAGATACTCAACATGCCTAGCATAATATCTGCTATCAAATATGTTATCGTGATGGTCTGAAATGAATTGTGGTTCACTTTGTGGGTGTTGGGTGTTGCTGTGCTATTAATTGGGGATTAGGTATAAAAGGTAGCAACGTCATAGTTGATGTCAGGTGTTTGACCCGGAAGGGCAAACGGTTTTTTGACTAATATTGTGG
>JAQMCX010000023.1:16048460-16062645 GCA_029814765.1 Acanthurus leucopareius
CAACATGCTAAGCGTAATACCTGCTAAACTTTAGCATGCTAACACACTAAACTAAGATACTCAACATGCTAAGCGTAATACCTGCTAAACTTTAGCATGCTAACACACTAAACTAAGATACTCAACATGCTAAGCGTAGTACCTGCTAAACTTTAGCATGCTAACTTTGTCGTTCTCTGCAGTTTTGCAGCCTCACAGAGCAGCTCTGAGGCTTGTTGTCACTTGATGGGTTTTCTGACCAGCGAGCCACCCTGGCACCAACCCAGCCTCCATCACCCAGCATGCAGGGGGTCAAACGGACTTCGAACAAGCCCCTTCGATTCCTCTGATTTACTCCTCACATTCCCCGCAGAGATGACAGCATATTCCTCAACCCCCTCGACTCTGCCAATGGCAACATGCACTCAAGACTCGGGGCCATAATCCTCCATCAGCAGGGAACGTATTAACCTGTGCAATACGGCTAATTGCATGGGTGCTCTTGGTTTGTGCTTGGTCATCAGGTTTTGATGGGACCAAGGATAAAAAAGAGGTGTGACGGAGGACCAAGAAGGAGGAGATAGAAAAAAAGGGAGGAGATGGACGATGGAGGGAACGGGTGGAGGCTCTCCTCTCAGCTTATGTCCAGACGCAGGAGGAGAACTTTGTGTCCTTTAGCTGCCGCCGAGGCTATTCTGCTGTCACACAATGACACCATAATTACAGAGCAGGGGACGCAAGGAAGACAGCCACTGCCCACTTAGCCTCCACAGCGGGGAAAATCAGCGAGAGGCGGCAATTACACAACAACTGCTGCAACCACGTCTGAGTTCAACCACCTCTGTCTTTTACATCCAGTCTCCTTTTGGATCTTCGGCGTGTTTGTCTTAACAAAACAGGCCCTTTGTTTTATTTTTTTCCTCCCATGCCCTAAAGATAGCATATATTTCACTCGCATATACACGTCCAAGAAGGATGAAGTAATCTCTAATCCTGCTGCAGGCTCCCAAATATGTTGCAAGCATTAAGATTTAATCACCAGTCTATAGACATGCCAAAGCCTTCTGAGCAATCAGCAGGAATAATGTTTCTGTCTTTGTCGTCGCTTCGCTCAAAGGCAGAAAGCCCTCAACGACATATAAAGCTTTTTTTTCTTTTCTTTTTTTTGTCTATTGAGAAATGATAACATCTCCACAAGCTTTTTTCTTTTTCCTTTTTTTTTTTTTTTATTGGTGCACCTACAGTGATTAGTGTTTGGCACCGTGCATGAATGGTTGATGCACGGCGGCCCCAGGCGATTATTATCCCCGGCGCATTCATCTCGCCGACGCCATTGATTTGCAATTAGTCCAGGGGTGATGTTACACGCTCAGGTCTCTCTTTTACAACCAGGTACAGTATCTTTTTTAAGCGTGCTGCACTCAGCCATTGTTGTCGAGTCCCGCTGTGTCACCCCGGGCTTTTAGTCAGCGTGGATAAAGTATTCAGCAAGTGTGTTGTTGTTGTTGACTTCCACTATGATCCTCTGAATTGTTGTTGGCGTGTGTGTGTGTGTGTGTGTGTGTGTATAAGTATGCAGACGGAGGTGTAGTGGAGGTGTATGTCTCCCTCTCCTCCCCTTTTCATGAGGCACACAGGCGGTTTTTTATCAAACCCTGACTGGGAAGACAGATGGCTTTGAATAGGGGAGCCTAATGTAAAAGTGTGTGGAGTATGGCGGAGTGCGAGATAAGCAGCAGCCGGCCATTTCTCTCTGGCTGTGTCGAGGTACAGGGCTTTAAATCACCTGTTATCTCCTGCAGCCTCAGCCAGACGCTAATGGTCATCACAGCGGGCTGAACCCCGCAGGCAGCAGCAGCAGCAGCAGCAGCAGGAGGGGGGGTGGGTGTTGGGGAGGGACGGCGGCGGCGGTGGCGGTGGCAGGGGGGCGGTGGAGTTTCCTCTCCTCCGTTGCCGCAGCAGCATTTGAGCTTCACGTGGACACACTGGGGGGAACGCGGATGTTTCAGCAGCAACATTAGTCTTCATGCTGTGCGTCCCGTCGACATGAGGCCCATTAAGTTACTGTAGGATGTGACATCACTGCTCAGGCTGATTCATTGTATTATAAACGGCATTTTAAAGGAATATTCTGTGTGTTTTTTAAAGGCTGGGTCTTATTTTCTGGGTTTTTGTTGTTATTTTACTCACTTAAATAACAGTTAAGATCTGAAAAAGAAGCATCATCATGACACTAAAGTCTAATGGAGAGAAAAACATGGGGTTTTTTTGCAAATTGTTAATAAACTCAAGAATTTAGAGAGATTATTCAAACAAGCTGCAACAGCAGTGGCGACTAATTGCTGAGCCTAATTATTAACGTTTAAAGGGATAATTAGATGGATTTTTCTCATTTATTTATTTGTTTGCTCACACGCACGTTTTTGGTTCAGGAGTGATTTCTGTTTCATTCATCTTCCCTCCAACACACAATTTTTTAATATCGAGACGGAAAATTACAAAGAGACAAGAGAGCAGAGGGAGACCTGATGGGCACAGGAATGAAACAGAATGAAAATAAAAAACTTTATTCGTTTCTGTATTTCATCGCCTTTAACTACCGTATAAAACATTCGGAGAGGCCTCAGAGCGGCTCGCAGGTAAAAATCCTGACATTGATTTCACCTGCTGGATGCTGAAAAGCTGCCGAGGACAGACGGGCTTCTTTGCATGCTGATGACCTACTGTACTGAAAAAGAAAAAGAAAAAAAAAATATCTGTTGCGTTGTTGTTGGAGGCGTAACGGAGAGCAGCACAGACAGACGGCCCCGAGTTCAAGCTAATTACCACAGAAAAAAATTAATTGCCCACAATATCGTGTTAAGTTATATAATTAGTATTTGGCTTTTTTTTTTTTTTCCTTTTTTGGGGCCCAATCATATTATTTCCCAGCGGCCCGGTAGCGTGTGATCTGTGGTCCGGTGCTCGTCCATGTCCCCGGGACTGATAACCTCTTATCTAAACTACTTAATTTAATTGTAAAAAAACCCAAACATTGATGGTAATAATCCCTCGTGGCTCTTAAAAACCATGAGTGTGAGCGAATATGAGGAGAGCAGTTGGACTGAAAACACAAATTGATTTTTTCTTACAAACAGTTTGAGGAGAAATTTAACAATTTTCCTTCATTTCCTTTTAAAAAATACATTTAAATGTGAGGTTTTGTTATTTTTCAGTCAGTTTCTAACTGTAAGCTTTGTGTCTGTTTTGATTTATTTTGTGCTACAACTAGACGAAGCTTTAATTGAAGTGGATGATGTCACATTCTTCTGTGCACCAATCAGAGTTAAGCAAGTTTATTGGAAACTTAATCTGATGACAGCTGGTTGACTGAGAGTCAAATACGGAATAACTCATCCAGACATGTAAAGTGAGTCATTTTCTTTTCTCTCGCTTGCTGGTGGAAACTTGGGTGAAGTTTTTTTAGTTTAAAAAAACATTTCTGGAGCTTCGCTGAAGAACAGCATTGCATCATTCCCTTAAATAGCCGAAGAAGCTGGTCACTTGTTTAAAAATGCAACAAAAAAGCAACCAAAATAAAAACAACAGAAAATATAAAAAGACTCAACACAAATCATCATCTTGACTCAAGTTGGAAGCCAAGAAATCCCAAACTGATTTGAAAAAACTGTATTTCCAACCTTTTTAAAGCTGAAATCTTCTCTGTAGCTGCAAAGCTAGCAGAGTCTGAAGCAGATGCAGAAGCTCGGAGACACAAACCTGCTCGACAAGAACCTGCAACATCTGAATATCTCAGTGTTTACCTGCTGCCAGGAAGTAGACACCCCCCACAGCAGAGAGAGTCCCACTGGAGCTGCAGCAACAAGTAATCTATTACCTTATTCTTGCAGCTTCTTCCAATAGAGCCAGTATTTAAAACAATAGTTCGAGTTAGTTCTTGTTTCTTGGTGTTTTAACGGAGACAAACTTTCCAGCTTGTACACAAACTTCAGACGGGATGAATGCCAACACCGAAACAGCTTTCAGATCAGTTTGGGATCTCAAGGCTTCCAGAGAGAATTTGATTAAGCTGAGCAAGCTGTATGGAGACTTTTTATGTTTTATTTCTTTTTTTTTTTTTTATGTATCAGAACAAGCCAACTGTTTCCTCAGTGTTTTTTCGGAGAATGCTGCAGAAATGCTGTTTTTGCTGTGAAGTTCAGACATTTTTGTGGACTAATAAACTTCATCTGACTTTCCATCAAGGCTTTTTTTTGCTTTTTTTTTTTGCGTACTGTTCCTTTAAGATTCTTCTGCAGTGACTCCAGGGGCTTTAAAACCTGCATAATAGTCTAACTGCTTATGTTTCTCTCCCAGTTTGACACATTTCTGAGAAAACTATGAAAACACGACCTGCGTTCTGTAATTGTGCGACACCGACACATTAAATAATCTTCACAGGCTTTTAACGGCGTTGCATTCACTGCCATCACTACCGTGCATTAATATGCGCTATTATGACATCATTGTCACAGTACTAATAATACACTTGCTCTTCATCATCGCTGGTAATACAAAGCGCTTTGTCTGCTTCTACAACAAAGGAAGCTGCAGAGAGTCGAGTGGCTGCAGCTTCATTGTCTGTGTGACCTCACAAAGCTCTCGGACCAGCTGGGCTCTTTATTAAAGCGTCAAAAAAAACTCCACTTATTAAAACACACAACTCACAAAACTGATATTTAAATGCAAGTACTTCAGTAGTTCGTTGAAACGTGTTTTAAAGTTTAATTTCTGACTGTTTTGCTCGCAGGATGGAAGCTATAAGTCAAACTTTAATGGACTGCAGTCACATGAAAATGTGATGGATTAGATTTGTATTTATTTGTTCTTTTCAATTCTTATTAATTAAAATGCGAGGCAACTGAAAGCTTAAGAAATGTCGTGTCTTCCTGCATTTAAAGAAGTCTGGTAGTCTAAAACTGAATAAATCCTTGAGAACTTTATGTACAAACTCACTGCAAAAGGTCTCACAATTAAAAATAATCTAATTACTTTTAATTCTGGCTGAACTAACTAACTCTACAAAAAAGAGTTGGCTGTGTGGGTGGTGTTTGACCTGCTGTATGAAGCAATTAAAAAGAGACACTTTTACTGTTTTATGCACAGATTTGGGTGATGTACTAAAATGCTTCAGCAGAGTCTAAACAGCTGTCAGTTTTCCAAACAGCAGCACGGATCCTCCGGTGTGTCGGCTCTCCGTTAGAGACACTGATTCACCGGATCCACAGCAGGGATCACAGCTAAGTACAGTACGAGCGCCAAACAAAACGCCTTTGTTGTTCTGAGCGATGATGGATTCCTCATCGGCTTAAGGGAGCTCGGCTCTGCGCCAACAATCAGGTTTATAGAATCAGGTTTATACTGAGTCAAGATAACAGGTGGGCTTAGAAAAAAACAAACAAAAAAAAAAGAAATGCAGAGCTAATAAAAAGCTAAATGGACGATGGCTGAGTTGATTTAAGGTGAAGAGGAGCGGCAGTCCCCTCTTCGTTATGAAAACCTCACAGTTTCTCGTCCCCGGTTCGTCCAGGCGGCTTTGATGTGGGCCGGGTACCGTAGGGCACACTTCACTCGTTACTGCCGCGCCAACAGAGCACTGATCGGAGGCAGCCAGGACTACAATAATCATTTCCATTTCCTCTTCCTCCCTTTTTTTTTCATGAGTCAGTCAGAATTAATTCAGCTGCCCTTTACAAGATTAGAATTCCACGAGGCGACGGCGGACCCACTTATCTCTATATAATATGAATCCCGTCGGAGTCGCACGGCCACACTGGAATCGGGGTCCGTGTTCAGGGAGAAATTAAAGGGCAGGTTCACAATTTTACATGTTTGTCCTACAAACCTGATTCAAAAAATCAGTTGAGGATGTTGTGCATTAATGACAGCTTATCTTTTTTCGACATGCAAAGGTGAAATCTAATCTCAGAGGTTGCGAATACAAAAAGCAAAACCTGAACCTGATTCACATCTGGCTGTAATTCTTTAAAGATGATCTACTTGTGCAGTGATTCAGCACCTCCAGCTCTCCTGGGAGCATCTCTGATTTGAAGACCTCCACAGTTTCACATCGGTGACCTTTCAGCTTCAGCTTCATTTTTGGGAAAAGTATAGACAAGGAGTCACATTGGGTGAGTTGGAGGGGCTGCAAGTGACAGCTTGTGCTGCTGCAGGCGCAAGAATCAAATTGCAACCACACTTAAGTTTAAGTGGTTTGTTCCCCCTTAGATGCCTCAGAACATCACAGTAGTTCTGTGCATGAGGAGTCTGATCCTACGGGTCAAATTCATGGTGCAAAACCCTGCTTATGTCACTAAAATGAACCAGTATTCTCCCTGTTATTCTCCTGACATAACGGACCTTCTTCAGTCTTGGACGTTGCAAGTTTGCTGACAGATCCTTGCCGACTGAGACACATTGCTGCTTCTTCTCAGGAGTCAGAAAAATTGCAATATGTGCATGCACAAGGTCACACAAACTTGTTAAACTCAGGTGTTTATGACGATCAATCAATGTAAACTAGAATATTTACTCACTCTAAGTTTTTGCCACATGCACGTTACTGTGCAGCAGTTCTGTTCGTGTGCAACAGGAACTGGGGTCTAAAACAATCCTCATTTAACTGTTTGCAAATTAAAAGAGTTATTGGTCACAGTTATTGTTGCGTGCAGTGAATCGGTTCCTTGTTAACTTTATGTTAGCAAAACAAAAGGCTGAAAAAATCCCCCCCCAATATCTGATCTTGATCCATGCAAAACTTCCACATTCAGTTGAGGTGAATTTGCTTACGAGACTTCATTTGGCTGCGTTAGTCAAATCATGCGGGTTTCCTCTAAAATGAGTCTTTTCAACAACACTAGCAAGGCTTTATGTAGGTCATTATCAGTGGGTTTATCACTTCGGTCAAGGCTGAAATAGCTCATAAACTATCGGATGGGTTGCAATAAAACTTGCAACAGGATGAACCCTGATGACTTTGGTGATCCTCCAGTACAAACATGAGGTTGTTTTTTTGTAGATCAGAGTGAATTATCTCCTTATTTATTAAATTCAAAGCTACAAAATGTCTCACAGATAGTAATTATCCCTAGAAAACAACTTAAAATGATTTATGAACAAATACCCACAGGATTAACATATTAGTTGCACCTTTTTTTTAGAGCCAAAGAGCAAATGTTAGCATGCTAACATGGTAGATGGTGAATTATAACATGCTAAACATCAGCTTGGTAGAATATTTATAGTGTTAGCATTTAGCTTAAAGCCTCATGGTGTCCTAGTACAGATTTGCAGAGCTTGTTGGTACAAAAAATCACTTTTTGGGGAAAGAAAACACAAAGAATTTTACATGAAACATAGGAAGTGAGTTTTGTTCCCTTTTTTCTTTCAGGGGGGGGATCTTTGAAGCAACAGATAAGCTTTCAGTGTTCATGTGTGTGTGTGTGTGTGTGTACTACCTTTAAAGCAGGACTGTGCAGAAAAATTTAAACTGGTGATACTTGAGTTCAGAAATGATGTTTCCCCTCTTGATACACGACTAAATGTGGGAGGCTCTGCTACAATCAGACAACAAAAACAGAGAAGAAAAGCCAGCTTAAAAAGAAAAAAAACTGACTGCTCTCTATCAGGAGCAGAGTCCAATTAACAGAATAATTAACTGAACTAACGTCTCTCTTAAACGACTGTTACAGGCCACTGTGACAGCAACGAGTGTGTTTTAATTAAAGTGCCCTCCAGTTAGCGTGTGCGTTTATAAAGCCCACGAGGGACTCTTCCCCCAGTAAAAAGAGATGTTCAGCGAGCTGCCGAAACACTGCATGTGCATCGTGAACGCCGTTCCAACGTGGAGCTAAATTGGTTGTGGATTGTTATCAGACAGAGTGGGGGGGGGAGAGAAAAAAAAAAAGGCGATAAAACTATTACTCTGCGACGCTCGCCACCAAAAACAAACCCCCAGCTCATCTCGGTTACGAAATGCCGCTGCTTTCCTTATGGGCGTCCAATGAAGCATGCAGATCGGCGCTGAAATTAAAGAGGGATCTGTAATGAAACTCCCAGAGCCCCCCGTCTCCCCCCCCTCTCAGTGAGGAAGTAACGAGACAGCCCCATAAATAAGACACCGAGAACAAGATTATGAACGATTTCAACATGCAGGAAGCAGGAAGTGGGACACCAGACGGGAGCAGGAAGTCTTTAGGTGCTTTACCTGCGATCGCGGCTGCCAGGGGAGAAATGTTTGGTATTTGGGGGCAGAAATGTCATGTAGCTGTCAGAGGGAATATCCAGAAAAAAAAGAAGGATGTTTGGTTACGTCTCTGTTGAAAGAACTGATCTGAGCTCTTCAGTTTTGAAATGTAAATCAAAAGACAAGATTTTTAAGAATTTCAGGCCCTAAAATGATTCAAAAATGGATTCAAACTCTCACTGAAAGATTTATAAAACAAACTACCGGCTGCTATTTGATGTCAGAAGGCTGCTCTTATCCTGCCATGCCAAAATGATACCAGGGGTCCTCCTTTTTTTTTTTTTTTTAGGGATATTAAAAAAGATGAACTTCAGGTAATGACTTTTACTCTTCAAAAGTGGATGGATGGATACCCTTCAGGAAATGAACACTTCAAAAAAAGGAAAAAAAGCCTTGATTTTCAGTGTGAAATGTGTGTGTGTGACGTAGCCGGAGCATGTGCAGCCTGATTGAACGAGCAGGTGTCGCCCGTCAAGAGGTGGAGGAGCAGATGGTGAACAGAATCCGACCGTGAGAGGAAAGAGAGGAAAGAAATAAAATAAATAAAATCTGCCGTGTTGGTTTCTCAAGTTTATTCGATCTGTGGTTATCAAAGACAATGCCCAAAGAACATAAGTTATGATTTTTAAAAAAAAAAAAAAAAAAAAAAAGCCTTCATGATGGGAGACTCTGAGTTTGATTTGACATTAGCATTATCATTTTTAAACATAGGCATTTTTTTTTCCTCATTTATTTTCAAAACAGCAACGTTAAAAAGTAAAAAAAACCCCAAAACAAACGAATGGACAGAAAAAAAACAGCAGAGATGCCGAAAAAATAAAAAGGACAAGTTTTTTTCTCGGTGGAGTGCTTCTTTTTGGTGAGCCTCGGGACGGCTCAGGTGTCTGCAGTGTATGTGTGTGTGTGTGTGTGTGTGTGTGTGTAATGTGTGTGTTGTGTGTGTGTGCACCATGAGTTCACCAAAACTCCACATAATCTTACCCATTGTTCATCAGAGGTCACCAGCGGAGTGGCTGGACTTCACCGTTTGTTCCAAGTGCTCGAGGCGAAAGGGGAGGGGGAGGGGGGAAGGGGGAAGGCGAGGTTAAGGGGGGTGGGACGGCGGGTGGGCGTCGCCGCCGCCAGTCTCCCCGCTAATCGCACAAACACTCGGGAACGAAGCCGGAAAAATTCAAAAACAAAAACAAAAAAACACACTGCTCACCAATAACCAGGCACCAGGTTGTGACATGGCCCCTTAGACTTTAACAGCTCTCACACACACACACACACACACACACGCACACACACCCATTTTACAGTATACAATGCACAAGCCCCACACACACACAAAAACGCAAAAATTAAGACCGTTAAAAACACTCGATAAAAAGCACAATATGGTATTTTTAAAAAATAATTGCACATGAAGAGACGAGATGGAGGAAGCACAGTGAGTGGAGCAGGAGGTGGAGGTGGAGGTGGTGGGGGGCAGCGCTGAGCATGGCAATAGGAGGAGGAGGAGGAGGAAGAGGAGGAGGAGGATACAGTACATTCAGTAAACAAAAAAAAAAAACAAAACCAGGAGAATAAAAACAAAAATAAAAATAAAAAGGCGAGATTAGAATCAAAAAACCACCAAAAAATAATTAAATAAAAATCAAAAAAACATCTTTTTTCCCAGTTTGTCTCTTTTTTTCCTCTCTATTTTTTTTATAACCCCTCCCACCCCACCCCCCCCACCCAACAAGTCATTGTTTCGAAGCCGTCCTCTGGGGTGTGCCAGTCTTTACAGTAGTCCCAGTTCATGGCGTCTGGGAGAGCGAGCTCGGTCAGTCGTGTGGAATTTTTTTTTTGTGTTTGTTTTTTTCTAAATCGTTTTTTTTCTCTTTTTGCTTTATTTAAAATCAATGTTCGACGGTCTAACAACATCTCTACAGGCCGCCCCCCCCCCGGCCGACGTCGCAGCGTCAGGGCGTCAGGCGGGTGGAGGAGGGGCGGAGGAGGGAGGGGGAGTAGTAGTGGTGGTAGGGTGCAAGTCTTCCATGAACCTGACGTACGCACGGGGCATTTACACAAGTGCGCACACCACACACACACATTTGCGCATACATTCACGCACACACACACACACACACACACGCGCTCTCTCTCACGTAAACACACAGAGTGCATTCTGGTTCCCGTCACCCCCGGGTTCAGGCCTTTTTCTTTTCCTTCCGGCTTGGCGCACCGTAAGCACGCCTCCGTCTTCTGTACAAAAAGCAGCCCCGCCTTTCTCGGGAATCGGAGTCTGCGTGTTTCTCCTCGCTCCTTCTCTTCTTTTTTATATATAATTTTTTTTAATTCATGTCTTCGTTTTTTTTACTTATTTTGAGAGCTGAGCAGTTTGTCGGCCTCCGGGTACGTCGGGTACTTCACCGTCTCGATTTTCTCTTTGACCTTGTAGGAAGGGTAGAGGCCGGTGCGTCCCAGCTTGCGGTTGATGCCTTTGGAGTATCCGTCCCAGTGGTTTCCCGCCACGCCGATCACGTCGCCGGGCTCCAGTGGGATGTCCTCGCCGCTGCGTGGCTGGTGGGGGTAGATGGCGATCTGGTTGTGGGCGTTCTGACCTCCGAAGTAGTAGATGTCATCCAGGGAGTAGAAGAAAGACGAGGCGTCCGGATGCAGGATCTGCATCATCTCGTAGGCCACACGGCAGACCTGAGACGGGAAAAAAAACAGAAACCGGGGATCGTTTTTTTCATTCTTAGGGTCTAAAAATGAACACGAAGCAAAAAGAACGAGCCGGCTGAGGAACAAAAAAAGACTTCACTCTGTAAGACACACACATCTCCTCTCAGTCCTGCTAAAAGAGGGATAAAACCAGCTAAGCGACTCTTTCCAGTCGGATCCTTGAAGTGGACTAATAAGCCCGGAGTGTGAATAGGAATTATGCGGCTCACACATTATTTTTAGGGCTGGCAGGAAGCCCGTTCGCTCCGTGTCACAGATGATCAGAATGAGGGATGACAAATGCTATTGTGAAAAGCAGTAATAACTGAGGCTAATTGTTTCTGTGCTTTGAAAAACATGTGAGTGAAAATGAGACAATGAGCTTTGTTGACAATCACATAAATGTGATATTTTTTTTTACAAAGCAGTTCTGCTTTGACTTGTGACAAACTGAGAACATCAAGTCTTTTCCTGCAGGCCGTTTTCACACAGAGGTTTGATCAATTCTGACCCAAATTTAATAACATCAGCACATTTTTCTTTTTTTTTTTAAACTAATTTGCTTTTATTTATAATTTTTTGCCTGATTTCGAAGGTATTTTAATAAAGGAAGGTTCACCTCTGTTCTCTCATCCTTCACACCCTTCCTTATTAATCACCTTTGTAATTGAGATCTTTGACTTTAAGTTCGAACTCAATAACTTTTCAGGCTTCTTGTTCAGGTGATTGCAAATTACAAGTCGGCACTTGATGGGAATTCGGACACTATCGGCCTTCCTGCAGTCACAGGAGATGCAGATTTGAACTCAACCAACACCTTCCTTATTAAGAATACTCCAACTAATACATCTACGCCATTTTCACAGTATTAATTTGCAGCTGTGGTTCAAAATCTGGAGGTTTAAGGTGCTGAAACGTTTAAAAAGCATGAACCTTATGCTCTAAGACCTCTGTAATAAGTGTGTAAATGCAGGAGGGGACGATATTTAAAATAAATGTGATGGGTTTTTCTAAATGTGACTCCTTCTACCTCTTATCAATCACTTCTAATGATAATTTAGTGTATTTATTAGCATGTTAAGGAAGTCTATTGAGCATCATTACATCACATGCCATTAAAACATATATTTCACATATCAAATATACGTAAAACACTGTTAATTTTTGTGAACTTAAATTCCTGTCCTCTTTTTCCATGCAAACATCATAATTCCAGTCAGCTCTCAGTGTCCGACTGAGCTGCTCTCATCCCAACGTCAGATCTGTGAGGACTGACCTGCGAGGAGAAGGTGCAGACCAGGAAGTCAGTCTGAGACAGGAAGTGGATGTCCAGGATGACGCCTCTGAGCGAGTTCTCCGTGTAGCGGTTGTGAAGGCCGGCTGACCACGAGATGGAGTTATCACTGATGAACTCGTAGTCTGGATACCTGGGAGGGACAATAAGGACGGATTCAGGTGAGGTCACATGATGAGAGAGGTTATAAACAACACACACACACACACACGGACTTGTGGACACTGACTTGGTCTTGGCTTCTTGCAGCAGGGACGGATCGTCGGTTGCCAGGTAAACTCGTTTCTTGTCCACGTGGACACGTCTGGCCAGATGTTGGAACTGCTCCTCCACATGCAGCATGTACTCCTCGATGGGATGGAAGGCCGCCTCCGTCCCGACTTTATCCGTCCTCCTCACGTGGACTCTGCAGACAGACAGACAGACAGATAGACAGACAGACAGACAGACAGACAGACAGACAGACAGACAGACAGACGAAGTTCAAACAAAGACCCGACACCTTCTGTGAATACGAAGCTTTTCATTTCAGGATTTTTTTTGAAAATCATTTGCTTAGCAAGTAGAAATAACACGGTTATGACGGCGGCCATCATGCCCTCGCAGAAACATATCCAAAGCTTCTGATTGGACGTTGAGAGAAAAATGGGTTTTACAAGCTTAAATCAAATTTCAAAGTGATGAAAATTCACAAAGTTGCTGCTACGAACCGAACTTCAGGAAGTCTGTGACAGTTGGCAAGCTGAGCTGCCAAACCTTTGTTTGCCAGGAAAAAAGCAGGCAACATCTACAGTAACATGTTTTCTTTTTTGAAATGCATAACTTTTCTCTCTTTTCTGCACGGCTTCCTCACAACTTCACTGTTTTAAAACCCCAAAACCGGAGACTTTGAAAACCCCTGCTGACCCTGTTTGAACTTGAAAGCTCAGGTGTTGCGTTTCAGTGCAGTCAGGTGGAAACTGACACTTCAGGAAATGATGAAAGATAAACACATTCGCTTCCTGATTCGGCCTTATGAGTCATGACGTGTTCTTCCTGATTCGTCATCCTTTTTCAGCCCGGATCGTGTGTCACTTTTCAGGAAGAAATCAAATTTTATCACTCTGTAAATAACTTCGTGTCTCAACCACCCGCAGTTATTTTAACACTGATAACTAATTATAGATATTTGCTGATTCTGTTGTTTATTCTAGCAGCTGATCTGCAGTTAAACTCTGCATTTCGTCCTGCTGATGCTGCTCCCATGCACCTGGACAGATGTTATTTCATTACACATTAGTAAAGTTTCCTTCAGTAAGCAAATGTCTCACTCTGGTTTCTCACATTTTTGGACCGCAAGAACTTCCTCTTTCAAACCACTTTACCATATTTGTTTGCGCTATAAGCACAAACAGCTTTAAAACCACCAGTGTATTTTTAAGCATAAGCTGCTTTAATGCTGAGCCATTTTTTTTTTTTCCTTTTTTCTTTCTTTTCCACAAACACACCCTTCCTAAGCTTGAATTACAAAGTGAGACATCAAGTAAAAGAAAAAAAGAAAAAACGTGGCATTTTTTCGTCTGCTTCCTTTCCAAACAAGTTTCTGTGTTTAGACACAGTGTGAAAAACAGGAACTTCTCCTCAGACACACGGGATATGCAAATGCTTGCATTGTTCTGTCACGCTTGTAATGAAGAGGAAAGTTTTGCAGACCGTCCTGAAGCGTCGCATTAAAGAGCAGATTATCTACAAAGGAGCCAGAATTAGAGGAAACAAAGGAGGAAAAAAAACTTCTGAGTGCGGAAGAATCAATCAATCTGACGACTGCTGATGTGCAATCATTCAAAAGTTTGGAAGCACCTGTTTTATATTCATGTTTTATCTCCTTTCTTTCCAGTAATGTGTATTTTAACTCAGATTAAAGGAGGACACGTCATTTTGAAGTTTTAAGAGCA
>JAQMCX010000023.1:16062745-16108003 GCA_029814765.1 Acanthurus leucopareius
GCTCTGCCGAAGAAACATATCTGTTAATTCCAGCTTTGTGCACCGAAACAGGAACTTGTTTCTCTTTAAATCTGTTAGAAAAATGTTGAATCTCAGCTTTCAGTTCCAGGTGATTCTTCTGTTTCTCATTAACTGCGTCTCTGAAGTGTTCATGCTTCCTTCTGCTCTTACAGTCGTCAGTCTGGTTGAACATGTACAAGATTTTTGTTCACCATGTAAGACACGTTACAAGTGCTATTAATGTTGCATCTAAAATAATATCTACTAGTAAAGACGACCATTAAAACCCAAGAAGATGAAAACAAAAAGGTCTTCTGAACAGTCAACTGTTCTTGTAAAAGGTTGTTTTAATGCACTTTAACAAGTTTTTCATTCTTGTTGAATAAAATAGTTTCAACTTTCAAATCTTTTCTTTTTTTATTGATGTTTTTTCATGTATTGAAACACTTTTAAGTACTTGCTCACATCAGTTCTGCTTTTCTCTCTCTTTCTACTTCTTGAATGGCGTATTTGAGGAATCTTTCCATTGTTGGTTTAAATACAAACACAAACTTCCTCTCACGTCCAAACACCATTTTATTCCATCCAGAACTTTTCATTTATGAAACCACACCAGTCACATCTGCATGGTGACTCTTGGCTTGAGAAGATGAGATGAAAAGAGGAGAAAATCTTTTCTTATTAGGAAAAAGAACGAACATGTACATTTCTTTCCTTGTTTACACACACTGACATGTTTCCATCAACCTGCTGCCATGTGAAGCTGCTCCGCTGGAACCTCTGAGGTCAGGAGCCTTTTTTTTAAAAGAAGAAATGAGTCTTTTACTTCCCTCGTTCAGGATTTCCCACTTGCTTTGGGGCTTCAAACAGCTTCTCTCACCTTAAGGCTGCCTCTAACTCTTTTCTGAGAAATGAGGTGGAGGTAACGAAAAAAACTCCACAAAAGAAGGAGTCAGAGGTTTGCTGAAGGAGGATAAACAAGCTGTGCCTAATTTCCACCACTTTCCAGTGATCAATCAGACTGCTGGGTGGAAATGCACGTTTTATTCCTGCAGCAAATAAAACCCCGGAGGATGGTGGGAGAACGGGTGGTTGAGTGGGAGGTTTGGGGGTGTCAGAGTCTTTCATTCGGCTCCGTCTCTGTGATCAGACAGGAGGCTCCACTCCATCCTTCTCCACCCTTTGTCAGGGTCTCTCTCTCTTCAGCTCCTGCACTTCTTTCATGTCTTTTTTTGTTCCCTGTGAACCCTCTTTTGTTTTGCCCTTTTCTCTCTCTCTCTCTCTCCCTCGGAGCAGCAGAGGCCGCGATGAGGCATTTCTTAGCCACCCCCCCCCTCCAGCTCTCTCCCACACTAGTGTCACAATAATTCAATTCATTTCTCTCTATTCATACAGTGCTGGGAAACTGGCAAGGCAGGGGCCAATCCTCACGGTGGGCGTAAAAGCATACATTAAAGACATCAAACACACCCACACCAGACACAGCAAGTGCTGATCCTGGCAGTTTGTGACAATAACACACACCGAGTATATATCGTTTTTTTTTTTTTTTTTTGTTGCTACAATCACCTGTGAAGAATTGAGCCACTCTGGGCTGCTCGGCCTTCAAACCGCAGCAGCCATTAGCATTTGAATCTCAAGCCACGTCACATCCACATCTCGCTGTAGGATCGCTGCTTATGCAACATGTACTTTGACTTTCAAAGCGGATCAGAGTCGCTCTTAAAATCCACCTTTCCTGTTTCTAATGACAGACAATAACAATTTAAAGGCCAACTTTGATTGTTTTAATAAGATAATTGGCCACCAAAGAGCCTCGAGAGCCGCCTCAGTGCTTTTAGCACACACTGTCTTTGGAACTGGATGAACACTGTTTTTCCTGAAGGTAATCCCTCGTTCATTGTTTTGTCGAAACACACAGACACAAAATATCCTGAAGGGGTTCAACCAGACTGAGATCTTGTGACTGATATGGTCACATCACATCAAACATGATGCTCAATCAGTGAGCCTTCATGGCTTGTTTGACTGCGCCGACATCTGTCATTAAACCCATTATATACATAGTTTTTCTTCAGTATATCACTTGTTTGATTGACCTTTCTTTCCAGTAATGTGTATTTTAACTCAGATTAAAGGAGCACACGTCATTTTGAAGTTTTAAGAGCAGCTCTGCCGAAGAAACATATCTGTTAATTCCAGCTTTGTGCACCGAAACAGGAACTTGTTTCTCTTTAAATCTGTTAAAAAAAATGTTGAATCTCAGCTTTCAGTTCCAGGTGATTCTTCTGTTTCTCATTAACTGTGTCTCTGAAGTGTTCATGTTTCCTTCTGCTCTTACAGTCGTCAGTCTGGTTGAACATGTGCAGCATTTTTGTTCACCATGTAAGACACGTTACAAGTGCATCAATTTTACATCTAAAATAAAATCTACTTGTAAAGATCACCGTTAAAAACCTCAGAAAATGAAAAAAAGGTCTTCTAAACAGTAAACTATCTTTTAAAAGGTTGTGTTCATGCAATCTAATAAGTTTTTCATTCTTGTTGAAAAAAATAGTTTTAACTTTTCTTTTTTTTTATTGATGTGTTTTCATGTAACACTTGTAAATACTTGCTCACATCTGTTCTGCTTTTCTTTCTCTTCCTACTTCTTGAATGGCACATTTTTCTTTCTTTTTCTATATCACTTGTTTATCATAAAACCACATGCATTACTTAAGCGGTACATGCGGAAAAACAAGTAAATTGAACTGAGTCTAGGTTGAAACTTATGATACATTTTATGAAATTTCCAAGTAAAGTGATTCTGCTACAAACTGCATTTTAAAACAACTAAGAGCTTAAACTTTTTCACGATTCTGGCGCCCCCTGTGGACAAAGGTGGTAAGAGCTCCACTGCCTCCACTTATAAACATCTTTTTACAGCTAGCTTCTGCATTTGTTTTGGAGAGAAGTTAAGAAAGTTGCAAAATACTTTTGATGCACAGTTGTTTGCCGGATGCACAGCCGTGTTTTACTGTAACTAACTGTTATGTTTTTGTTGAGTTTTTGCTGTAATATGTTGATGATGAAACAATAAAACTTTGTTTCACTACACTAACCATTCATACACCGAGGCTACATGTAGCTAACACTTTAAGTCGCACGATATTAGTGATTTTGTCGAGCTAAAGCTCAACATTACAAAAGAATGCTGTTTCTTCGTGCCAAAAGCAAGATGTAGCTCCGTAATGAGGCCAACTTAAAATGTAATGTCATTAGTCAGATATTCTGCTGCAATTTGGCTTTATACAAAAAGTGTCCGCTGTCGTACCGTCAGACTACAGAGCAGCTTCTTTCCTCAGGCTGTCACACTCCTCAATTCATCCTCAGCGCTCGTGTATAAAAAACTGCTTTCATTTTGCGAATCCGACCCGTTGGCAGGCATTAAGAGTAACTATTTAGAAATAGCCAATCTTTTCGCTGAAGGTCTCATTTGCTTATGTAGGTCATTTAAAAACATCAGTATTAAACCGAGACTGTTTCATAACCTCATAAAAATTCCTTGTTGTATATTTAGCATCATATAAACACATCCTATTTATTATTATTATTATGTTTTTTTAAATGTGTTTTAAATTGAAAGATTATTATAAAAAACACATGTACACAATATATTGTAGGTCTGATGCAAGATATGTACAGTAAATACACACACTACATGACGCTGCAACAGAAGCACTGCCTCCACTTTCTCTTTCTCTCTCTCTCTCCCTCTTTCACTTTCTCTCTGACTATCCTTCCTACCATTAGGAAGCATTAAAATGTGGCAGGAAGGAGCTGCTTTTAGTCGGTGGCTTCCAGCCTTCGTGCAGCCTTCGTCCTGGGGGAGCAGCAGGGAGTGAGAGTGCTGCCGGTGACTAAGACGTGTGGGGGTCGACTGGCGGTTGTCGGGTGCTCTGGGGACAAAACTGCCTCCCTGTTCCTCTCCGTCCTCACTCCATCAACCCCCTGTTCCTCCCACTGCTGCCTCCCTCTTGCAATAATAATATGGACCTATGGACCACTCTTTCAACCCCACTTTTACATCTTAAACCCCCTCCACCACCACCACCTCCACCACACACGCTTTTTTTTTCCCTCCATGCACATACATATTGCCTTCCCCACAGTGCTGATAGAAGCACACAGGCACTTTGTTGCTACATCAGTGCAGAGTGGAGTGGATGTATCAAGAGCCATGGAGGCAAGAGAAAAAAGGGATAGAAACTTTGTTCTACCCGGCGCCACATTTCAATAACCCTTTCCCCAGCGATATGGCAGGGAGAAAAGGGTGGGATATATGAGTGTATGGAGAAGGGGGAGGTGGGTGGTAGTGAGGGAACACAAAGAGCATTGATAGAGATGTGTGTAACACTATGAGAGCAAGAGAATTGTGGGTAGGGATGTGCGCCCGGGGAACGTGAGGGAGAAGCGAGAGTGAAATATAAGAAAAAAAAAATAAGAAAAATCTCTAAGCGGGTTGAACAAATGAAGACGATGAAGACAGCGATCACAAATGAGGGGATGTGGGGGACGGGGGGAGAATGAAAAAAAGTTGGGATGAGTCACAGAAAATAATAATAAATAAAGATGACAAAATTAAAAAAAAGGGGGGAGGAGAGTCAAAGAAGGCTCGGTGAAAGAGGCGGCGGCGGCGGCAGCTGGGGCGATGAAAGGAGGAGAGGAGGTAAAAACCAAAGAGAGGGGAGCATCTGAGAACAGACGGGGACGGAGAAAAAAGAGAGAGAGCTTAACAAAAAGGGAGTGAGAAACTAAGAGGAGCAGGACAGGAAAAGTGAGGGAGAACGGCGACGGTCGCTCGCAGCAAAAATGTAAAGAAGAAGAAGAAGGTGAGAGGAAAGAGAAGTTATGAAGGGCGAGAAGCATATGGATGTGAGAGATACGAGGAGGATGACAGAACGAAACCAGGCTGATTCACAAACTATTAGAATATAACTTCTTAGGGTTTGTTTTAAAACACTTCCTTTACCGGGCGGATGGAGCCTCGTGGCGTCGTGGGACCGCGGAGGAACTTCAGATCATTTGAGCAAAGTACCTGAAAGTCATTAGACTTTCCCATGACTTTACAGTTTACCAGCTGGTTCAACCCTGATTTCAAAAATGTTGGGATGGTGTGAAAAACATTAAATAAACCAGATTTGCTGCTCTTTTTCGAATATAAACTCAATAAAAGACAGTACAGAGACAATATCTTTACTGCTTGACCTCACCATCCTCATTGATTTTTGTAAGAATGAGCCTCTTCTTGATTTAATGTCTGCAACACATTTGAAACAAGCTGGAGCAGAGATGAAAAAAGACTGGGAAAGTCGTGGAAAGCCCCAAAAACACCAGTCTGGAACATTCCTCAGGTTAACAGGTTTATCGGTAACTGGTGGTAATATGATTATGTTGAAAGGCTCGAATGTTTCCATGTAAAGACAGAGCGAGGTGAAACACATGACTGTATATACGATATAACTACACACGCTAATAATAAGCTATTTTTGGTTAAAACTGTATTTGTATTTTCAATTTACTCTTTAAGCATCACAACTTTATTTAAAATAATCAGGATTGTATATATTTATCATCCTTGTATGGTTAATCCATCTTCTAGACCAAATAGGTTGAGAAAACTTAAGAAAAATGATGTACAAAGTATTTGATCCAGTTTTGAAATGCTGCTCGGAGACAGGTGGAATTATTTATGAGAGGCCAGCAGGCAGCACAAATGTTGGCTGACTGAGCGCCTGACAGGGACACGGAGAAAAATAAAGGAGTAAATAAACAGCTGAACGTCTCACACTCATTCCTTATAAGCTGCTGTTAAAAGTGGCTTACAGTACTGTCATCGCACATATTTCCCACAAAGGCTTCGCCTCTCATGGGAACTGAGCACATCACGCTGATGAATACTTTTCCAATTATACTGTACGGGGCCATGAGAGAGTCCCAAGTCATTTTCAAGCTGTGAGAGCAGAATATGTGGAGACAGCACGGTGCTGAGTAATCACAATCAAAGCCGAAGCATGATCAAAGAGTGAAATCAGACCTAATAATGGCACTTTGTGAAACTGTTGTGATCATCTCTTTTGCACCGCACACATGCCAAGTTTTGTGAAAAAAAATATCTAGTCGGTGCGCTCAGACGTCAGAACAATGAGGTGCATTTCACGAAACATGTAGATCAACCAGACGGTTACAAGATTGGCATGATTTTGCTATATTTTTAGATGAATGTGGTTAGCTTAAATGTGTTTTTTAATGCTAATCAGCAAAGTTTAGCATGCTAACAAGGTAAACTAAAACCTAGAGGATATTAAACATTACACCTGTTAAACATGAGCATGTTGGCATCGTCACTGTGGCCGTGTTAGCATGTTGACATTAGCATTAAGCTCAAAGCGCTCAGAGATGCTAACATGGCCGTGGTGCTCTTAAAGTCAACAGATCAAAACAAACAATGTTTTATTCTGATTATCAACTATTCTCTGAGAGTTTAAGAGTTTTTTACAGCAGCTGGGCTTTTTAGTTGAGTAAATCAGGAGTAAACAGTGTATTAGTCGGGACTATTTTTAAAGGAGGATTAATACTAGTGAGTATTTATAGGACAAATATGGCGTTAAAGGAAATAACTCAAAATAAACGGCTAAACTGTTATTTGTATTTAATTAACATGTGATCAAATAGAGAAATGTGGCTCGTTTATGTGTCTTTAATAGTTTTTTGGACGGCAGTGGAGCTCTACGGAGGAATAAGCTCCATCAGGCTTTGGTCACATAGACAATAATGGTTAGACGGATGCAATCATTGTTGTTTTTTTTTTGTCTTTTCATGGGATTTGTTGACAACAGACGAAGAAAACACATAATATAGCCAGCCTCATCCCTAATTAGCAAAGGATACTGGAGATAAAAGAAAGGCTGCTATGCTATTTATGTTTAATGCATTAATTATCGTTGTCGTAAGCTTCTCTTTTCTTGTCTTCTTCTGTTGCACTGATTTTAAATGGAGTGGTAAAAAAAAAAAAAAATCAGCTTTTTAACTCCTTTAATGACAATATCAGATGATGTTTTGCTATCAGCAGTTTCTTTGTTTTTAAATAACCTCAAGGGGTCATTAATGCATAAAAAGAGACTGAATCAGACGTATCAAGCTGCTCATATTAAAAGAAAAAGAGTGATCTGCAATAAATGATGAAACTTTTATGAACAATTTGCATTAATATGAGCTGGAAGAGTGTAAAGCAGTGAAGTGGGATAAATAAAGGTGGAAAATTAACCAAACAAAATACTACCGTCAAATTAAATTACTTTTAATAGTATTGTATTAACCTCGCATTAACCTCACCCAAAGCAGTGTTTGTATTCCTCCACAGCCCTTTCGGCTACGTCTATGTTTTCTTCTTCCCATGCCTTCTGTTTGCTTTGATTGTAAGGTACTTTGTAAGAAAAACTGCAGAGATATGCTGCAGAAACACAGTTATACACTTCACTCACTCACTCACACACACACACACACACACACACACAGAGCGAGGAGTGAAAAGCTGGATGTTCTTACCCGATGATGGGGTGTTTGAAGCCCAGCTTGTCCATGCTCTGCTGGATCTCCTTCTCCAGCCACGCCTGCGGGCGCACCAGGTACTTTACGAACTGGGACACCCACCAGACGGAGGGGTCACCGTGCAGACGATGCAAACGCGGGGCCAGGTCCTCGGGGATCGCCAGAGGAAGGTACGGGGGCCGAGGGTGGAGACTGTCCACTATAGGCAACTCCACCACTTGGACGTCCTTGTCGTGGGCTTCTCCTGGATGGTGCAGAGAAGGTGCATATTGAGTAGGAGACAATCAGGACTTCATAGTCGACATTTTCGAAGGCTGCAGCTCAAATCTAGAGATGTAAATAATGATTATGCTAATTATAACTGAAGCAAACATGATTTCTGTCCAATAATCAGCTGAAACTAGTGAAAAATGTTCATCACAGTTTCCAAGAACCCACAGTAAAGCAATTATTTTAATTTGCTTGTTTTGTCCGACCAACAGCCAGAACATAAAGATTTTTCTGTTTTACAATACAGAGAGAAAAAAAGCAGCAAATGCTCAAATTTCCATCCATTAAGCTGTACGTGCTCAGGTACTGATGGGACGTGAAATAAGATCCAGAGTGTCTGGTTTGAGTTACACATCCTGAAAGCTCCTGAACACCAAAACACAGCGGTTTATAACACCAGGAGGCAGGATTTTACCACTGTGTGTGTGTGTGTGTGTTATTGTGGCTGCAATCATTTAATCTTTTTGGTTGGACTGTTGTGATATAAACAGTAGATTATGTTGTTATAAAATTTGTGTTGCACCTTCAGCACCTCACCAGATGATGTCACATTAAGCCAGACTGGCCACATTTTAAAGAATAAGTGGACTGAGTGTTTTTTTTTTAATGCAGGGTTAAAGTGAGTCTGAAAGTGGCATTTTAAGTGTTTTTTTTCCCCACATTAGGTTTTTTTTGAAAGGCTGTTTTGCTTCATTTAGGCTGAGATTCTGTAGATAGCAGGTGTGCAATGATGTACAAATGGAAAATTACTTTAAAGCAACTTCTTATTTTCAGATATGTGAATAAAACTGACTCGTCCTGACTGGTTAAAACCTCGTCAGTAACAGATTATCTGTGAGATCAAGAGTCAGGGCTTTTCTTGGTTTTATAGTTTAGTTATATTAGTCCTTAAGAAAGACAGATTTACCTGTTCAGGTAACACAACTTCCACCGTTTACTCTTAATTTCAGTATATGGAGTTTGGTTCCAGATGTCAGATGCATTGGATCTGTCATATTATTGACAAAACTCACTTACATTAACAGTTTTAATGAGCCTATGAGTGTTTTTTTTAATACTCTGAATTAAATTTTACTACACTTCCTATTATACATTTACGATACATTATGATTCTCTGTGACAAATAAAAACACCATGTTGTGATGCTGTATATTTCAGCATTAAATCTCATCCCTATTATATTCATAGCTGCTCTGTTTCCAGCATGAATCCAAATCCCCCAACCTCACTGAGTCCAGCTTTTGTGATTGACAGCTGCTCTTTGCTTGTCCTTGCTTAAAGGCCAAGGTAAGCTCCTTCCTATCAAGGCTGTGTAGGGCCCGGGGCTGATGCAAGAACCTGGATTGAAGGGGTAAGGTGGGGGCAGGTGGGGCTGGTGGGGCTGGTGGTCTGGCTTTGGTCCCTTCAGGCCGAGTCCTGCTTGGCAGAAGCCCTGGGCGGAAGGTTGAGCACGGCTGATTACGAAGGTCACCTCATTGGGCAGCAGAAAGCCCCCCCACCCCCCTCTACCACCATGCACGGCCAAACCTTCATAAGCATCAAGGCCAAGTGTCCACGCACAAAGACACATACATGTGCATGATGTGAACAAAGGTGCATGTGTGGACAAAGGTGGAAAACACACACACACACACACAGACACACACACTAACAGACATGTACATGGACGTGCACACATGTGGTCATACACATGCACAGAGGCTCAGGAACAGAGGGAAAAAGGGTGATCTAACAGTGACAAGCACTGGGGATTCAAATAAAACAACAATGAAAAGCAATGTGCATTCACACACACGCACACACACACATACACATACACACAAAGAGCCCAGCTAATCTCATCTCACCAGAAGGGATATGCCTGGCAGACAAAACCTTCACTCTCTTTCAGTCTCAAAACCTGAGGAGAGTTTTAGTGTGTGTGTGTGTGTGTGTGTATATATATATATATATGTTTGTGTGTGTGTGTGTGTAAACCCCTGATTTACGTAAAAAACAAGTTTGAGGCCTGTGTTCTGTCAGACTTAAGTGGCTTCTCTAACCGCCTCAGACAGGCCCTAATACAGCTGCAAACACATCCACAACACACTTCCAAATAAATGGCATAATGAGTCATTAAAAATGGCCTTTCAAAGAAAGGGTACATAAAAAAAAATGTGTTAAAAACAAGGACGGAATCAGAGGCTTCAATTTGTGTGTGTGTTTGCCTGGGCATGAACTGAATATAAATTGGAAGAAGCATTAAATATTGAACTGAAAAAAATATTCCCAGGCCTGTCTTTGCTTATATAACAGCATTGGCATGACTCACATAAGGGGGAATGGGCATATTTTGAGGCCTGCACTTCTTGGCACAAATGTACAGAAATGCAGTATGTCTTCCTCCCACAGCTACTTAATTAGATCACAAAGCTCTTCGAAATTTCATCACAACTCCGAAGCCGTGCATAGATTTGCTGCGCGCATCATGACTTAAAGCGTATAGGTCCGCATATAGCCCAATTTCCTGCACTGTTCTTTAAAACCTATGATGCATATGGAGCGTAATAAATATTACATGAGATTAGCACAGCTTTGAAACTGTAGAAACCAAGAGTGACACCAACCAACCAGACACAAAAATACAGAGCCTCTCCATTCATAATACATTTGAGAGTTGAGTTTATGAACTTGGAGAACTCTTGTTCCAGTCTTTACACGGCAGGGAACATTATGTTTCTCCTGCTGCTCTCAGACTCACTCATGAGGCTGTAATATCTCTACAGAGAACCTCAAAGGAATACACTCTCTTTGGCAAATTAGCTCTTTGATCAACGAACCTCTGTTCCAAAAGGAGACCGGTTTTCCCCTTTGTGTGTTCAGGCTTTAGTCTGTTATAACCGGCCTGTGAGGCGGTTCTCGGCTCTCTCATGTTGTCCGACGAACATAAAAGTTGTAGTAGAACGTCTACACGCACCAGCGGGCGAAACAGACAGCTGGACTGGGTATTGAAAGCTCATTACTTGATTTTAGTGCTGACAGAAATGTGCCTCAGTGCTGAGAATTTAAAAATGGTAAACTACTAAAATGTGGCATCAAATGTCGGTTCGGATTTGTAGTCGTAATTCTTTACTTTATTCTCCAAGTGAAGAGTCCAATGAAGGAACAAAACTTTGGGATATTGTAGCAGCACCAGAGAAAGACAAGGTGAGTTAAATTTGATCAATGATCCCATTACAGAGGCATCATTCAACAAAACAGATTCAGCTTTGTAATTAAAACCTATACTTTGCAGGCTTTAGATTGTATTTCATTGGAGAAAGTTCTTGTCAGGGTGCTTCCGTCTAGACAACTTTGACATTTGAGAACCTTTTTTGTCAGATAAAACAAAAGTTTTTGTAGCAAAACAAGTTCGTATTTCTCAGACTTCAGTATTAAAAATGGTATGTTCTGGTTTCAGTTAAAATTTGGGTGTTTTTAAAGCCTTAGTACCACATGTTTACCCTTGACCCTTGACCCTTTTGAGAGGAACAGGTCGTT
Source organism: Acanthurus leucopareius (assembly GCA_029814765.1). Lineage (NCBI taxonomy): Eukaryota > Metazoa > Chordata > Actinopteri > Acanthuriformes > Acanthuridae > Acanthurus > Acanthurus leucopareius. Next base: position 16,074,125 of record JAQMCX010000023.1, read on the forward strand.
GTGTTCCCTTTCTGTAACATCAGCATAAAACTTGCATCATCCTTTTCAATTATTTCCCCTTTTTTTTTCAGCCCTGTATTTCAGAGTGCACGGCTCTTCTAACAAAGCTGTGTTTTCCCCATTTTTCATCTACAGAAAGAAAATCAACAAGTCCCATAATGACTTCACTGCTCTCTCCAATTTTTGCCTCAAAACCACATATTACAGAAGCAGACAGGGAAACCCAGTCACATGCATCCACTCTCCGTCTATAAAAGTCCGGCAGCCTTTGGGAAAACACCAAACAATAAGTTGGATGACCACGTAAGATAAATAAGGAAAGGTGAAATCTGGTGAGGCAGCCGCACAAAATACCAACCAAGTCATTTACCAGACAACCACGAGGTTAGGCAAACAAAACAGAGAACCGCCGCTCAGCACCGAACGCCACGAAGGATCCGTGGCATTTACCACGAAATAATACAGCAGGGACGAGATGATAAGGGTTCTGCAGAAACAAAATGAGTGTCTTGAAGGTAATAAGCTCCCTGCCATCCAGGCACTATCCATAAGCCTTTATCATTTGCATGGTAGGTAGCAAACACAGGCTAACCATAAAATAAAAGGCCTTGTCGCGTTTAAGACATAACACCGGCAAATTTAGAGGCTTGTAGTGGCACCGCTGCAACTTTTCAAGAGATCATTATTCAGCGCATTGAAATGCTGTAATTGTACTGGCGTGAGCAAAGATTTCAGCCCAATTAGACGAGGTACTCAATGAATATCTTGTTATTAATCCAAGGATTCTGCATCCCTTTGTGGTCCGGTGCCCCAAGGAGAGTTTCTGCCTGCACTGTTAACAAAACAGGCATGACCACAGGCGTAACCGAGTACCAACAGGCTTACATTAGCCATGCCCAGCTAGTTAACTGGCTTGGTTTAACGGGAAAAACACAGCCTCTGCAATTTGCAAGACTAGGAGCAAGAATTCATAATGCTAAAAGGCCTGAGGAGGGCGGTTGTGTTTGTAGCCGGGTTGGCTGTCGGGTTTGCATGCAGCCAGATGGCATATATGGACCTATAGGAGGCTGTTACCAAGACAGACACCAGAGACAGACGTTAGATAGTAGAAAAGGACACATGAAAGGCAGGAGAATAAGAGAAAGGAGGCGCTGGGAGAGAACAGGAGATAAGAAGGGAGAGCCCAGGAGAGCACGAGTCAAATGAAGCGATAGGAGAAAAATGAAGAGCTGAAAGGATGCTGCGACGAGAACAAGAGAGCAATGACAAAGAAAATGATAGTGAGGCAGAAGGGAGGAAAAAAAAAAAACAGGCACAAGTCTCACAGTGAAAAAAAAAAAAAGGCTCCAAATCATCACTGATCTCCTTTCCAAATGCTTTGGTTGTGTGGCTTAGCACTGGCAAACACATGCACACTGTAGGACTATCTATTAATCATAATCATTAAAAAAATCTCCATTTCGATCTCGCCGAGACGCTGTTTGTTTTGCAGTACAGCTACGGGGTGCACGGTGAATTACACACACTCTTTGTCTTATTTGTGTAGGTTTAGCGGCCACAAAAGCAACGTAATCCTTCTGTGAATTGGACCCTCAGCATTACAGATGTGGAACGTTATAAGGTTTGAACGAAGCTCCGGATTAAAGTATGAACGAGCAGATAAAAGTTGGGTATTAATAGTTGGGAAAAAGTAGTGAGAGAGAGAGATACAAAACACTGTAAGCTAGAAAATTAATTGTGTTGACTCACTAATGGCTAGAAGCTAAACTGGATTGTTTGAATAAAAGCTGGGAGCTAAAACTGCATTTCTAGCTAAACTTTGCGTTAAGAAAAAGCTAAAGGAATATGAATAATGACTAAGAGCTTAACTGTATTCCTTCATTTAGAGGAATTTAAAATAATTTTCTTGTTTCTGAATTATGTTTATAAAATGGCAAAATGGGTCCTTTTTTAATTTACCCTGCTGTCATTTTAGTACGAAAATCAAGTAGTTAAAATAAACTGCACAAAATCACACACGAGTGGCCATTTCTGTTTAGCAAACCACATTTTTGTGCGATGTAAATGGAATTTTGGGATTTTTAGGAAACAAGGAAATAAATGCAAGCACCACAGTTTATAGGAATCGTAGTGTAGGCTGCATTTAGATCAGCAGGTGTTCTTTTTTTACATTCCCTTGCATTGAATGTCAGAATTTCTATTTTATTTATTGTTTAAATCTTTAGCAAAATTTTTGTCGGACTTCATTTCTTTCTTATTTTTTTGCACTCAATACCCACATACCACATCAAAGTGCATGTCGATGGTGCCAACCATTAATTCAATATCTTACTGCCAAGAAAAGAGTCACTTTTATATTTTTTTTGCCTCAAATCCAGAAACTGGACATTTTAAAGTCAATCCTTTTGCCACATTACTGTACATTACTGTATCTGCTCTCACTTGTGCATTTGAACTCTTTGGCACACTTTAGGTATCCAACAAGCAGCTTTCACGAGACCGCATTGTGACGGAGAAAATCCCCTGCAGGCATTTTCTGTGGTGACCGAGTTAATAAATAAGAAGTTGCAACCGCATTTAAAAAGAGTATTTGGAATTTGGTCAGCAGTGAACAAAGACAGGCTGTTGTCAGCTTTACTCGAAGAAATCATTAAGATGAAACTAAAACTTGTTGTGGAACTCTGAGACGGTGATCGGCTGTGTGATTTGGCCTTCATAGTGAACATTACCGGTAACCTTAAGCTTCAAGTTTCCAACCAGTTTTAAGACGTAAAAACCGTCTGAAGCAAAAGTTGTGCAACCTGAAAGTTAATCCGTACAACGCAAACCTGCTATTAAGCCTATAGATGCTGGTGAGCGTGTGAAACCTCTTCAGAGATTTCGTGAGAGGTTTGAGGACATAAAAGTGAACAGAAGAATTTAACATATCTGCAATTCTTTCCACTGTGGAACCTGCTGGTACATCAGGCGACCTAAAACCTGATGACTTATCCAAACCTGGAAAACCAGCTGCTGCTTTAATCATCATCACCATCTGACATGAGACGCCTCGTCAAGGAGAAGCAGGTCCAACCAGACCTTCAGAGGTTATTATCATATATATGTTCCATAACTTAGCGAGGCTCTTAAAAGATGTTATCTCTGTCAGGTAGCAGATGTTACGATGACGTTACAAAGTTCATCTTGAAGGCTTATCACGTATCAAGTTTCCTGCATGTTCACACTCCTCTGAGGCCTCTGTTAGTAGATATTTACATTTCTTTTCAGTTAAAACTTAAATAAATAGTATCATTATATAAGGAGCTTGAGTTTAATAATTCACATGTTTCTGCAAAAAAACCCCTGATTCCCTTCAATCTTCTGCCTCGATCTGACACCACGAGCAGCAAACTTACTGCAGGTCAGAGCGGGGGGCTTGTTTACTCAAATTCCAGTCACACGATTTCTTGGCAATAAAGACCTTTGAACAATAACCTGCTGCTGCTGCTACGCTGGCTGCCAAAGTGCTTTAACAGGAATTGCATAGTCCTGCTTAGCTAGGGAATTCACACTTTGTTTTCGCTGTAGCAGCAGAAAAAAAAAAAAAAAGGGGGTCTGGCAGACCCTCTGTTTCAGCTTGGATAGTTAAAATAAAACAGGAAGGGTTGTTTGAATAATAAGCAACCAATCAGGGTTGTTAAAGGCAGCACTGAGGTTGTGATGCTGCTGTGTGTGTGTGCATGTGTGTGTGCAGGTGTGTGTACCCACCCGACCAGTGTCCAGTGGTGGCTCCGGAGCGGTCGGTGCAGGTGTTGCTGACGGGCAGGAAGACGGTCTCCCAGCCGCCTGGGGCGTAGCGCCAGTTGTGCGACTCCAGGATGAGGGTGCGCTGGGTGCCATAAGCGATCATGAAGCAGTAGACGACATGGTGGAGCTGGCAGCCGTAACCGCAGCCCTTATTGATGTTACACACCAGCTTTCTCGCCTTACTGCAGTCTGGGGGGTTCTGGGGAGGAAGAGATGAAGAAGACAGAGAGGAAGAAGAAGAAGAAGAAGGAGGAATGTTTCAACAATTTTTTATTGCATGACCTCCATCGTGTTCCTCTCAGAGGCCTGCTCTCTGACTTGTAATAACACATGGCTGATATTGTTTTCTTTGTTCCCTCTCGCCCGTCTGTCTCATACTCCACTTCACTCTAATTTTACACCTGTTCACTCTATTTCTCGGTTGCCTTTCTCTCTTTACCTGCTGTTATTTTCCCTGCCTCCTTTCCTTCTACGACAACCTCACAAATTCCTCTTTTACTATGATTTTTTCTCTTTTTTACCACATCTTTCCATCTTACTTTTAAATGAGAAAACTGGTGATATTTTATATCTTTATGTTAAATGTTAGCAGGTATGATTTCTGCAGTTAAAGCAGGCAGAAGTCAGGAAGTATTAAGAGATGAAGCTCATCAGTTTCCGTCGTTCTGTGGGATTTGTTGACAATAAAAAAAACACAGAATATCAGAAGCTTTATCCTTTGGCATCTCTGCCTCCTTATTCTCTTTTTTGTTGCTCCAACATTTTCCCACTCCTCCACTTGTCACTGCCCCTTTTTTCCCTCCTTGTACTTCTGCTGTCTCTTTCATTATTTTATCCTTTCCCCTGACTCTCTCTCTCTCTGTCTCTCCTATTATCTACCATTCTTTCTTTCCTCATACCCGTTTTCTCTCTGATCCCCCCAGTCCTCATCTCAAAAATTAGCTTCAATATCATGCAAACTCTGAGGGGAAGAATACCAAATGAGAGGCACTGGGGGGAAGAAACAAGGATTTCTTTTTTTTTTCAGTATGAAAAAAAATAAAACAGAAACAAAACAAAATGAAAAAATCCCCCCTAAAAAACTGGAAACCAACAGAGTGACATGCTGTGCTGTCGATGAGTCGCCGGGCGGTTTGTGATTCGCTCGGCAGCCGGTCTGAGCGACTTCGCGACGCTCGTGCCAACCAGCTTCCTAAACAGCAATTACCGGCTGATGGGAGTGTTTTCCTCATTAGGCTGCTGCAGCTGTGGATGGTTCACAGTAATCAGGCCGCACGGCACCCACCGGCTAACGCTGCCTATCACACACTAGCAGGAGTGGAAGAGGAAGAGCGAGGGGAGAAGGAGGAGGAGGAAGAGGAAGCGAAGACGAGAAAAGATGAGAGGATAAAACATAAAAAAATATAGTGGAGATGAAATGAGAGGAAGAGGACAGGAGACAACAGAAAAGAGAAGCAGTGGGAGGAAATAATAATAAAAAAATAAAAGAAAGAAAGGAAGGAGGGAGAGGATGGGCTCCTTTAAGTGCTGAGAACTGATTACCACCATTGCTGTTCAATAACATGAACAGACTCCAGCAGCCATTGAGCTGACAGAACAAGCCACACAGGTATTTCCTCTGAGTTAAAGGCTGCCAGCTCTCTCCTAACCACATAGGTGGGAGCCAACTCACCGCTCTAATAATCTATATCGCCTCCCTGATGGACGACCACGAGCTAAACGCTTTTCTTTCCAGTGGAACTTGGCATCCGAACACGGCGCGTCTGCATGAGATCAATGCGTGGCACGAGCCATGTGGCGTGGAGGCCACACCGTTGGATCCCGGCTTGATAATGATGATGCTTGAATGACTCTGAAGCGCCGAGAGACCCAGTTCAAAGATAATGACGGCAGATGCGTGCACAAAGGCAGCCTTTTGAGTATCGCTCCGTGCTGTAGGTTAAGTGTCTGTTTAAATGGCGTGCTTTTTTTTCTTTTTCTTTTTTTTTTTATGAGTGCGAAACATAGAGGCGGCTGCAGAGCGCCGCGGTTCAGAGAGACCAGAGGAATATTGTTTAAGTAGAGAATATGGCTGGATATGAGAAATAGAGCGATAGTATGTATAGCTCAGGTAATTATCCGCCGTGATGCGTAGATTTTTTTTTAAAAAAACATGCTGGAAGATGAAAAGAAGCCGTATGCACTTGAAGATGTCTGCAGGTTCTGAAAGGTAAACGTCTGTTCGGTTCCTCTCTGTTTCCTGCAGATTCAAAGCGTAACCAGCTCATCGACAGGTTTCTGCATTCCCCTTATAGAAACCTTTAAAGTAAAAAAACACCTGTTGAACGCAGGTTGTGACACCTTTTATGCTTAAAACAACAACAGTGCGTCATTTAAAGGAGCTGGGTAGTTAGCATAAGCGCTGACATCCACAGTCGCTGTTAACAAGCTCCGCCTAGAGAACGCTCAAATATCATTAGCAGGAAATCCAAGCAGGAGGATGTTGGAGTTTTTCGTCATTTCATCAAGATTTTTATTGTATCAAAACCCCATTTTGTACCAGTTACTGCTGCAATATTTCTCAGCAATATTCCATTTAATGTTTCGCATTCTGTAAATGCCTCGACTTCATTGTTATTGCTGGATTCAAATTGGGAACCCACGCATGAGGGATTCACAGAGAGAGATGCATGTGTGCACAAGGCAAGATGTGAAGGGGAAAAAAAAAAAAAAAAGAGCTGTGCAATATGTGGATTTCAAATAAAGCAGAAGGCAACGTTTGATCATGGGCTCACTGCGATGACGTGACGAACGCTCACAACTTTTCTTTTCTTTGTATCTGCTTTACAGAGACACATCGTTTGTTGTCTCTATGTTGGAGGCAGTTGCCTTTTCTTAAATCGAGTCAATATGGAGAAACATCAGCAGTAAACTGGAAACATGTTCGTGTCCACCTGATGAATGTTATTATAACATGAACTCTGTTTTCACCTCCGTTTTCGTCACGAACTTTTGATTCATTGACCACTTAACGTCCACCAAGAGTCACTAACTTCGTCTGTCTGCTGTTTGGTGTTTTGCAGTTGTTGTACAGCTGTTTTTTTTCTTATAACATCTGTCTGCTGAGCCTTAAAATAATGCTGATGGACTGAAAAACACAGAATTTGTGACGAAACAACCGACTGAAAGACGCTATAAAGCTCCACAGAGCTGAGAGGAACAGCAAAGCCAGGTGATGGTTATCTTTATGTCCATGAAAATGAGCAACGTCTCACACACACACACACATTATTATGTGTTCAGTTAATGTAAAAAAGTGCTTGTTGCTTTCAGGGTTACATCTTTACGGTGCTGAACACACACACACTGACTGAGAAAAGATCTCTGGAGATGCTGTACAAGAGAAAGTCAAGAACATCAGCTTGCTCATCGCTGTTGATACCACTTTATAAAGGCTCGTGGTGCAAAAATAGATGAGAAGCACATCCAACAGAAATCCATCTGAAGGAGCCGGTCGTGTTCGCCGCGTGGTGTGAGTGGACAGATGGAGCGGACGCAGAGATGGAGTTAGTTAAACCAGGAAGACGGGGAGATGGTGGTGCGGATGGCAGAGACAGCAGGATAGGAGGGAGAAGTCTGTCTGTGTGTGTACACATAGACATGTGAATGTGTGTGTGTGTGTGTGTGTGTGAAAGAGCTAGCTAGACACACACACACACACAAACACAAGCGTAGACGCAAGGCATATAGTTTCATCAATCTTGCGTCTGAGAGTGTGCGCGTATGCCCGTGTGCACCGACTGCTTGCGTAGGTGTCGGTGAATCCATCTGTGCACGACTCTGTGTGTGTGTGTGTGTGATGAATTAGTGATGGCAGCTGGTGGAGCGGTGTGATCCCTCAGTGGTGGTGACAGCAGCTGTTAGTGGTGCTGTCTCCGCCCAGCCAGACTGACTGGGTCCTCTTCATCAAACACACCGGCTCATTAATGCTGCAGAGCCCGGTGCCGCGGTGCACCACCCCACCAGAGCAACCCGGCAGCACCAGAGCCGGGGAAGGGCAGCCGGGCAGCCGGGGGTGAGTGGATGTGTCACGAGTCTCAGCTTGCATGCGTGTGTGTGTGTGAGTGTGTGTATTCGTGACTGTAAGCATATGTGTGTCTATCTAAGCCTGAGTAAATACGTGCGTACGCGCCTGTCTTCGCCCCGCGTTCAGATTCTGCATTCCTGCTTACGCGCGGCTGATCTGTCATATTGCAAGTCTGCATGCGTCTCAGCTCGTGCACGTGTGTGTGTGTGTTGCTAAGCTGCTGACAAGCTACAAGATTCCTGCTTGTCAGATGCGACTGCTGAAACAGTCTGCTATCACACCCCTCACCTGCTCCCCGTGGAAAGCGACGCTGACAGTCATGGATGGTGCAAATGAGACAAGCAAGTGTGAAAAGATGTCCTAAAAAACGCATATGCGCATTAGTACGTGTGATGGAAACATTCGCATCAACGCTTACTACGTCTTTGTGTCTGCATGTGGGCGTGTATATAACTGTTAACAGTATTGGCGTGTGTGTGTGTGTGTGTGTGTGAGCGAGCTGGAGAGCGGCGAGGCCAGCTGGCTGAGCAGCAGGTGTGTCTGTACGTACCTGTAGGTAGGTGATTCTGTTCTGGACCAGATCCGACAGGTCTTTAGCTTCCTTCATTCTCCACTCGCCCACTCCGTCCGCCTGGCTGAGGTAGTACAAGTCTGTCATGATGGACCTGCAGAAAGAGACACATTTTAAAAGACTTTCACTTTTAAAATAACAAGCTGGAGACAGACACTGATGTCCACAAACTCTGTTGGACACTTTTTAACTGTATTTTTTATAATTTATGTAATCTAAGACACAAATTACAGCATATAGTCCACATGTTGCCTTGGCTTGTACTCAAAAAAACAAAACTGCATCTCTGAGAGGTTGATACTTAATGGTCTTTATAAAGAACCTGTCATACAAACTGTGAATAAACACAACACCCCATTTTTAGGACACACACTTGTCTATCTCCTGCATTAATGACAACACTATCTGAGCTAAGCTGTAGGGTCTTAAATCACATCAAAATTGTACTAAACAGAATATAAACATACAGAAAAAGCGACTACTTCGCTTGACGATGAAACATATGACAGTATGTCCTCAGCTAACACAACAACAAGCCTTTCACGCCCTGTCGTTCTTCTCCACAGCAGCTTTTCACAACGTGTGACGAGGAGGATTCAGCGACGCGTTCATGGTCATGATGCAGCTCAAAGAGGCGGCTTGTTGGGAAACCACAGAGAGAGAAACTTCTAAACACGGCGTTTTACTACGACGGCCCGAGCAGTTACGATGTGGGTGGATGCAAGAGCAGGAAACAAAGAGAACAAAAAAAACCAAAATGTAACCCAGAGGTTTTCAGCCACGTTTAAACTCACAATAACCAGCAGTGACCAGCTGAGTGTGTGTGTGTCATGTGCTGAACTGCTCACAGTGAACTCAGCTCTGATCACGTGTTGTGTTATGATCATAACAGTGTTTTTGGACGTGAGATGGAGAGTGTGAACGTGATCAGCAGAAAAAAAAAAAAAGAGAACATGTTTTGTTGAGACTTTTTGACCGAAAGCGCTTGTTGATGTGTGACAGTTAACCGCTGCCAGAGCCGGTGTTTATGGGAGTTTGTTTTTGGGGAGATCAGATCGAATCACACTGTCCTCTGCTTTTCTTTTGGATCAGGTCTCTTTATCGGAAAAAACTGAGGCTAATTTAAAAAACGATCAGGGACTGCTTTGTGGAAATATTGACTCAACAGAATTTCTGCATCAACATGCTGAAGCTCTGGACTTTGATTTTGTTTGTGATCAAATTCACTGGATCTGCAAATAACAGACATTTCCACCTGTTTATTATATCCACAAATGTTAAAAACCTCAATTTATGAAAACAATAATCCCAACTTACAAATATATAAATGCTCATATTCCATCCGTCTCAATACTTTCCAGCCTTAATTGAAAGAGCAGACCAGTTGCATCACCATGAGCTCCACTAAGTGATCGTGCATATTTCATATACCTTGCATTACATACATGCATGCATATCTTGTCTGTGACCTTATCGACGCCTGCATGGGTTTCACAGCCTCACATGAAGTAATCACCCGCAGAGACATTTTTCTTAACAGAGCTTGTAGCTACGTTACAGTCGCCATGGGAATCATGTGATTTGTGCACCACAGCAGGTAGATTTCAAGAGCTGATCTCCTCGCCGACAAGAAAGTTCTTAAAACATCGCGTGCCGCTTTGAATGAGAACATAAACCAATGCTTAACACGCTGTCGGGATATTTATAGAAAAAAAGTGTCGTTTCCGCCTCGCTGACGAACTCAAACAGTGTCTCTCTGGTTGTTTTGCACCGTTTTTTTTTGTTTTTTTTAACCATCTGCAAGCATCTGACAGAGAATTTGTGTCCGTGTCACACACTGCCAAATATCGTGACCATCCTCTTAAAACATGCCCAAGAGCTCTGATATATGCAGCTAAGGGCAGATGCAAACACATCACACACACACACACACACACACACACACACTCACACTCTCTCACACACATGCGCACACTTATGCAAGCTTAATTTATTACTCACTTCTTTGACCCAAATCAGTCACATCCTGTGTGACTGAGAGTTCTCTTATGCAAATATTCAGCAGTGCATGCACAGAAACACACACACACGCACACACACACACACACACACACAGACAAAAAGCAGATAAACGTACCATGTCCCATTTCAACAAAGCAGCAGGGTGAATAGTGCCTTTCTCCATGACTAAGACAGTATCATTATTCATTGTCCCATTTTGAAGACAGAACCACAATGTGTGAACGGATGTCAGATCCTCCTGTGGAAGTGCACGGGGGAGCCATCAGCGAGCCTCTGCGGGAAGGAAAAGCAAACCTGGCCGGCCGCAAACCTTAACAAGAACGAATCAACACACGAGCCCTGAGGGATCTGGCAGCAAGTCAGGGGAACACCACACGGCCATAAAGTCCCACAGTCCTGAGGTTCCTATGTAATAGGGGCATGTGAGCGTGTGTGTGTGTGTGTGTGCTCTTGTGTTTATGTAATTGTGTGTGTGGTCTCGGGCACATGTGAGGCTTGTGGGCTTCCCCGGTGTTTCTGATTGGCTCCAAAGCAAGACGCTGAGGCTGCAGCCGCCGGGCTTGGCAGCAGAGCGCGGCTGTTCTGAGCACCGATGCTGCACCAGTGGGAGAGCAGATACAAGGTTTCAGGTTTATGTTACGGAGTGAATATCACCGGGCCAGGTGAGAAGGAGATCACTGGGCAAACCGGGGAAATAGACAAAAGGTCCTCTTTTACCGGTGTGCTGCATAATTACAATAAAAGGCCAAAATTCACTGGTTTCAGCCTCTGAAATGTGATTATTTTAAGGTTATCTTGCTTTTATACGACAGTAAAATGAAAATCAAAGTACAGTTCTGGGCTGTTCATCAGGTTATGCATCATATTAAAGATGCCATCTTCTCAAAACTGTGTTTTTCTTATGTATGGCAGCACGTGGCCTCTATGCTAACGTTAGCCATCTTGGTGCACAATGCTCTTATTTTCATGTATCCAGAGGGGAACTTCATTTGAAAAGTTCACGATAATCTCTGTGAACTTTACCCACATTTTAGAGATCACCTAAATAAAACTAAAACCAAAAACTACAAACTAAAAAAATCCACAGACTAATCAATTATGAAACTAAGTCACAGATGCAGGAATAAAGGAGATCAGTGAATTAAATCATTTAATTAATTTATTTTTAAAATAATCTCACTTTAGATCCATTTATAGGCTTTTCTAAAAAATTTCCTTTTTTTTTCTGGGCGCTTTAAGCATCTATTAACTTTGAAAGTCCACTATTCTATTTCGGTTTAATGCGTTTGAAGTGTTTTTTGCTGAGACTGGGTATAAAGACACGTTGTAAAAAATGGTGTTTTACTACAGTATCTCTTTCCACCTCTGCCGTCCTTTTCCCAGCCTTCGCCTTGCGGCACATACAAAGAAAGCTGGGGAGGGGGGGCTTAGATGGAAAGTGAATACATGTGAAAATCTGCGTGTACGGGGTGAGGAATCAGTCTTTGGAAAAGCTGCTTTGGCAGCAATGACTAAGACAATGGGCCACTGCGAGCCACTTCAGGAGGATTACAATGAACCACTTGGCTAAATGACACCAGGCCTTTTCTTCATTCAGCTGCGTGGAAGCCGCCATCTAGATGACAAGAAAGGGGGAGGCAGGGGAGGGGGGGTCTGACCTTTGCCACTGTTTCTCAGCAACCACTGCAGGTGCTGCTGCTTTCAAGTTTTCCTGCAAATATACCGCTCTCACATTCGACATCATCATCAGATGGTAAATAAAAGCGTCTGAGATCATCGACGGAGAAGAAATGAGGAGACGCTGCCGGGATTCTCGGCTATGACACATGAAACCGTCAGCGCCGCGAACATCGATCCATATTCTTTATGAGAAATCAATCTGTTGATCATTTTGCAAATAATCTATATATGAAAAGGTGAAAACAAATCTTTAAAGTTACTCAGATGAATTAATCTGTAATTAAAACTCTAGATTAAGTCTCAGTCAATCCTTCATCAAATAAATCTGTGTTTTCTGTTTTAGGTCTAATACACATAAAACAGCTGAGTTTTAATATCAATAACTTACGTGCTGATGCTGACACTTTTACCATTCAACCAAAGATGCCAAGGTTACATAAAATTATATGTCCTCTAATTGCAAGTAAGCATCTTGCCAATATAAAATGGTCAAAATAAAATTGGCGCAGTCAAACCGAACATTAAATGCTGACTCTGGATATGAACAGTTTGATCATTTCGTGCTCCAAATACAGTTAAGTTGACATAATTAAAAGCTTTTGAGGTTTAATATTCAGGCCAAAATAAAGCAGCAGAGTCAGCTGATGTTCATTAATATCAGCCAGGCTAATGGATAAAAACAGTGATTTGTGAGGCTGATAATCGCTCACAACACTCAGCATTATAGAAATAAAAGAGCTCAGACCGCTGAATCGTGAGGGTTTAAATGTGTTAATAGGAAAATATATCTGTAAAGACTGAGTGTCCAGATAAAAATTTGTATTTATAATGTCAGTAATGTTGAAAATTTTCCACAACTGATCCTCATTTTGAAGGGCAATCTCCAATTTTTGCTCTGCATGTTAAGTTGAAGGGAAAATATCGGACAAACAGACACACTTACACTCTTATAACCATGTGTGATTTTGTTTAAAGTCACCTGACGTGCATGACTTCGGACTGGTGAAGGAACAAAAACAAACCCACCACACAAGCAGGTCTGCTCTGACCTGCTCTCTGAGGCCCACAGTAACAACAACAGTCACTCTGTTGTTGTTTTTTTTTCTTTTTACTGACTTTAATGTCGACTTTGTTGTGAATTTAACCCATTTGGACACTTCCACTTGTGACTGTTTCCCCTCGTGTTCATAAAAAAACCCCCCAGAAGCCCACCTCTCCTGGTGTCCCAGGTCCTGCAGGAGCGTGTCTGCGTACTTCTGCCTCTCGCTGGCCTCCACGTTGGCCAGTTTCTTCACCTCGCTGCGAACGAAGTACCAGAACTCCTTGACGCCGTTCTCCACCCTCCTCCGCAGCTCCTCCTGAGTGGGCCCGGGGCCTGCAGAGGGGTGGGGGTGGGGGTGGGGGTGGGGGTGGGGTAAAAGAGAGCAGCTCATAACAAAAAAACCCAAAAAAAAACAAAGATGCTCAGCTGGCATGACATTTGAGGCAAAGAGATGATCTAAAACAATGAGTGTGTGACGTAAACTTCAAAGCCCCTCCGTGGGAATGCAGCTGCAGCACGGTGGAGAAAGATGCCAAGAGGTCTGTTGGAGCATTGGATTATGGGAGCCTAAATAGGCTAATGGCACAAAGCAAGGTTTCGGAATATATCCATTAAAAACTTTCCTCTTTCATACTTTGTCCCTGGGTGTTGCTTTGACCTCATTAAGGAGCACTTGATCACTGTTTTTTTTGTGCCTCACGGCTCTCTCGTGTTTTTTTTTTTGTTTTTTTTTTCCTCACACGGTTCTAACAACAGGAAGAAACACTACACCCCCCACCCGAGCCAAACAATGTGGAGTAACCCACATGGATAACACAGCTGCCTGCTCTGGTTTCTGTGGAGAGAAACAACAACCCAAAAAAAAAAAAAAAAACCCCACCAACAACTCACAAAAATCGAGGAAAGGAAAGGAGAGCCTCAAGCGGAGAAGGAGGTGGTGGTGGAGAGGGAAAAGCTCTTTTTTTACCTTTCCATCGCTCTTCTCCACTCGCTCCCTCCCTTGGTGGAAAAAGGCTGGAGGGTATTTTTAGCTTTTTCTTCCCCTGCGGCAGAGATGGAAAGGCTGACCCCGTGCTGCCCTCCACGCTCACATGTCCTCCTTTATTTTCTCTCTGTCTGTCTCTTTTCTCTCTTCTCTCTCTCTTTCTCTTCCGTCCTGCCATTGGGGCATTCACACTTCTTTCACTTCATTCACACGTTTTTCCCCCCCTGTTCACCTGACAGCTTCTCCATCCCTTTGACCACTGCTTAGAACAGGGAAATAAACACCTGACCTCCGTCCATCCACAGGCACGACTCCGCCATCATCTCTGCTGAGCTACAGCAGGTTTAGGAGCCGAGTGACATTCAGGCGTCGGGGAAAAAGCCTGAAGGAGCCTTTGACTTTGGTTAATACCACATATACCCCCCACACACACCTTCAAAATCAATCCTTTCATATTTCCGAGCTCTGTGCCAAAATCCCTGCAACCTTTTCAAACAGCCCCGGCCCTGCTTACCATCTCCAGTGAGTTTCTGGAAGCTGTGGATCTTCTGTTTAGCTCTGGTTAACTGGTCCTCCAGGGAGCGCAGTCTCCCTGCAGCCAAGGACCCGGCTTCTGCCTGACCCTCTGGTATCCTGAGGAGGAAAGACGCAAGGAAGAAGATGTGATGGATGATCATGGGAGCGTGTGCACAATTATAAGAGGAAAAAAATGTCCTACTATGCAGAAATATTAAAACTTTTTGAAACAGCAAACATGAAGATAAAAAGTTTTAATGTTAGAGACAGTTCAGTCATATTGCACTCAGCGACGGTAATGTGCACGGAGCGGATACACGCAGTAACTTTAGCTAAGTAAGTATGCAAAGTTACATCTCTTTGATGTTATCTGCACCTGATTTACACAGGATCTTTGTGACCAATGGTACGTGAGCATTTGCAGTCAATTTCAACCAGAGACGTGTTTCAATTCTACACCACGGAGACCAAACTTCCTTTCAGGGAGCAGACAGAAGTCGCAGTTAAGTTTCTGTTACTTGCAGCTTATAGGAAGGAATGTAGTGGACAGCGTTTCCTGAATGTCAAACTTCTAATTTGAAGTTGTTGACCACGTTATCGTCACTATCTTGCTGCTGCTGTTTACGCTGTTTACATTCCTCCAGACACAAGTTTAAAAAAACCACAGATTATTTCCTGGATGAACATGTCTACGTGTCTATGTGTCTATGTATATACGTATATAAACATCCTCATATATTTCTGTTGTGTGCAAGACCTCAAACTCTCTGTGCAAACTAAAGTTTTAAAGGATAAATAATTTTCTTTGCACCTTGAATTCTTAGAAAAGTTATCGCTCACATGCTACATGCACATTTCTGTGCAAAGCTCCATTTGTGTGCATCAGGAACAGTTTTAGAAGTCTCTGATAGCATCTTGTACAAAGCAGCGATCAATAGTTTTTATGATTATTCACTTCATTGAAAACTTAATGACGAATCATGCATGTCATGAGATTCAAATCCCAAGTTGAATAAGAAAAAAGAGCACATTTAAAACAACAGAAAACGAGAAAACTCTTACATTTAAGCAGCTTTTTTTTTCTCACTTGCTACTTTCCTTAAAATGATGGAACAGCCGTTAAATTAGCCGTCATGGACTGAGCCGCTGGTTTTACTCTAACTTAACGTTAAATCACCGGATCACTTGAAACAAAATAAAAAAAACATGACTACAGCATTTCATCATTAACACCAGAGTCTAATGCAAACTAGAGAAGAGGACAGAATTCACACGTAAATGATTTTGACTTATTCTGGTCCGACAACAACATGAAAGAATTAGCTGGAGTCGGACAGCGTCTTAAGTCGGCCGTCCAATTCATGACTGATGGTTTTCTTTTTCACTTAGTGCATCCATCAATACCACTGCTGTGATTAATCCTTGCACACTATTTTTTGAATATGGAATAAACACGCTGGCTGTTCTGTAAGTATTGTGACATTCCTCTCACACCATCATCCAAAATCCGTCTCTGAACGAAACTGTCAACAACACTTGGTTTTTAATAATCGTTAACGAGATGCAGGAGTTTGGAGATACAGCGGGAAAGTTTATCATCTTAACGTTCGCTGTTTATTCAGATATGCCATGTATCTTAATGGGCTGACTGGATTCTCATTTGGGTGTTTCAAGACTTAAAAGTTGCGGTGTAAAAAAAGTGAGTTGTGACGGCTGGCATCTTTTTTGCGTTCACGAGTAAAAAATTCCATTTCATTTGCTGAGACACCGCAGTGGAGCCTCCCGGAGCCTGTCCTGGTTTATTTATTTTAAGCTCAAAAAGGACTCAAAGTGCTGGATGATTTTTTCCATGTTTGTTCAGTCCACTTCATCTACTTCTGGACAAAGTATCCAAACATTATTTCCAACGACTTGCGTATGAACTAAGTGTAAAGTAATGGGGACAGGACTGTACTCCCCTGACTCTCGACTCAGTTTAATGGCTTTAAGACAGCCTGACTGCTGTAATGTTACAGTGGATGGTGGATACACATTTTAATGAGCAATGTGTGGAATAGAGGGCAGCATATCACCAGAGTGAATGGTGTTAAGTATGCTCTTTGCTGTGTCTTTGGATATAGCTGGTGGTTAATTATCTTGTTAGCTCAATTAGCTTGTTAGCCGTGCAGCTAGTGGCTTCATTAGTTGATCAGTCTGCCTGGATCAGGAGCTCAGGACACTGTATTAGTGTTCATGGAGCCTGGTTCAACGGCCTTCCAGTGGAAAGAGGCAGAGCAGTACTAAAAGCCGCCTCAGAGATCACCTGAGGCCAGTTTGACAACAGCAATTATGGTATCCAAGTGATTTACAGCAGCTCCAGCGAGGACGCCGACTCCAGGGACTGTGAGGACACAGCAAACAGGGGCAAGAGAGGCATGAAGTGTGAGCAGAGACAGAGGGAGGTCGGGAAAAACAGGCAGGGATGCTCACATCTGAGTCAGTAACTCAGTGGAAAAAGGGCTAATTTGAACAAAAATACAATTTGTGTTTATTTTTTGAACAGGGGAAAGACACATCAGGATACTTTTAATGAGTTTTGTTTATTTTTGTTTGAATGAAATACTTTTTCATACAAGTTAACAAGGTAAAGAACCAGGAGATGAACAGGCCGGGGCCAGCAGGTTAGCATGCTAACTAAATTATCTGTGCAACATAATACACAGAAATCTTCAAAACAACGTCAAAACTGTCACTTCTTCACAGTCTGTTGAAATTTTAGTTCATTTTTTAATGTTTTAGAACAATCTTGGATGTATATCACACATTTCCCCTTTGATTAAGTGAAGAAAAATACCCAAGTTCAAACATACCCTGATAACATTAACTCACCCATAAAAAAAAACATCACAGCCACTCAAGTGTAGTAAACAGATTATGAGTACAGTAACAAATTAAGTTTAATGTTACAGTGACTGTTTGTCTGCACTGGAAATTCCCTTTTTATTATTAGAGTATGACAATTGGTGCTGCAGGGGTCAATGTGGCCTCTTCTGTCTCATATGAGGGAAGTACGACTTAAGAAAGATTCATTTTCAAACAAAACATGTGCACGTCGCAAGCAACTAATCATTCCCTCACACTCAGACACATCTCAGCTTTATGGTTTCTGTAGATTCTGTTCATAAAACGTAAGCATGCATGACTGAGATCTGCGCTCAGAAGCATCAAACTTAAAAGGCTCAGGAAATTTACAGCCGACAATCTTGCAAAGCCTAATTGCTCATTATAGCTGAAATGATGTTTAGGCAGCCGTTAAGTCCGTTTAAAGTATTCCACATTAATGCAGCGCACGATTTTCAAGTGCGTATACAGTATATAAACGGATGTGTATTAAAACTTAATGTTTTTCAGTGCTGCTGAGCACAAAGACATAAATAAGCACGGTCACAGCTCTGTGATCTATGAATAACAACTACATGCATGTACTAAAAAAAAAAAGACCAAAAAACAAATGAGCTCTTTGACATGCTGGGAACACAGAGTTCAGATCAGCCGAGGAGAAGGAAGAACTGCCACTGACATCACACCAAATCAATTCCTCTACATAAAACTATTAAAAATGGAATATGTTCGAATGCACAGGGGCATTGGTGAAGTGCTGCAAAGGCCATGTTAATGAGTCATCATGCAAACTCAATTTGCTCACTGAGTGAGGAACATCAGTCGCTGGCAGGCATAAAGATGAGACTTTTAAAGTTGCAACAGCCCTTCTTGCTGCACAACTCCCCCTTCACTGTTCAAACCTCGGCCCTTGAGACGCCCCGGCCTCCCACTTCACTGAGCAGTAACTGAGCATTGTGCTTCAAAGCCATGGAAATAACTGAGGGAGAAAAGGGAGGATATGTTCACTCGCACATTATGTAACCGTCGGACGGACAAGGATAAACCTTTTCTATACCTTTGTGGTATCGCTGCTATTCATGTGTGTGTCCTCTCTTTCTGTGTGAAACCGGTGGTGTGTCCCCTTTTTTCGCAGCCTGACACAGATATTTTGAAACAAGAACCAGGTGCATTTCCTCTCCAAGCACCTACTTCAATATTCATCCTCACAGCGAAGTCTGTCCGGAAGCTATTCCACAGGATTTCCCAGGGCCACACCCTGACCAGTCACTTACACCATTGTACAGGAAGTAGGACTGATTCCTCTGTGACATCATTTCCCAGGGGTTTAAAGTGTTGCTAAAACTGCAACATGATATCTCCTTGTACACGGCAGAAGAAATAGGCCAGACCAGCACAGGCTAATGAGCAGAGACGTGTTACAGAGGTTAGCTAACACACTCCAAAGACAAGTAAACTGCTGAGACACATTGCTGGTGCAAGCAAAATACAAGCATCTCCAACCAAGATATGCAGACATAAAATATATCCAAACACTCAGCGGTATCAAAATCCACAGACGCTCACACACACACACACACAAACACACAGGAAGGAGGCGAACACCGTACACAAATACACAAATGATCCCTGACGTTATCTCTAGAGGACCTAAAGCTGAGACTAGACGCAGCAGCTGGATTCAACAGTGTCTTAATCAAACGGTACAGGAGAGGTAACAGATGAGAAAAGCTCTGGAGGAGGCGGGAGCGTGGGTGGGGGACTCCGGAGTGAAAGACAAGCTATGAAAGACGGGGAGCGATGAGCCCCACCGGCACTAAGCGCCGAGTCGGAAAAAGCAGGTGAGGTTCAACATCTATCCTCGTTTCCTGTGAAATGATGCCTCAGCTGTCGCTCCGTCGGCTCCTGCTCCTGCTACAACCGGCAACCGTAGAGTTCACGGGGCGATCAGAGTCGGGGCACAGCAGTTTTGAACGGTGGGGACCGGGGCAACACTGCGGCGCATACATATTCCCTCGGTGTGATTTAATAAACTTTGGTTGACTTCAAAAGGAAACTTATGTGCTGACCTGGGAAGCCATACATATGGATGGCGATTTGAAAGTGTTCAAGGAGGTGGAGATGAAAGCCGGCTACACGAAGGGCAATTTGCCTTTTACATTAAAAGGGCAGCTTTGATTTACTGTTCCCTTACCATGCATGTGTTTACACACGTGTGCTACGTGTGCATCGGTGCACTGTAATGCGTAAGAGACTGGTCTGACTTGATCCAGCCTTCCCTGGGAACTCACTAAGCGTCACATCAAACCACTTTACTCTATAAGTCAAGCTAATAAACTGCAGGAATGTGCCATTATGTGGCATGTAAACACTACTAATGGATGGAAAATACCATTACCATGGAAACCGGCCGCTACTGCTCAGAGTCTGTTTGAAAAACCTGTTT
The DNA here is from genome assembly GCA_029814765.1 of Acanthurus leucopareius. NCBI lineage: Eukaryota > Metazoa > Chordata > Actinopteri > Acanthuriformes > Acanthuridae > Acanthurus > Acanthurus leucopareius. The sequence continues at coordinate 16,094,119 of JAQMCX010000023.1, forward strand.
GGGGATGTAAAGATAGGAACGATCCAACCCACATATGTAGTCTCTGACTGTACTGCACTGTATCTTGTATGTGCTAAAGTTAATGTGTGTATCTGCTGCAAAAAAAATCCTTCAGCATTGTGACAAATCAGTTGATCTCGTCCCTGTGTCGCCTTCCTTTGCTGCATCCGTGCTGTGTCCTCTGACTCAGACGGTGTAATTCCACATAAACTGATTCTGAATGGTGCATTCTTGTTTCCCATGCGTCAATGTCTCAATGCATCCACAGCAAGCAAGCAAGCTCTCTGCTCTGTGCCCTACTTGACAGAGATGTCCTGACCGCAGACAGCTCCCACAATGGGCCCAGTGTGTGTGGTAGCAGACCTCCCCTCCGCCAGGGCCTGAGCGACGGACGGGTCGATGGGAGTTCAGGTCTGGAAGCGGCAGCAGCATCTGTTTGCTGGGGTCGCTCTGGGTTAAAACCGTTACAGGATAAATGAGTCCTCTCACTGTATCTCACACATGGGTGGACAGGGTCCTCGCCGCACCAACCTTCACCTCTGTTTATTACGCTGTTAGCTTACTTGACAGGAAATGAGCCGAATGAGGCAAAAATATGCAAAAAGTACCAGATTTTGGTGCAACGACTGTGGTCTTAGCAACTCTTTTTATCCCCTCAGTCTGGATTTTTCTTTTCCTCCTTGCGGCTCTTTACTTAGCACAATCTTCACGCCATCCATCATGCTCCCCTTCCTCTCCGCCTCCTCTGCATAACCCTCCCTTCCTCTCCCTCCGTCAGCATGCCTGGGGAATCGATCAGGTCCTCATCGCTCAGCCCAGCTGTCACTCTCGGCCCTCGCTCCCTCCGATGTCACACCATCAGGCCGGCCCGTGTCATTGTCGTCGTCGCAGGGGCCGTGGCTTCGTGCCTGAGGTGACTGACGGGCTGCAGAGAGGGCGGAGTCAGACAGGCTGAGCGACTCGACCTCGGGCTCACCTCTCATTAATGCTGCTGGGTGATTGGTGGCTTGGCACTCGGCCTGTCACTCAAATCACTCAGGAATGGCCCGAATAACCGAATCACTGGACCGAATCTGTAGGCCAGGCACGTGATGCTAATCTGAATCTGATAGTTGATTGATAGACTAATTAATTTCACAAAAAGAATCCCAAAACAGACCAAACACAGTCAACAGTGCATACAAAACTCATTGCAGATCCTAAAAAAACTTCCTTATCTTCTCAGTGTTGCTTTACAAACTTGCAATTGGTGATCAAGAAAATCAAAACCCCATGCAAACTGCTTGAGCATTACCATCACTCACTATCATAAAGGGAATGAACAACGCAAGCAGGACTCCGCAATGTATCTAATGAATGCACAAGGCTGCCCAATAATGCCCTCACACATCCATCTAAGTGCTGCTGTGGTGGGATGGCACTAACCGAGTTAAAACCCTACGCCGAACTATAAATCAATCGCAATGCGGTGGGCTTCTACTGCGCAACAACTCAACACGAAGGTGTGATAATGTCAGTTTTACGGCTTTAAATCTCTCCGAGGCCAATCATAAAAAATGAATGTGCTAATATGAAGGTTAGATGCTCCGGATGAAACCTTTTTTTTCTTTACTGCCTGATGTCAGTAGGATGTTCTGCGTTCTTATACAACATCCAGAGATTCATGCTCTCAGTCCGGTCAGCCTGCGGAACGTGGAGGTGACGCTGGATTGGGTTAGGCATGCGTTGAGCTAGTCGATCAGTGAGCTAGTGAGTTGTTACGTGGCGTGTCAGTCTGTGACAACCTACCGGGGAGACTCTGGCTCCGAGCCATGCCTCTGTCAGCAGTTTGGCAGTGGGATGAGGGAGGCGAAGGAGGGAGGTGAAGGAGGAGTGAAACGAGGAACAGGAGGAGGTGATGGACGGAGGAGGGAGGGGTTGTGGCTGGACTGATGGGCGACTAACTAACAGTCTCTTCGCCTCTATTAGGGCTCTAATGTAAGGAAGAGAGACACTACAGGAGGAGGCGGCAGCGGTGGAGTTTCTCTCCTGGGTGTGCATCTGACCACTGACACACACACACACACACTCACACACATACATGCAGAAAGACACAATATTGAACAGAGGACAAAGCGGCTCCCTGTCTCTGTCGATAGCTCATAAAGCTTAACCTCAGCAAGCCAGTTGCCTGCTTTTGGCTTGCTGTGCAGGATACTTAGCCGAAGCTTAGAGGGACTTGAGAAAGCACTGTAGCGCTGCCCCAGTAAACAACTGTGGAGGCCTCGGTCCCAGATCAACAACCGAACTCAATAACAAGCAACAAGCGTGCAGTGTGTCGGGGACCCATCTGGACACTGGTCGGCTGAAAGCTGCACTTGTTTTTTATGCCATGAATTCCACCTTTGTTTTTGAGCCAATTCTAAATAATTACAAAAGCAAGGGATTTAATCAGGGACCAGCTGTCTGAAGCAACGTGTGTGTGTGTGTGTGTGTGTGTGTGTGTGTGTGTGTGTGCGTTTTTATGTTTGTGTGCCCTGATGAGGGGGCCTGCATCAAAGTGAATCCGAATATCACAGAGGAGTTGCAATGGCAACATCTAAAGCTCCGGTTCTCAGTTAATATGGCGCAGATGGGGGGGGGGACGACACACGGTCCAGCCTTTCCTGCACATGCATGCATGCATGCACACTCGAAAAAAACGTATACACATATGTACGGATCAAGTGTTTATGTGTAAAGAGGAAGAGTGTCAGCGCGCGGAGATAAGAGCAGAACCATCTGTCTGTGCATTACACACAGCTCAAACGAGTGAATGATGCTGTGTGGTTAATGGGCTCGTACAATGTGCTATTGTCTTCCGAAATAACACAGCGAAATCTGCTGAGGTGTGTGACAGTCCATCCATCTGTCTGTCACACACACACACACACACACGCACGCACGCACGCAGCATCTCCGACACCACTGATCAGCTTTGATGAAACTTTGCAGTAATGTTTGTTTAACTGCGCGCGGCACAAGATGCTGATTTAATCAGACGCTGATTACACTTTCACAAAAACTAGAGAAAAATAATAATAATAATCTCAATGCAACATTCCAACATTTGGAAATGTACTCTGATTGGACTAGAAAAGAGTCAGAGGTCGTATTTAATAACTGGACTTTGCAGAAAAACTTAAGGAATGATGCATTGCGCCATGGTTTATTTTTCTTCACTTCAGAAAAGTAAAGTGACCAAATAAAAAAAAGGGAACATTATGTTTGTTTTCTTAACTTTGCACAAAAGACTCAGTGATAACCAGAAACCCTGGAGACTGATTTACTGAGAGGACTTGAAATTTGATGTCACACTGAAGGGCCCTGATCTGCAGATACAGATCAACACTGTACAACAACTCTACTTTATCACTCAGGCAGATGTTGGGAGAAGCTTGGGTGAGGATGCGTTTAGCTGTAAATTACAATGGAAAAGGAAGACGGCGATGACTCAGCTGTTACTGTTGGCGAAGTTTGTTTCTGATATACAAAGCTGTTTACCTTTTAACCAAGTACATTTATTTGAACAATAATATCTAGATTTTTTTTTATCTAAGCGGAGTTTTGATCATATTTAGGAAAGATGTTTACATGTGGATCATATGTGAGTTTTTAACAGCATCCAGGTTTCTGATTGTCAGCATACAGGTACATTGTGTCTTTTTACTCTTTTACATGCAGACCAAACTCTATTATTTCTGTGCTAACTGAGTCACCGCAGCGTTTTTAACGATGAACCCTCTTTGGTTTCTGGCTGCCTGGACTCTGTTGCATTTAGCACCATTTGGCTTCTCTTTTTAATCACTGATAATGGAAACCAAGAGCACTAATACAGTTTATCCTCCACATTAACGGTGTTGTGTTAGACTTTTATGAAATTGTTTATCATCGTTTTTTGTTTTACTGATTGCTCTTCACATATAACTCAAGTTGAGGATGCACATGGCAGGGGATGATCAGAAATGTGGATCACATGCTGCATACTGGGTTTAATCCAAGAACTCCAGCTGGAACACTCCGTTTTTAAATCCAGGGAAGAGCTTTTTTTAAGTTTCTGAGAGAAGAGCATGATTTTATATGTTTTTTTTAATTTTTTTTAGCTATGCAAACTAAATAATTTGAGAAAAAAACTGGTTTGGTGTGAAACATTTTAGTTCCAAATAAGTTGAGACATTGTGAAACATGAATACCAGAGTGAAGTCATTTGCAAATTAACTGTATTTAAATCTATTTAAATTTAAGAAGTTGTTGATGTAAAATATTAAATATACTGTCTTTGTACTCTTTATTTTAAGTATACATCAAGAATAATTAGCATATTATCCCATTATCCCGTTATCTCACAACTCTTTTGGGTTCGGGCTGATTTCATCACCCAGGTGCTGATGTTACCTGAGCGATTCGGCCATGCGCCGCAGGTCTTCATTCTGCTGCTTGAGCCGCTCTAGCTTGGCGAGGATCTTGGAGAGCTCCCGGCTGGACCGCTCCGGGTGCTCGCTGTCTCTCACCAAATGACCTCCGATGTAGAAGAGGAGCGTTCCCCAGGCCAACAGCACCAGGGTAATCCAACGCCATGAACCCGCCCAGGGCCGCATGGTTCAACCTCGTCCACCCGAAAATGCCTCTCGGTGTGCTTGTACACCCCCCCACCGACCTGCCTGCCTGCCGGATGTGCACACACACACACACAAGCAAGCGCTCTGTGCCCTGTCACCACAAGTGCCACAGTGCCAACGTCGGCATCGGCATTTTTGCAGGTGATGGCGTTCAGTAATGAGAGGGCGATGTATGTAGGAAAAAGGCAGTTCCTCCAGCGATTAACCAGCTCCTCCTGCGCGTGTTAAAGCATGGCTAGCGCGCTCAGAAGCCTGCGTTTTGGTTGGTCGATCGGCGTCTTCTCCCCTCCTCCCAACCCTGTGGCGACCAGCTCGTCCAACGCCGTCCTGTTGTTTCCTTCCTGCCCCACAGGTTTCTTTTTATTTGCGCTCTGTCCTGTAAAAAACAGAAAGAAATACATGATAATTAGCTAAACTTCTTGCACATTTTGTCTTGTAAATACTTCATGTGCTTGTCAGCCAAACAGAATCACACTGAACTCATTGAGGACAAAGGCCAGCGAGCCAACTTTACGAGTGTTTCTGAAAAAGAGAGCAGTGCATTTGACATGCATCATGTGGTGCCACATGGAGACGGAGAGCACAGAGGAGAGCAGACAGACAGACTGACAGACAGGCAGACAGACGCAGCTGAGATGCTGCAGACTGGTCCTAACATAACCCCGTCTCAGCAGCCTACAGGACTGATCAGCATGACACTGCAATTTGCATCTACTGTACAAAGCGATGTGCAGTCCCTGAGCTATGCTGCATTGCTGTCGAGGCAGGAAGCCGATGTTTCTCTTTCCACGTGCTGCCTGTTTGCACATGACACACACACACACACACACTTACACACTCGTACTCAAGTGCACTCTAGTCTCTCAATATCACTCACTCTCACGCACATACAGAAGCCATGACACAATCAAGGATAAATCTTTTATTTCCTCAACACCCAGCGTCACGTCTTTAACCGCGATCCACTTCCAACACATTTCTCCTCACTCTTAGTTAAAACATAACGGATAATGGATTTGTTTTTTGAGGCATTTAAATCCCGCAAAGTTCTCCTGGACTGTTTTTCCTCCTTTCCGGGTGCCAGCTGCTATTCCCGTAGCCTCCGTGACAGAATGCAACACTGTCAAGGTGATACTGTGAGCTCAGTGGAGCAGAGGGGATGAAAAATCCCCTGGATCATCACTTCCCTTCATCCCAAAGCAGCGGGGGGTGGGGGGTGGAGATGGACGCGTGCCGGTTTATGAAGCAACCTTCGCTGTCAGCTCCCCAACAAAGCCCTGTCACGCATCTAAGACTAGTTGTGTGATGGGATGAAGACTGGCAGGTGTGTGTGTGTGTGTCTATGTGTGTGTATCATCTCTGAGTGTGTTACACAGCGTCCTGGAATAATGCCAAACATCTTACGTTTCATGTGAGCGGTGGTGGTGGTGGTGGTGGTTGTTGGGGGGGAGGGGGCTTGATTGACAGGTTGCAGTCTCTGGTGCTTCTGCCTGCGAGCGTTCAAGACAGAGGAAAGTGCTCCTGCTGGGGTTCGCCCAGCAGCACAGAAGTAGGTTAACTGTAGCTCATCATGTTTACCGTGCTAGCATACTTGATATGTAGGACAGAAAAAAAAAAAAAGGGGCCCCCATGCTGTAACACCACAGAGACCGTTCATGCTTCACCACCGCAAACTGCCCACAGTACAGCAGCTGAGATCACAAGAAAAAAACAACGAGGGGCAAACTATTCTCCGTCATTTCCAACTGTATGATGTGGGATTAACCAAATCCGCGCAGAAGCTGCTTCCTGGTGCGGCGCGCCTGTGGTGACTTACCTCGGCTGACACAAGGGTGGCTCCTCTTAATGCATGCGGCAGAGGGATGTGCTGAGCTGTGTTTTATTATGGAAAATAAGAGCTGCTAGGGGGGGTAGCACTCCACCAGCTAATGCACGACTGGGACTTTACTAAAAGGCGGGCTGCAAAAAGCCTCGTCGCCGTGTTTGAGGAGCCACAACGAGTTTGTCTTCAGCAGACTAAAACTGATACATGTAAAACCGTCGGATGAGGCAGGAAACTGTCATCAGAGAGGATGTGGGGAAACTTGTGAGATGATGCTCTTGCTTATACTTAAAAAGTCAAGCTAAAAAAGTAGTATTGAAATGTTTATCTGGTATGTCAATACAAATTTGGGCAAAACAACATTAACTTCTCGCAGCTAATGGCTAACCTAAGGCTAATCTATGATTTCTGTCTAAATAACAGAAGCTAAAAGCTAAAGAAAATGCTAAACTTTGTATACACCCCATAGCAACAGAAGTAAAAGCGTGTTTTATTCAAAATATACAATCTTTTTAATTGTGGCTTTGGAGAAAACTTCTTAAAGTCTGAAAAAATAACCACGCTCATGCCATCAGCATGAGATTGATTTTGACAGAAATCCTGTTTGCAGCAATAAACAAACAAGAACATCTCGGGAAAAAACTCAGCAGAGTTCAATGGGAAACGTAAGACAGAGCTTTTCTCACACTAGTAACTTAAAAGTCACAATACCTGCCTCTCTTCTGTTTTAATTTTGGCATTTTCTCTCTGTCTAGCTTATGCAAATCTACCAAATATATCTCACAATACTAAATTGCTAAAGCACCTCTTTAATACATTTGAAATACAAAGCTAACATCACTTCTACAAGGTCAAGAGACAAATTATCAGAGCGAGCACAATGAAAAACACATCCATCACAATAAAGGTCATAAATGTGGGTTTTTTTGATTAATGGATTAGTCTGCTGACCTCACACTTTTGGTGAAATTGTTGCACAGTCTGACATTTTTTTAATAGAAAAAGGTAAAAAAAAAAAAAAATAGTATAAAGTTGGAGTTAAAGTCATAGAGCAGTGGCAGGTAATCTGGTCACATTACTGGGAGCTCGCAGTGTGAAGAGGTTGGATAACAGAAAAAAAAAAAAAAAGACCGTTTGCTATTAAATACTGGAAGCACCTAATAATCATTAAAGAGATGTGCTCGATGAAACCTGTCGCAATCATTGGTTAATTCTGTTTGAAAATTAAAGCCATTAGAAAATGGAGTAAAGAAGGCTTCAAAGTTTCTTTTCAACCAGCCCTTTCAGCTCAGCCTTGGTTGCCATTAAGTGGCAAAAAAAAAAAAAAAAGAGAGAGAGAGAGAGGAGAAACACATTCACGGTCCCTCTTTCAATAGTTTCAGATCGCTGTGCCTCATAACTAAAAGAAAAGGGGGAGACATCTATTGAGTCATTTGTCAGCAGAATGTGTCCTGATTAAAGGGAAAATGATACCCGGCTATAATTTATTCTGATGACGATCTGCCAGTGTAATATTCCGCCAGAGATATAACCGAGCGCCAGGCCGAGCTTTACACATCTGCCCTTGAGTCCGCCACAAACAGGGAGGCGGGGGGGGTGTTGGAGGGGGTGGGCTACATAAATAATGGAAATTATAATAATGTCCCTTTAATAAATAAATAAAGAGCTCCCCCGCTGTGGCACAATCATTTCTAAGTTGGACTGCGTGACAGATATGCTGACGCCAGGGTTTTGTTTTTTTTTTTTTAGAGAAACTGGCCATACGCTGACTTTATTTTTTCTTTATTCTGCTTTCCCCTGCCAAGCCCCTCCCTCCACGTCCTTTAAGTAAGGTGAAAAATGCATGATTTCAAGGCCGTAGCTACTCGGTATTAAATGAAATATTGTCAGTCACCGTTGGTCTTGAATGCACGGTGCTTAAACTGTGTGAGTGCAAGAAATGAGTCGGCCTCAGCTGGTAATAAACGGGATGGCTTGTCTGTTCCACCTGCGCGCTCGCTCCCACAGTCATCCTCTCCACGCTGCTTTTCAAACATCATTCCCCCCACAACGCCCTTCACCTTGCTATCACAGCAACCGAAGGGGCTGCCTGGCCGGTGAAGGCTGGCACGGCAGACTGTCAACCCCCTCCCCCCCGCCTCCTCCCTGTCAAAAAATGCCCCTCTGCTGCAGCGACATGCAGGAGCCTGAGGGGTCGGCAGAGATGACCCGTTTTTAGTCCTGCTGGTTAATCTTCAACGTGACTCAGGCTGCAGCAGAGGTCATCTATCAGCGCGCTCTGGTCTCCGGGCAATGAGCACCGCGATGAGGTCCGCCGCTGAATTATGCATGGAGACTCGGCTACTATTACACCAACGCAGCCACTCCAGCTCAGGGACAACTGAGAGGCAGCATCATCAATACCACACACAGTATATGTGTCATTTCTCATCTGCGTTGTGCATGAGAGCGTATATGTACGTGTTGCTAGGGGCGAACCTGGGGGGGGATGTGCGGCGAGATGAGGTACATGTTGCAGCATGTAGCGTGGTGGCACAGACATGATGTATCTGTCTGAGAAAGAGACAGGTGGAGGGAGATGGGAAGGAAATGCATGAAGCAGCAGCACTGAAGGGACGCTGAAGGTAAAAAAAACAAAGCATAAAAGTTGTTTACACACCTGTAAGTGTGATGCAAACTCAACTCGTTCACAGAGAGAGCTGAGTCGAAGCTTTCATTGGACGGGAGCTGTGTTTTTCTACCGATACTGTAAATGGTGTTTAAAACAAAGTGAATAAGTCCTGCAATCTTCCATCCAAACGTATGACCAGCTCGACTCAATTCAATCTCATTCTCCATATCAGTTTATGAGCATAACAGAGGAAGCAGCTTGCAGGTGTTTGGACTGCAAAAACTCAGCAAGAGAAACATCAACTGCAACACTGGCAGCAATTTTTAACCATTATTTATCCAGGGATGCTTTGCTGAGCAAGCTGTTCTTCAGAAACAGCCTTCTTTATAGTCATTAAGTTACACTTTTTTTCCACCTTATAGCTGCTCAGTGCACACATTGTTTCCTACTAATGGCCACTAAGCAGCTTTGGCTATTTTCTCAGCTGGTTTTGGAGGTTCAAACGGGCGACCTTCCAGCCTCTTCCCCCAGTTCCCAGGGGAAGGATCACACTAGCGTCGGTTGATACATTACAAATAAAAGCACCAGAACCAAAGAAACTATACAGTAGTGGATGAAACAGACAGAAAAAAAAAAAAAAAGAATAGGAGGCTGATGATGTTTTCATTTGGAAAAAAAAGCAGAAACGACGGGAGAAAACAACACAAACGCTTCAGGAGGGACTCTAACCTGAAAATGTTAGAAGCGCTCGCTTATTTCCTGCCATTTGCGACAAAAACATTACGATTAAATTTTGAGTGCGACTGTGATTTCTTCCTCATCAATATGAATATGAGCAGCCGAGTGACTCATTCAGCAGCAGAGTGCTCCCACTCTCACAGCGCCTTCTTCTCCCTTCTCCGCTGGCTCCGTTGGCTCCGAGCCGAGATGCGGAGACACCCCTCGCTTTTTGGGGCACACCCGGCATTTCATATGCATGAGTGTGCCCGCGAGTGGGTGTGCATGCACACCCGGCTCGGTTGAGTGTGTCCGACTGCCACGCGCACAAGCGCACACACACAAATGCACACACACAAACAGAAGAGTGTTAAATATTTCATGAGCTGCTGTTTACTTCACAACATTTTTTAAGATGAATGTGGAAGAGTCCATTAAATCAGACTAAATGGCAGAGAGAAAGCCAGGAACGACGGGGACAAGTGAAGAGAGAGAGAGAGGAGAAAAGAGATAGATGGCGACCGGAGAGAGTAAAGGTCGTGACACACAAAGTAACTGCGCTGGGTTTGAAAACACACACATGGGAAATGCACTGAGATCACAGGCATAAGAGATGTCTGTGGGAAATTGGTGGTCAGTTTGGAGTCAGTGCATTTAAATGTGATTGTAATAATGCAAAACAGTTCAGTCAAGTATGAAAAATAAGGAGTTTGCAATGTTTTTTTTCAGCAGAATTATACTTTTGGATCAGTGGAGATAATATTTACACACACAGAGTTCAAGAAAAATGATAAATGTGAAATTAAAAACTTATTTTTTGATGCTGAATCACAAATGTCTGAGTGTTGAGGTCACAGTTTTAAATTTTGGCTCATGAAATCAGTATTTTCTTCATTATTTCTGTATTTTTAAAAATTCCTGCACACACATAAGTTGAGGCAAAAAAAGAAAAGAGGAGAGCAATAAGTATTATTTGCTTATTTTAAACAGAAAACATTAAAGTGACTTTTTTAACATATTATAAAATCATATGATCAAATCATTTCAAACTTCATTCTTGCACAGAATTGGTTTAATATCAAATGTCTGACTTTCAACATGCACTGACCCATAAGAACAAACATTATATCCAAATCTGAACTGAAACGTAAATAAGAAATTGCAAACATCAGGAAAACAATCGTACATGTTGCAGCTGGTTACTGATCTATAGTTTGATATTGTGTCTGCACATACACACTTGCAGTCGAAGTTGGATTACAAAACTGGGAAAAGCAGGCGACTGCTTACTGGCCCTGAGACTTTGTGGGGTCTTTAAGGTTCCTTGCGTGTCCATTTATTGTATAAAAATGACTCATTAAAAATTAAGTCAAAGAAATTTGCCCCGTTGAAATATAATAACAATCGGCCCAATAATTAAAAGTGTCTATATCTAATCTTTAAAGAGTAATTCAGTCATGCATATAAAGCTTATCAAAATTGGCTGATAACAATGGCCTGCCAAAGCAACTGCAATGCACTCTGATGCAGACTCAGTGTTTGCACAGGGCTGCTAAAGAGTCAAAACTCCATATTTGTCAGCTCTTTTCAAACAGGGCTGTGTGTTCACGAGGCGACGCACTTTCCGCCGTGACTTTCACAAACTAGTCGAGCAGGGACGCCACTTGAGCATTGAAGGCGGCCCACCACCTCATCCCAACTTTGGGATTATGTCTCGCAGAAGTGGCTAAAGGTCTGAGAAAAGTTCTGGGCGTGCTAACCGCTGAGCCTGCTGCAGCTTGGCATTCAGTATCAGAGCTAAGCACACAGCCTCTCCTTCAAGGTTATCTCTGTGGAGAATTCGCTGACAGCAGGATACACGCGCACGCGCATTCACACACGCACGTGCACTCACACGGTGACACAAAGATAGGTACTCACACACACACACACATATATAAACACCGCAGCAGGCACACACACACACATTTTGGTTGCCCGGTGTGGGGGCGGGGAGGGCACAGTGTGTTTGTGCTGGCAGTTTATGCAAACAAGTTTTTAATTGGGACGGTGGGACAAATGATTAGCAGTAAAAAAAAAAAAAAAAAAAGAGCAAAAAAAAAAAGCACAAATCATCCCTCTGTTTTATTACTTTTTACGTCCAAATAAAAAGGTGAACCGGGGCCGGGGCCCCACCTGCCAACCCAATCTGTCTCCTGACGAGTGAAGGTGGATCTCGGGGCTCAGACGTGGTCAAGGACAGCATTGTAAATTCACCGTGTCAGCGAGGGTGATGAACTGACTCTGCAACGTTGTGTATATGTGTGTCTGCGAGTGTGTGTGTGTGTGTGTGTGTCCGTGAGTGTGTGTGTTGGGAGGGAAGGGAAAAGAGCAAGAGTCAATGCCACTCAGCAGCTGCATGGATCATGCCAAGAGCAGAGAGGACATTAGGTGTCAGAGTGTGTGTGCGAGAGTTTGACTGAGTGGTTTCTCGGTGATGGGGGGGGGTGTAAAGAAATTGTGGCACTAAGCATAATTTCAAATTGAGCATTTACTATTTGCTCAGCGGTGTAAGAAATTCAATCCTCTGCTTGCCACCAAGAGCCTTGATCGTTATTATTTGCGAGAAACAGAAAAAAGAAGGGAAGCTCCGGCGCTACGTAATCCATCCACCTTGAGCTATATTACTGCTCGGATCCAGACACACACACACACATTTCCTGTCTGTTCCAGTTTCTGTTCCTGGTAATGAGTCCCAATGACAGCTGACCTTTCACAGCCCGGGGTGCCGGGGACGAGCTCCGAGAGGTGGGGCCGGCGAGGGGGAAGCGGAGGGGCCTGCGGTGACCCCATACAGAGGGTGCCAACCTTCATTCAGTCACTGTAAAGAGGCTTAATGACTGATTGAACACACGAGAGAAAAGAGGGAGTGAAAAGAAGGGGACAACAGAAGAAAATCAGCGAGGGAGACGAGAAGAAACGGCGAGGACGGGGAGGGAAGGACGGCGGCTACTGTTACACTGTGCTAAATTGTGCGATTCTTATCAACTGACTATGCGGCGACGTATTATGCGATATGCCTCGATCCACTGAATATGGATTTGCTCAGATTACAATCAGACCTTTGAAACAAGTCTTAGAAGTGGTCAGGCTCAAACTGTGATTACAATTCCATGTAAATTGGCTGCAATCCACAATAAGAGCAGGAAAAAAAGAAAAGATGAGGGGGGAGAAAAAGGTAAGAGATTTTCCGTTAATGCATCCATAAAGAGAATATGACGGACATTTCCAGGTTAAGCGTGGCCGCACAGCTGTGTGAACCAATGAAACAACTCTGTGATCAGGTATCAAAAATGGCACTGAAACGGTCTCGAGTGTAACCACAGTCTAAGTGACAGGGCTGGCAGGAGAGCAAAGGGAGAAAATCAGTAATGGCAGCGCAGTGGGAGCAGGCAGAGACAGACTGTATCTGAGGCTGAAGCCGGCGGTTAGGGGACACAAGCAAACGGCAGCAGACAGACAGAGAGAAAAAATGTCCCGATCTACTCCAGCAATCTCCCAATAAAAGCCAAGATTGACGAGAATGGGGTCTCGGCGGTCTGTTGTGCAATAAGTTACGTTTCCAACACAATAAGCGGCGCAACCCACCCCTGAACACTCCCCATCTCACTCATCCTCTGCCGCAGAATTTATGGTCAACGGTTAACTCCCATTATACCCTAGCTCAGGGCAAAAGCACACCCCCCCCACCCACCCCCCATTCTGCTGCCACAACAAGTCAAAGTGCCCTCTCCTCCGAGGCCAAGGCTTGAGTGATAAAGCATTAACTGGTGAGGGAGAAGAGAGAGGTGAGCTGCGACAATAGAGAGGAGTGCAGCAGTAGAGGAGGAAGAGGAGGAAGACGAAGAAGAGTAAACAGCACAAGACTGCCCAGACAGCAAGAACACCAAGAGAGAGAAAAAAAAAACAGAAAGACAGACAAAGATGGAGGGAACATATAAAAAAAAAAAGCAGCAGGCTAGGAAAAGTAGGAGCAAGGGAGGTGGTTACTGGAGAGAAAGATGGCGGCTGTAGACACAGACGGGGGGGGGGGGGGGGGGGGGTGGGGGGGGGGGGGGG
>JAQMCX010000023.1:16108103-16168007 GCA_029814765.1 Acanthurus leucopareius
TAAGGTGTGATGGGTAACTACAGTGCCAGATTGACTGCTAAGCTGTTTTTTTTTTTTCAGTGTTTTTAAGGCTGAGATACCTGTCTGCGTGTACCCCCCCCCCGAGGGGGGGCTCGAGTCCTGACTAATACAGAGAGGGAGTTTCTATAAACAGCAGTAACACACATCTCCCACCGATTCATCGCTCTCTGCTACATTACCTCCATTCTCTCTCCCCTTCAACCCTGAGCTCCTTCGCTCCGTGACCTCACATCCCCACACCGCCAGTGGGAAAAAAAAAAAAACGTCAGCTCCAACGAGTGACATATTTATTCATCCTCTGTTCAGCCTGAAAATCTTCCCTTTTTTTTCCCAAAAGAAAGGAAAAAAAAATCTAAAAAACAACAAACACCTTCCTCTTGAAATAAAGGACGATTCCATATGATTCAAGAATGTCGAGCATCCCGAAGAAATCCCTTCAAAAGATGCATTTCAGATGTTTAAACTCAGTCTTTGTAATTGCATTATGCTTCTCCAGACAGCTCTGCAGATATTAGCAAAGGCCTGCTGCTTCTGCTTTGCTTTTTTTTTTTCCTCTCTGTGTCGACTTCAGCCTCCATATTTGCTTTTCCCTTTGAGTTCTTTCCTCCAGGTGCTCCAGCTTCCTCCCACACTCCAAAGACGTGCATGCGAGATGAAATAGAAACTGGAAATTGCCCACAGCTGCGTGCATTGGTCTCTCTGTACTGGCCTTGTGATGGACCGGCGAACTGGCATGAATAAATGTTAAAGCAGACTACAAAATTAATAATTGACAAGTTGAGATGGGTGTTTTTGTGCCATGCTCCTTCTCCGCCGCTGTCCTCCTCTCAACTCTCTGCTCCGTTCCCCATCGCTCTATTCTGGTTTTGCCTGCTTCCTCTTAACTGCAGTTCCTCTTCTTCATCTTTACAGATTTTTTTTTTTTGTGTTGGAGCTCGACATTAAAACCCAAACCCACTGGGAGCCGCCTAGAACAGACTTGGACTGAATTTTCTATTTAATTGCTTTGCTTTAGGTCAGGATTGTTTGAAAATGTTAAAGTACTCTTACCCTCGTTTAATGATGAGAAATTACTGAGCAATATGGGGGATTCAAGGGGGTTCGGACGGGACCTAGTTTGGTGTTTCTTGGATGCAATTTTCGACTTAAGATCCAATTTTTTGCACCTCATACTGCTTACCGACTCCTTTCTGTCCTTTTTTTCTTATATTTCCTCTTTCCGGAGCCTTTCCTTTTTTTTGGTCCCTGTCCCTTCATCGCAGCAGCCTGCATGCGTCACAACACAAGCCATATTGACAGAACTCCTCGTCCCCGTCAGGTTGTGTTTTCTGCTTCGTGTCTGTACTCGTTTGTTTTTTTTTTTCCCAGACTCCTCCTCGCTCTCTTCCACTCCATCTCAACGTCTGGCGCTGTGTGTGTGTGTGTGTGTGTGTGCGTCTGCTCGCCTCGGCTCGTCAGCTTCCACTTGGATGCTCCTTCCACTCGATGTGACCTGTTGCAAGTCTTTTGTAGTTCATGTATAGATTGTGTAACAGTAGACTTCTCATGTGGGAGTATTCCTTTGTTTTGTGTGTGTTTGTGTTTTTTTTTTTTTATCTAGGTCTGAGCTGTTGCAGGCTGCAATGGTTGTCATGATTTCATTTGACCGGTTCAACAAGAGTTCACTCTCTTTGTTGTAGGAAAACAGTCTTGTCATCGGGCCTGAAGGGTTTCTGCCTTTTCTCTAATCAGATTCACAACATTCAGCCTCGCTTGACTCCAACATACCATTAGTTGTTAGTGTAATGAAGCTGACAATTACAGGCTACAGTGCAAAAACTCCCTCTTTGGGGCTTTTTTTTCTCATATCCATAGGACTTTTTTTCTTCTGTGTGTGTGTGTAGTCATTCAGGTTTGGATCTACATGGTTCAACTCTGCATTCCTCTGAACTGCCTCACCTCCAAGGGGATGAAGTTTTCCTAAATGCGATTAAAGAGAAATACTGGCACAGCCTCTTCTGACCCCTATTAATGGAGTCTGAGAAAACAGCCACCACATCGCTTCCCTCCACACAACCTGCCACTAAGCAAGGACCTGTTACTCAAATCACATTAGCAAACATCAGATGAGGGAAAAAAAAAACTCAATGCACAGCACGGCTGGCTGTGTTAACGCCGAGCTGATGCAATCACACCTATAAACACAATCCCACCTTTTTAAATACGGCATCTCTCACAAAGGAAGGCGGAGGAATAAAACCATGTGTTGCCGGAAAAAAGGGGGGATATTTCTCTCTAGTCCTTCCCCGTATCCAGCGCTGAGGCCTTATTAATACTCGGTAAAGCCGGAGCAGGAGTTTACACAACATGACTTTCTGGAAGCTGAAAGTGAACGGAGAGACTAAACACTTCAACTGCTGGCGGAACATTGTGATCCAACGGGGAGCAGCTGCATCCCCGCTTCAATAACACATCAACAACACGCTGCCCTCCTTCTGTTTGCAAGGATCAGGCGAAAGACAACCCCCCCACACCCCAAAGCCGGATTCTGTCGCCTCATTTCGCTGTGTCAGTGGTGGGTCAGGATTATACAGCAAAAACTGACAACAATAAGTTTTCCCATTGTGATCGATATTGATGTTTATCACAATTTATGCAAATTTATGGAGCATTTTAATAACTGAAGCTTAAGGAAACCAGAAGGGTTCAACAAGAATATAGTTGATGACTATATTTTGTGATAAACTACCATCCTAATGTTAATATTTAACTTTGCAAACATGCTTTATCTTGCCTTGTCACTAACTTTCAACGGTGTGGTCACAGGGTTGGTTACTTTACATGTGATGGAAAGGTTTTTGCTGTGCTTCCTGTCTCGGTTTGGCACCAACCACTGGCATTTTTGGCAGACAGTCTTCATCTGTGCACCAGCTCTTTTCAGATATCAAAACCGTTTCCATATCACTGATGTCATGTAAATTTTCTGAAGCAGCTTTGGAGGATAACGTGAGTTAACTTTCAGCACTTTATGAGCAGAACACGTTAGCAAGTTCACTGCAAAACTGTCATCGACTGATGTGACTGTGAATTGATCTGTCTCTGCTCTGTTGCATTTATCGGTAATGAGCACTGTTATTGCTGACTTTACTAAAATACATTACATAAACTCGCTCCATAATACAGTGAATAAAAACCACAATAACTGCCTTTTGCTATTTTTGGGCATATTTCCTGCAGTTCTCTGTCGTTTATCAGGTGTTGTTGTATGGTAATAACATCCTCATTGTGGGCAATGCATTATGATGGCGCCGTATCGTGAGTTACTCTATGATTTCCACCTCTGGTCCAAACAGCACAGGGAAGTGCATCAGTCTTCCTCAAGGGACCCGGTTTGTTGCTTATTCAGTTCCCTTGTGCAATGACTGGGCTTCACTCCCCCTCACACCCCCCCACCCCACCCCCCCACTTGCTCGCAGCTCCTATTCTCCGAGTGTGTAACCAGCCACTGTGCACAGCTGTCATTTGTCTGGTGAAAGCCGTGTGACTGACACTCATTGTTCAAGATTGAATATGCATTTCTCCCTCCAGGACTGACGGATGCCAAATGAAGGACATTCCCCTGATTGATGGCATCTATTTATAATAGAGCTCTCTCTCTCTCTCTTTTTTTTCGCTCTTGTAAGACTTTCTCTCTATTTGTCTAAGCCTGGCATGTCGACCTTTGACAGGCCTAGAACTGGAATCCTTTAGTAAACAGAGCGAGCTAAACTCGAATGCAGAATCCCGAGTTATTGGAAATCTCTCGCAGTTCGCCAAACTTTCCATTAGGAGGTGGAAAAAAAGAAAAGAAGCACCCTTTAGGTCCAGGAATTATGCATGGGCACAAGGAAGAGGGAAAGAAGAGGAGGAGGAGGGGGGATACTCCTGAGCACCAAGGTTAGATCACAAACATAATCAATAATGCAATGCCTATTGTGTTTCAGCACTGCAGTCGGCTCTGCTCAGCTCCATTCAAGTGAGTCGAGTGCGCCGGCCCGGTCAGGCTTGTGCTAAGTCAACAGTCCAGATGAAAGATGGGTCCTCTGGAAGGCAAGTGCTGTAGAAACAGCGAGGAAGTGGAAGAGATGATGGCCTGAGCAGATGAGAGACTACGTGGGCGGACTTGGAAGGAGAATGAGGCACAGAGGGAGTGCCTGGTTGCCACTGCTGCAGATGTTGTTTGTGAGGCTTCACACAACGTTGCACTAGATCCACAATCCACTGAAAGGAACGGAGACTATGGCCTTGGGCTCAGGCACTGGATGGTTAAATAATGATGATAATGAAGATAAAAACACAGGCATCGTCTCTTGTGCTCTCAGTTTGATACATCCTTCATTTGATACATTTCATTTTTGTTGTAATCCTCAAAACTACGCGTTTCTCACACCTGCTTTTGCGATCTTTTCCCAGCATTATTGCATCGGTTCACAACAATTTCCCCTGCTAGAAACCTATCGACAGCCGAGTCGAGCAACAAAACGCTTCCTTCGCTGATAATCTGCCCCTCGGGCTGCATTGATGGTTTCATCTTCAACTTTGCAAACCAAAAACACCGGCAGGTAAAAGTATGTCTACTTCATTTGTGTCCTCAGGATCCTTTTCCGTCATTCTGATCACTGTTCACAGGCCCTCACCGAGTAATTCCATTACTTTTATTGGTGACCAGGCGATGGACAAAGTGACAAACATGCCATTCAGAGTTATTGCTGCTACATCGCTTTGTAATGAAGATGACTCTTGTGTCTCCCTCTGAATTATTGATCTGCTCATGTGTAACGTAAACACAATAAACAGACGTGATAATGCCTCTCTGTCGGCACACAGGATATGAGTTTGTGTACAGATCACTAATCACAGATAAACAGACCATCTCCAAACGACTTAACGCACAAGATCATAGAAACAACTCGACTGTAAAATGTATTCGCACATTTCTTTCATGTACTAAAACACCGCAGGCGTTTTCTTTTTTAAAAAAAAAAAAATTTGAGATAAAAGCAAATCTTACTTGATGGAGCTGGATGATCCTTAGCTAAGACGCTGCCTATTACAAAGTTCTCCAATTCAAACAGCCACCGGGTTGAGAAATTCTAATCATCATCTCTGTGAATACATGATCCTGGAAGATCCACACAAACCTACAAGGCACGCACATTTTTGCACAAAGTGTGCATTGATCTTAGCGCCGCTCAGCTAGCATTGATCTAATGCCAGATCTGTGAACAGACAGTGTGCTAGCGGGACTCCTGTGTGCTTGTGTGTGAGTCGGTAATGGTCTAGTTTGGTCTCAGTCTGGTCCGGAGGTAGAAATTTCCTCCTCCTCACACTCCCCTCTTTCCTCCTCAGTCTGTCGGATCTGATCCTCCCCGTGTGTCCTCTGCGGTGACTGCTTCTGTTCCCCTTCCTGTCGGTGAGCTGAGGGCCAACAGAGGGGAACAAGCTTCTAGCGCCTTGGCCTGGTAGCCTCGCTCCCCACAGCCTAGTCATTACTGCTGGCTAACAAGCAGAGAGCGCGGGACGTCTGCGGCTGCTCTTCCCCTTAACTAACAAAGAGAAAGACCTCACGGGTAACTGTGGTAGCAGCGGCAGCACAGAGGCACAGGCTCCTGCTGGACCCATAATGGTGCTTTCTCATTATATGCTGTCTCCTGGGGGAAAAAAAAAGATGTACACGCTGGGCTACAGGTCCTTTCAACTAGGCATTGTGGGACTACAGGGGTAGAGAGGAAGGAACATTATGTGCATGGCCTGTCACATGCCACTGCTTTGAATTATCTTTAAATAGTGATGTTTTGTGTGTGTGTGTGTGTGTGTGTGTGTGTGTGTGATTGTGTGTGTTTGTGTGCACGCAGGCATGTTTTCTGGGTCGTCCTCACGTGCGCCCAAGCTTGGATGTTTACACGCTTCCTTAATGTCATCTTTTATTTTTTGTTGGTGCCAGGGATGTCAGAGGAATTCCTTGGAGGCGGGGACATGAAATGAGTTTGATTTGATTTGATTCCAGAAGCTCCATCAGAGCCGCAGGCAACAGAGGAGGCGGAGGGGGGAGGAGGGGAGGGGGGGGGGGGGCGGCGAGGCAGGACTCACAGAGCCCATGCATACTCAAGCGTACACGGCTCAAACCAAAACACAGGCGCACATGCTCACAGAAATATACATCATCCCGAACAGACACACAGAGGCACATTCTGCTTTACTTTAAGGCCCTTAAACTTGCGGGTTATGCAGCACTCTCTGTAGTTGGCAGTCAACATCAGCGTTCGGGGGGATGGAGACGCGGGATATGTTTCTTAATGACTTGAAAAAAAAACAACTCTTAAATGCTCGGCCCACCACTTGTTTAACAGTTGTTTTTATCAGTTTGCATTTGTGCGTCCATATTGAAGTGGGCTGTATTTTGGCAGTATTTTTGTTGACATTTCATTTAGTCGGCTCAATATCTCGTCTATGCTCGGGCATGAAAGTCTTTCGCTCCACTGAAAGTTAATCAGACTAGTTTTTTTCCTCACTTACTCACGCAGGGGTAGTAGACTATTGTGCTCCCAACAGATCCTCACCAGCTCTGTAACACAAACATACAGTCTATTATCTCCATAGCATCCTGAGCAGGCTGTTATTCAAACGCTGAGGCCTCGTGATGGCTGTCGGCTCACAGGAGGTGGACACAGAGCCATAAGCTCTGTACAGTCTAATGCAACCCAACGCAATAGCCATGCAATATATAGAATTTTGTGAAGGTTAAAATAGTGTATTTTTTTGTTGAAATTGTGTCAGAGAAGTGTACACTAGTATTTTTTTAAGCTTTAATTTGTGGTGTTGTTGTGCTGGATGACATTATGCTGTCAGTGCACTGAAGAGAAACACCTCAGTATTGTATAACAATACAAAAAATGACAGAATCACCGTAGTGCATAACAAAAAACTGACCTCAAAACTGACTGCAGAGTTGATTCACCACAAACCGAAATATAATCAAACACTAAAAGCCTCACACAAACGTATAGTAGTATTTATTGCAAGGCTGTTGCATTGGATTGCAGTTTACAAATGTTAATATATCCATGTCCACCCCTGCATCTTGCATCATTAGGTTCCAATGTACATGTCATGATTACTGTAGTTAAAACAGCTACTCTTACGGCTTCTCGGCTTCGGATTTGCAAAGATTTGCATGTAAAAATACAGCGAATGATGCTGGCTAGATTCACAAAAAAAAGCAGAGAAGGCAGACTCATTTCCCTCAAGTTGAGCTGTGTTTGTTAAGATTAAAATTTGATGTTGAGATTTGGGATGTATCCTGAAAAATAAGTGAGGATTCAAAACAAAAAAAAACATACCAACAAAAAAAATAAGCACTACTCCTCAGAAGCAAGTTCAAACTTTTAACTTGACATTAGAAAAAAAGGCATTTGCTTGGAAGCCTTTTATTTGTGTTCATTATAACTTTAAACACTCAGCGTCCTCCTCTGCCAAAGTGATGGCAAATAAAGCTTGAAATCTTTATACCACACAATTACCTGGACCAGCTGCCAAACAGCTTCCCCGGCTCTGCCTGCTCCTTCAGCAGCAGCGGTACACATTAGACACCGGTTACCTCTTCACACCACAGCCATGTCCTCCATATGTACTCAGGTCACGCTGCTGATCTCTGACAGGTTGCATACAGAGGTCTGCTCGGAGCCGCCCAGAGACCCGAACTCTGAACCCCGGTAATGGGTCTCTGGGGGTGGGGGTGGGGGGGAGGTTGGTGGGGGGTAAGGAAGCCGAGCCTATTCTGCTCTGTACAATTGTAAACTGGCTCGCTCCTCCCCTGAGGACGACCCCCCCCCCACACTAGCAAACTCTCATGCCCCTTTCCCTCCTTCCTCCACTTTCCACTTCAATGAATAAAAGTAATGCTGTTGCCAAGGTTACTTGAGGATGGGATGGGATGGGGCGGGGCTGTGAGGTACAGATGAGATGGTTATCTTCCTGCATGGCTGATGTGAGACCTAATATGATAGTGTCCTGGTGGTATACGTGGTGACGGGTTGATGGAGGTACAGGAGTTTTAGACTGGCGGGAGCATACAGGGAGAGCAAATATGTATATTCTTGAGAAATTGAAAATATATCAGCATATATATATGTGTGTGTGTGTGTGTGTATGTAAAGGTGTGAGTCTAAGCAGAGCAGAGGTTGTTGAAGCGTAGCCGACTCTGGAATGTAAACTAGCCACTGCAGCAACTCTTTCCTGGCCTCCGTCAGGCGCTGCCCCACCTGGGATCCAGTGTGCTGTTCAAAGCCCCCACCACTACCACCAACACCATTCCCCCCCTCCCTTACACAGCCCAGCATCCAGCACACAGGGCCACCATCCCAGTTTAAAACTGCCTGTCTAGCATCCACAGCGTGCTCTAGTTTTTCCACAGGGATCTGCTTACTCTGTCTCTATTTTCAAGCATGTGCATATAGTGCATATATATTTATATATATATAGAGAGAGTTTGAACAAAAAGTGAAAGTGAACGGTCATTTACCACATATACATTATACTGCTTGCAGTTTGGGCCACCAAGCCCCTAAATGTTGTAGCCAGAGTGCTTTTTTAATGGTAAAAATAACACTTATATGTAGAGACTGGATTGTAGTAACATTTTATCCATTTGTACGTGCTCATGCTTGTTGAATAAGTGAATTGGCTTTTTGCTCCCAACGGTTTTATTGTACTTACAGTAACAAGCATACTTAGAGAAAATCAGTGCTGACACAGAGAGCAGAGGAGATGCTGCAGCATGATAATAGATTACACCAAAACTTTAAAAATAGCCAGTAAAAAAGAACATCTGATCGCATCAATACAAGTCTTTAATAACGCAGCCACAAGGTCGGTTTAATCCTGAGTTTCATGTCTGAGTCTCTAACATGTCCTCTCCAAGCACTGTGCAGGAGTCAGCCACGTTTGCAATAAAAACATTACAACCAGTAGTATAGATGAAGTATTTCTTTGTCTAAATATGTGTTATTTTTTCATTATCTACCTGTTGTGCGACTGGTTCTTCTGTGAGAATCTTGTAAGAACTCTGAGTAGGATTACTTGACCCATACTTAAGTAACCTTGCTTTATCTGGAACTAGACAGTGAAGAGTGCTGTTTGTTTTTCGTTTTTGTAGTCTGATGAACTGAAAGGTACAACTGAATAGGGATATGTTTGGAAGTTTACCATTGCGTTGGTGAATGCTTAACCTTTAATCAAGCAGGAAACCTTATTGAAGTGCAGTTTTTTTCTGAAATTGCACATATTAAGTGGCAACGGAGAAACATTTAGTGGCCACAGTCTGGCAATATTTAATATCAAAACCATGCGTTATCATTTCACAGCTATATGATAGCAGCCGCTGAAGATCATCTCCCACGAAGACAGCCCAAGGGAAGGTTCAACGCTTTAATCTAATCTGATGACAAATGATTCGATTAGCTTGGCCACTGATTAACCTCTTCCTCTTGTGTTTTGTGCACATGTAGCTGAGCGACTCTCCTCGCCCTCCCTCACTGGATGCAGCTCTACAAATGTCAGTGTTGGCTGCATGTGTCACTGACTTGATGCATTGTGTTGTGTTGTGTGTGTGCATGTGTGTGCCTGTGTGTGTGTGAGTATAACAGTGGCTCCGCTGCACTCATGGCTCACCAGCCATCTGCAGGGACTGAGGGACACATGATGATGACGGCTGAGTCACCCATTAGCCTAAATTAGAGCCATCCTTCCACCATTCAAGACAGGGCCGCTGGCAATGCCACGCAGTCAAGGCCATTACGGAAAACACGCACTAAACTGATTTTGCTCTGCAAATACCATTAGCTGGTGCCCCAAGATTATAAATATCCGAACTCCCAATCTGACGAAGAAAATGGGCTGGATGGGGAACCATGTTAAGAAAATTCTGCATCAATGTCATGGACTTCTCTGCGGGTTGCCAGGGGGCAGAGAGTGAGAGGTAATGGCTACAACAAGGCAAAGATGAGGGAATGAGACAAAAAACGGCAGCAGTGAGCGAGTTTACATGGACAACAAGAGTTTTTTGCTGGGGGATTTTTTTGGAGGAAGCTGCGTTAAAGCCACATGGTGTGAAATTAAAAAAAAAAAAAAAAAGCTTTGTGTTTAGCAGAGACTTCATACATCCAAGCAATCAAAATATTTCTCTGCACACGAGTTTACACTTCTGTAAAACTCCCTCTGATTACTGTTAGGTATCTTGGAAAAAAAAAAAGAAAAAAAAAAGATTTGAAAGTTTAGAGCTTCAAAATAATAAGTGTTCTCCAAAATGGCTGCAATAATGGCGAGCCACGCTGCTCGAAATGGCCTTGGTTTGGCGAACAACTGTCCTGCATGTGGGCCACTTTGTCAAAACAACATAGGCACTTTAGGCCTGAGGAAATTGCCATTTTGTCCATACAACCTATTTCGATCCACTCGTGTTTCCGTTTTGCCACAAACACACCCCAACCCATCCGCCTCTTTCACCATTTCCTTTACTTGAGGGTTTCTGTTGAATGCCAACAATTGTTGCCTAGCAACTAAATATTCACCCTGCAGAAATCGGCTAGATTATTATTTCTTTCCAAGTTTCATATTTCTGAAAGGAAAAAAAAAAAAAAAAGAGAGATCTTTGTGATTTGAAGTTTACAAATCCCAGGGGTGCACAAGCAGTGGTGCGCTCTTCAAACAAAATACACAACCCTCTGAGGCGTCTACAGAGGGGGAAATGTAGCACACACATCACTGGTATGTCAAGGCAGATGTATAAATTTTAACTATTTTAATAACCAGCGAAACCAACCGAATGTACATGTTGTAAAGATCCTGATACAGATGATTTGCCGGGTTGATGATGAGCTAGAAACAGGATTTGCACTTTCATTGACCTGTAAGATTTGCAAGCCATGTACAGTATGTGCATGCAGGCATATTTTTATGAACATAGCATACAACACACAGAATATAAAAAGGTCTACAAATAGCAAATTTCAAGCAGTAGTTAGAAATAAACCAGCTTGATTTAACTTCTTATTATCTGGCTTCACAACAGAGGAGAAATACATACTTTCTCAGTTACGAAACTCCTGATTCTTACTGTGTTTACGACGCTTCAGACTGTAACTGACTTGCTGGTTCCAGTCCAAATGCTTAAGCGGTGAATATATTTTTTCTCTTGAAGACAGAGCGTGTGCCTGTGGCTAGCCGGCTGTGTGGGCTGAACTCTGGACTCCCAGTAATATGTCTATTTATTCAACACAACAAAAAAGGCCTTCTGTGATAAATATCACTGGGTGGGGACTCACAATGCACACAGTCAACATTGTGTTAGTGTAGTCACCACAACGTGTATCTGACCGCAGCAGGACGCGTCTTACGCTGGAAACAGCAGCGCAGCTAATTAGTTCGTGAAGAAAAGTTTTTATGCTGACTGTTAACTCAAAGGTTGTTTTTTTTTTTCTTTTAAATAAAAAACAGCATTGCCTTGATGGCTGTTTTTTTTTTTTTACTCTTCAAAACAGCGTGTTGCCTTTCTGTTACGTTCTGTATCTGTTTATAACAGCTGCGGGGGCATTATTAACTTTAGTCATGGGCACAACAGCAATGCGGCCTCATGCAAAGTACAGACAAACTACTGTACACCTAATGTTCAGTCAGAAATAATGAGGCATGATCATAGATCCATGTGTTTTAGCCTCATACGTATATCTACAGCAGAAGTTTTTCTTTCAACTAATGCATGTTTTTAAAGAAAACAACTCAAATATTACAAATTTGAGGGTACAAATCATATATTCAAGGGAATGATCGATAGTTTATGCACACAAATTTTTAATTTGATGTTTTGAATTGCAAAATTGGACCACAAAGTATTGATAATTTTAGCAAAACCTGCTGGCTGTGTAAAACAAAACTGCTCTGTTGGTAAAATATTTTTTTCCAGTGTTGTTTGAAGATCTGCACTGGCTATAAACTTGCTGTTGATGTTAGAAATTCTGAGAAAGATGGTGAATCACTTAAAATTTGGAGAATCAATCCCTCTCTACATGCCAGTCAGAGATGCACTTGAATCCATCTTTTTAGTAAAACTGAACAAATAGCTTCTTTTAAACAAATAGATGACGCATGGGAGATTTTTTTGAACTCTTGCAGTTGATACCTTTGCACGAAACGCACTCAGTGAAGTCGGGGAATCAATATAACACAACACTGAATACTAAAACAGCCTGTTCCTTTTTTGTTGTATATAATTAATGACATACTTCTGAGGCCTAAATGAGTCTGCTTATCTGCATGGTATATTCATGGCTTCTTATTAGGATCATGCCCCGTCAATCTCATGCAAAAAAGATGAAAAAAACATCTATGAGAGAGCAGGTTCGGGGCTGGAAAGCATGCCAGCATGACAGGATGGCTGTCACAAGTTCATGTCAGACCTCTCTGTGATGTTCTCATCACCAAACCCTGAACCTGTGAGCTCATCAAAAATCACTACCGCTCCTCAGCTTCCGAATATTTGTGGATATCAGCAAACCATGACCACGGAGAGTGTGAAAAGAATCCAACGCGGCCCAACCAATCTCTGGTTGTCACAGAGGCACACCTTGTGCGTTTGTGGTTATGCAAATATTTATCTGAATTCACACTAGGCTTAATTTGACGAGAGCAACCCTGTCTTGAATGGCTTTGGATGCAAAATGGTAATTACTCCTAAACCAAGCTGGAATAATGAACTAGTTAGCATGCTCAGCCTCCTGGGATTCATTACCCTGCTCGACGCTGCACTCTTGATGGAGCAAAACCTGATTGGTTTTCATTCCCAATTGCTCAAAGGGACGCGCTGTGAGAGGAAGCTCTGAATCAGCCACACACCTTGGTTGTGAAACATCAAGGAGTCACTAGAAAGTTCTCACAAACATACAGTGGACACACATAAAATCAGCGTATCAGATGGAACTGATCGCCTGTCCCCACTTCCTTCTGTCTCATGTGATCACGCACGGACTTTTCAGAAAAGCATTATCCGTGGAAATCAGAGGGAGGCGGAGCAAAATAAATTTTACCTGGTAAATTTGACTGGCTTGACAGTTTGAAACTGACAAACAGGACTTGATTAAGACTGTTAAAAAGACATATGAGGGTACAGAAGCCTCTTGACAGCCACAGGGACAATTTCTGAATAAGTTAAGAGCCCTACGGGGGATATTATACTTGCCTTGAAGGACATTTCCAGCATGATTTGAGGGTATTTTCATATTTTAGATTTTCTGTCAATGTAAAGTTAAGTTTAAACTGAAAGATATTTTCTATTCGGCTTTTCCAAATGTCTTCATTGCCATTTAGTTCCAAATGTCAGAGAAAAACACTTGAGTTCGAGTTCCAGTAATCTATTTGACAAAACTGCATCAGGCTATAAACTTGCAAATTTTGTGGAGAAGATCTAAAAATGAGACAGCAGGAAGTGTCTCGCTTCCTCTTTCTGTTTCTTTCTCAAAAAGAAAGCTTTCTGTGGTTATCTTTAGAGGTTATCCTGTTTCGGCCAACAGACAAAACCAAAGAGACATGCTTTCGGAGTCTGCAGTTTGCAAAAGCAACGCTCAATTTTCATAAAATCAGGCTGGAAACAGCCGCCCACACTGGAGCAAAGTATCAAGAACAGTGTGGTTTTTATGTAGAATTTGATGCTTCACACTGACAGTGAGAAACAATGAAAAGAATGAGGTAGCATCTCATTTAACAAACACAATGAAAGAAAATGACTTACAGTGATTAAAATCACTACATGAATGCAGAGAATAATAAAAAACTACTGAGGTGGATTCACGCATAAAGAATCTACACTGGTTCCTTTTGCCTGAATAAAGCAACCTGCTTTCAAAGCTCCTGTTCCCTCGTTCTCTCTTTTGTACGGTCTTGTTTCTCACCGTATTTCCTACCAGGTGGGTCAAGGACGGATCAGAGGCGACACGCCTCCAGTCAGCCTTTGTCCTTTTTATCTAAGGAAAATGCTCGCAGGCACTCTGCCTGTTTGTCCAGCGTTTGAGTCAATCACACCACCAAACAGGCTTACAATCAATGCACACACTGCTGATTACATTTCAGATGGGTGTTTGGGAGGTAAACATCCGAATGACAGTACAAACAGACACAGAACTGTGACAGACTCTGCTTTGTGCCCTGCCAAGTCTGTCACATGGCAGCAACTGTAGATTCACGCTCACATTCTGTCACAACGCAGCAATGCCAGTTCCCTTTGGAGACTGACATTTATGCAATATTGGTTCCCTGCAAAGGCTATGAACAAACTCTGCCGCTGCCCTCCCTGTGACTCACTCTGGATACACACACACACACACACACACACTGGCTAAACGTCTAATATCTGCAAAATATCACGCAGCTTTTTCACCAGAGTAATTCAGCACCTGGAACTGAGACAGCTTTATTAGGTTGTAGTGTACGTGGTAACAGCCAAAGAGATTTTCAGGACTGAGGCGTTTAATGGAAACAGCTGGGCAGCATGTGTGTTAATGTAATGGCTTTGCATGTTGAGCAGAAGTGGTGCTAAGCTCAAGCTATCAGAGAGTCATCGATGGAGCCGACCCCGAACGCTCCATCTCTCTCTGGCGCTCGGTCTCGCCGGTCCCGTATCTCCAGCTCTCCTTTTTCACTCCCCTCTAAGCACCCATCAATTGAGGCAGTGAAGCCATCAGTGCCCACGCTTAGCCCGCCTGTCTCATTGCTTGGATAGCAGTGTGTGTGTGTGTGAGAGAGAGAGAGAGAGATGGAGAGAGAGAGCTTTAGTGTTTGAGGGTGCTTGTGTGTGGAGGCTCTTGATTGGACTCTACAGCAGAGGCTGGAGCATTAATGAACACTGCCTGTCACAGTCCCAGTCCTCTTTGCAGATCTCTCACCCATTACTCTGGGCAATGGATCAGCGTGGCCTGATCTAAATGGGCTCTCTTTCGCTTTTTTTTTTTTCCTCCACCCTCCCTTCAGCCCTCCCTCTTCTGGCCGAGCATCTCAGAGACCAGTGGAGGCATCTAATCCTGGCCTCTCTGTCCACCTCCCTCAGGTGTTTGTCACAGTCACCTGATGGTGTTCGTGCCAAGATAAGAGCCAAGAGTGAACTGAGTCACTCACTTGGATCACTTGGAAAGTACACACCTCAATACAGATATGAGTATCAGTTTGGAGTTAAGATTTTTAAAATCTGAAAACGATACTGATCAAACATACCTGCAAGTGCTTGAATAATGAATCACGACATGTTTCACATTCTTTGTCCATTTTTAAGCCATAAACTCAGCTAAATGTCAGTGTAAGTGCCAGAAATACTTCATCATGAGCATTTATTGGCTGATGAAATAAATATGGGACACAATTCTTCTGGCAAATTTAATACAAACAATCGTGGAATGGACAGATACAATAAACTGGATTGGCATCAGCTCCACTACTGACCTTATTAAACAAATCAGATTAGACTGATCCACAGGTTCTGTGTTTCAGGGGCCACAATCTGCTCTTTTAGTTAGGAGGTAATGTGATGTTACTTCCTTTTGTTACAGGCATTGTTCAGTTATAAAATTTTGTAAAAACTATTTAGTTACATTTTGATTGAGACAATATTAAAAAACAAACACTTCCTGAGGGGAATTAAATTATTCCTGTCCAAGAGTACCAGGGAAATTTCGAAGCTTTCAGCTACACTGAGCATCACCTTGAGTGCTCTAATATATACTGACCTCTACTATAAGTGCACTTAAAATAAGTCATTAAAAATCTTTATTGCATTTTATTTCCTCATTACACTGATGTGCATGGAAGACCAGTCACTAAGCATACATTTATATTTGAGAGAACAGTGAGGTTTTTATTTTTTTTATTTTGGTACAACCAATTTCTATGCCGGAGACTGAACTAAAAAAAAGTTTCTGAAAAAGTCAAGAATGCACAATTCTGGATTGTCGAACTCAGCAAAAACCTGCGCTCGGAGTCTGCAGAACAACAGCATCCAGCCACATCATGTTAACCTGCATAACATCATCCGACTCCACATTAGGAGAGAGCACTCATTATGAATATGCAAGGTTACCGCGGAAGCAGGCTTTTGTCCTCAGTCCCATGTTTTATTTAATGAGCCCGGGGTTGGTTTGACTTGATTTGCATGTGCTTGTTATAGAATCACACAGTGCCACTGCTCATGCCCACACTCTCCCAATATAGGGACATTTTGATTCTATTTTTCGCTTGGCTTGTCTGTCAGTTTACGCGAGCAGAAGGACCTTGACTCAATTTTCCACCAAGGAGGATGCTGGGGCTTTCATTTTATGTGCACTTTTGCATCAAGGATGGAGGTTTTTGCCATTTTCCAAGAGTACGTGCCCACATGAGGCATATGTGAGCGTCTGATCTGAAACAGAATATGTCAGGAAGCACTGTGGCTCCCCTGTGAGGGAAAGCTCTAAGGAGAATAGTGCTGATGTGGTCCCTCTCTCCGACAACAGCCTGATAATACCAAGTGAGCAGACAGCAGGATACGAGCCACATAAAAAGGTCTGAAAATCTTCAGCCAGCTAGAATATGTCTTTGATAACAGGAAGAGGCGACGACAGAGATGTAAAACTCTCTTGTCTCCTTCCCCCTCTAATCTGAAAACGGCATGGAAGAAAATGTGGCTCATATCATACTTTGCAATTAATAGCCCCCGGGGCAGAAATGTGTCCCCCTTTTTTCTTTTTCTTTTTTTTTTTTTTTTTTTGATGATGTCAGTGCTTTGAGGAGTGAGGGACAGGTCACTGCTAGCGTCACGGACATCAGAGGCCCTCAGCGCTGTGGCGAGATGTCAGCCCAGCTAGCGCCATCGCCGTGTGATGAGGCCTGGACAGACGTGCAGGGGGGCCAAACGTGACAAGGCAAGCAGAAACGGGGATGATTCAACCCTGCAGTAAGGATGAAGGCAGGCGAGGAGAGACAGAAATGTGAGGAGAAAGGAGGGGGGAGGAAGGATACAGAGAGCACATGGCACAAGAGACGGAAGACTGAAAGGGAGAGGAGGAGGCGGAGGCGGAGGAGGAGGAGGAGGAGGAGAGGTAGTGGCAGAGATGATCATGATAGGGACAACAAATGGGGAGTTTATACATACAGTGTAGAGGAATTCACCAGGGAAGCGAAAGGAGGGCTGTATTAATAGAGAAGAGCACAGAGTGACTGAAGCACGTTAATGAAAAGGGGTGCCGCCGAGCGCCGAGAGCGAACGGGAACAGCTCTGAATGGCCGAACCTCACGGCAAATAATGACTGAAAGGTGTAACGACGGCGGCTGAATTAAAAGACGAACAACTGGACTGAATCGAAGCGGGACGAGAAATCAGCAACAAGTCAAACAGATGATAGTGTGACCAGCTGAGGACAATTAACCCTTTCTCCCCCCCCCGCCTCGACACCTCACATGTATCCACGAGCAAAGCACAGGCTGTCATATGCTTCGGTGTTACCGCTCTGTAGCACGAGAAGAAGGAAACAAACGTGTGGTTCTCCTGCAAGAACTCCCAGAGTGAATTGAAGCTGCTGTGTGAATGTGAAGCAGGGCATTGCAGAACAACAGCGCACATCCTCTGCAAACTTTCCTGAATAATTTAATGAGCTGTGTTTCAAGAAATAAAAGTCAGTTTTTTTTTTGTTGCCGTCTCTTCCGATGGCTCAGCGATTCCTTGTAGTTCACCCATTCATCTGACACTTATCTGTGATCTGTGGAAGCTATAATCATTCATGTTGAAAGAACAACTTCACTGTAAAAGATTTTTTTTGTAACGTAATAGCATCACAAATAAAATGCTCTTTAGTTTCCTATGTTGTTGGAAAATTGACCTCATATATTTTCCATCCCCGTGAACCGTGGATGTAGGTAAGGTTGTGCCAGAGATCAATAAACCGTAATCACTGCCACATTAATGCTAATGAGGACTTTTGTACGAGACATCTTTCACTTGATTTGTAATTGTGCGATCTGTTACAGGAAGCAGCGAGAGTGGGCGGGGGCTGGAGGATGAGGGAATATTTCATGCGTGCTGAAGGTGGGGTGCTGACACCACGGCCATCTGGAGGGCCGGTGGGAGCTGAGGACCTAACAGAGAGAGCAGACTGCCACTTCATACACACACCTGATCTCAGGTCAGTGCGTGTGTGTGTGGAGAGAGTGACAGACAGAGAGGGATTTAGTACGAGGAATATCACAAGTATCAAAAGGGTGTGTTTGGATGACCATTTAATACATTTGCACACATCTGTCAGCTGCCTGTGTTTATACAACAGAACGAGTGACAAGAAAATGGGCTGAGAAACAGAAGTGAAACAGTGAAACAGTGACAGATGGAGAGAGACGTGTAATGATCAAATATTATATTATATAGGTGGATCACTGGCATTATTTTGATATCAAATCACATGATCTGAGCAATTTGTAACACATAAACCCTACAAAGTATGACAAATGTGGTTAAATACTGTGGTAGGAGAAAGAAAAATTGCAGGATGAAAGTATAAGAGCACAATTTCCAAACACTTATGCACGTGGAATTATTCTCTGAAGTTCACTTTTGCAAAAGCAAATGGTAAACGTACTGCGAAAATTAATTTGTGCTGTTTCTTGCGGCCAGAAGGAGACATTTGGGTTAGATTTAGTGAAGGAAAACAAAGCCCTGTATTGGTTAGACTCCACAGAGTGGACATTCAGGCCGCTGGTGAAATCCTGCGCAAACAGGTCCAAACAGCACGCCAGAGTGACACTCGACTGAAACACCAGAGCTACACCAACAGTATCTGTAACATCAGAGGCAATGATCACTAAATAAGGCACTTTTTCTAAGGTTGGACCCGAAAATTTGACTGTTCAGATAAGAGCTGGGCAATGTGACAAAAAAATATAGTGATAATTATCAATTTTCATCCTGATATATAATTTAAAAATGCTGCCGGTTTGAAGAGTTTCCTAATAATGACTGACATGTCACCCTGCAAAGCTTTGAATATTCACTGTTAATTACTACCGAACTGTGTAGTATTGAGGACAGCCCTGGCACAGCCCTCCAAAAATTAATTATTCTGTTGTAGATAGCTGAACTGATTCCTTTTATGTCCCTTTTCCTCATTTTCTTTCATTAAAAAATAAAAAATACTGGTGTGAAAGTTGTTAATATTCAATGTGGAGAATCGGAAAAATGAAAAATACAAAATTTCAGGTATACAGTGGAGGTGCCTTTTGAGAATAATTTCTTTGATGCACAATGTCATTCAACTGGTTGATTCACAATATCAAATACTTCGACTGTTTGCATGGTTGGATGCACCTCTTTTAAATGTTGAAAAAAAACCAAAAAAAAAACATGGCTTTGCTTTGCAGACATTTTTTTGTTCTTCTCTCCCAGCCCAGCTCTCCCTGCCAGCAACCTGTAGTCAGCTTTTTCAAAATTAATCATTTTAAGACATAATTCGCTTAGCTTGTCTAAAAGACATCTTCACTTTTATGGCCAACCATCTCCTCATCATCTTCTGCCAGCACTGCCATTTCACAAGAGCTGCTCTGTTTCTTCAGGTTATTGTGTAACTGTGCCAGTCAATTGATCTTTTGTTCTATGAAATGTCACAAAATAGTGTAAAATGCTGATTCTTCAGAGCCTGGAGGGGGGCGTCTTCAAATGGCTTCTTTGTCTTACCGATATTGTAAAATCTAAAGATATGAAATTCAGGGTTGTAACGATTAATTATTTTCATTACTGATTTCGGATGATTATTGGCTCTATTAAGAATCTGGGGATTAAAATGTCAAAGATAAGCAGCACATCTTCACATTTAAGACACTGGCAGCATATAATTTTGGTCTATTCGAACTGCTGTATAATTTCCTGTTGTCTGACTGATCACTTAACTCATAATTTTAACTCATTTCCTTGTTTCGATGCATACTTCTGCGTTCCTACACGTACGGAAAACACTGTGTACACAAATCTGTATGCTGCTGTGTTTGACTGTTCCTACTTCTGGCAAGTCAGACTGTGTTGTTATTACACCGCTGCCTTAAGCATGGTACGAGCAGGTCTGTCACAGTCTGGGTCCACTGCTTCCCGTAGTGCTGCCTTCATTGTAGGTCAATGCACACACTAACACAAACACGTACAAAAACACAGTAGTATGCATACAAACACATACAGAGTAAGCTCCCCTTGGCCATACAACCACTCTCCTCGCCTCCAATATAATATATGTTGTTTGTTTGCTGGATCCGAGCTACCCGGCAGCATTACCCTGGTCCAGCCAAGCGTAGCCTGCGCTGGACACACTCTCTGTCAACGGCAGTAAGCAAGCAGAGTGATGCACTGCCAGAGATATGGAGCAACAAATCTATACCTCTCACAAAAAAAAAGGAGTGTGTGGAGAGGGTAGAATTTGATAAACAGCGGGGGTCAGGAGGCAGGTCAGAACACCATTAAGTTATTCTGACAATTTTGATCCACTGCACACAATACTGAGATGAGGCGCTGGGCGTTGCCTAAGAGGAGTAAGGAGGGAAAAAAAAGGATGGAAAAGTGGAAAAAACTGGCAGGAAGCATAAAACAAACAGAGAGCGTCTTTACTGCAGGAGATGAGAGGAGATAAGAGACATCAGAGGGAGTCTGCTTTATCAGAATGCAACAAGAGACCAGGAGGAGAAGCGCACTCCCTCCGGGGAGAGGGGAGGAGCAGGGATGGGCAATATGGAGGGGAAGAGCTGATGTAAAACTCTATTATAAATGGTGTTGAGCTGCATTGAAAGAGAATTACAAAAAGATGCATTTTGACTTAATGCAAGACTGTAATACTTGTAATGAAAATAACTTGCGTATTGATATGAAAACATTGTATATTGGACAAAACCGAGGAATGGAAATGGAAGAAAAATTGATAGGATGTTAATATTCTACTTTTTACTGTACGAAATAGTCCTCAGCTCAGTGAGGGGAATTTGGGACTCGATGGGGGGAAACTAAGGCCTTTGTTTTAATTAACAGTTCAATTATCAGGCAGCTAATGGCTTGGTAAATATAATGGGTTAATAACTCAGCAAGCAAGATCAATCATCTGATTGTCATTTTGTGGGGCTGGTTCCAATTTAGGCGGGACCATGCACGCGAATGTACAGTATGTGCACGGTATGTCAGCTGTGTGTGTGTGTGTCAGTGTGTCAGTGTGTGTGTGTGTCCAGTGTCTAAAATTAATGTTTCAACTCAGAGGCCAAGAACATTTTTCATACCGAGCAAAATCATATGCATATTGGGCATGACTTCAGCATAATCATTAAACATGCTGCAGAAAAACAACTTAAAAATTTATCACAGAGGTACTTTAGCTTTGAAATCACTAGAAAATCCACTTAAAAAAGATTTTTAAAAACGCATTTGTCTTAAGTTCAGTGAACACATGATGTTCAAAAAGTCAAGGAGCAGTCATGTCGAATAATTGAAGAAGAGTTGTGTATATTGAAGAATAGCGGAGACTTTAAGTATTTACTCTCTTTAAAAAAATTTCTAACCGTATGGCACTTGACAGGTGTTAAGTTTAGACTTTGTGTGTGTGTTTGTGTGTGTTTACATCAGTAAAGAGCACAGAGCAGTTTCCATTCCATTAGATTTGTGTGAAATGGAAAAACTGACCGAACATCAGCTCTTAGCAGTACATATTTAGCAGTCTTTTTTTTTTTTTTGTAAGCTGATGATCCTGATGTTTGGCAGTTTGTCATGTTCACAAAGTAGCTGTTAGCAGCTTGCAGAGTGTAGGTCAACCGTCTAAAATGTAAAAAAAAAAAAAAAAAAAAGGATAAAGGATAAAGTCACCGCAATGGACGACACAAGGGACATGATTTTTGTAGCCTTGCTTCAATATAACCTCATTTACAGAAGGGGATTCACTCAAATGGAGTGTTTTTAAATGTGAGTGTGTTCAAGGCCGTGCATGTGGGCATGAGCCAATGAGGCAGAAAGGGTGCCAGTAGCCTTTGAGGAAGGAGCATGTGTCCGGCATCCACCGCTGTTGTGCTGGGTCACAGATGTCACCTGCTCCAGCAGCCTGCCTCACACTACTCGCCCTCCCCCACCGCCACTTGCCCTCTTGTAAACAGCACCACACTGGAGGCAAATACAAGTAGCCCACAGTGCTGCAGGTTATGTGAATTTAGAATTATTGTTTTGTTTGTTTGAAGAGGAAAAAAAAAAAAAGAAATTGGGTTCAAAAATGAGTCACGGGATGATCACAAGTGTGTGTCCCCAACAGTCGCTTGGATAAAAAAAAAAAAAAAAAAAAGAGAGAGAAATGTTATCCAGGGCTACTGGCTATGTGATGTCGCCATGGCCTTGCCAAGTACTGACACTGCAAGTTCAACTGATTTAAACACTGCTGGCTGCTGGGCTGGTAACCTTAAAAACAGCATATTAGCTCTGAAAGAAGCCTGGCAAAGGAGCGCGTACTTAGATAACGGCGGCCACAATATAAACAGTGAAACCACCGTCTAGCAAAAATAAATCGACTATGAAACAAAGGGGACTGTGTACGTGTTCGTGTGCCAGCCCGTCTGTGGCGAGAGCATATAGACTCCGCTGATCTTTCAAAGGGGCTCCGTCGCAATGGTGTGGTCATCTTTTTCAGAGGGCCTGAAATTCCTTTTGCACGCCTCACCACTTGTTTGCTTTAGAAGTCGAGGATGCTTTACCACAGGAATCCTCCATGGAGATTGTTGATGTGTGGATCTTTCTTTTCTCTCTCTCTCTCTTTAAAACACATTAAAAGCACCCACCCATACATCACTGACTCCTCTTTTCAGAGGGACTTTACATTACCATGCATATTAGTAGAGCACTGCCAAGACCCCTTTTTATTATTCCTACTAATCTCCTGTGTTTACAGGGTCAGCAGCTGCCCCCCCCATGCCACCCTTTTCGCTTTTCTTCTCCCCCTCACACCTCCTCACTCCTCTGCTTCAATGCTCTCCAGCGAGCAGCAACAGACAAGCGATTGCACCTTGACTCCCACGGAGCTCCATACAACGCTACACCAACATATCAGGGTAGGACAGCATGGCAGGCTCCTGCTACACACTGCCTCCTCTCCGAGCATTTTGCCGCCAACCAAACCCACTTGCTACCAACTGTGACTTGTTTCTCATAAAGAAAACAGCCAAGCAGTTCTGCATGCCAGTCCAATGTGTCAGATTTTAATTAATAATCTGGAGTATTTTTCAAGTTTTTTTTTTTTTTTTTGGGTTACAGTTGGGTGTCTGATAAGTTTATGAATTCCAACAAAGATTGAAGCGGCAGTTTGTCTTAATTAAAGCGCATTTCGGCTCACCGAACAGCATCTAAAATCCTCAACCTCATACCTCTCATACTTTTCTAAAGCCTGATTTTCAGGAAATGGATTGTGACATTTTTTTTGAAACCTTTTAAAATTAAGAACCCAAAAAACATGCCCACTTCAAGTGGTAACTGGTCAGGTGTGTGGAGCTGAGACATTATTCAGGATTTGGCCTTTCCTTATTTTTCTTCACACAACTAGTCCTGTCACTTTCTCCAGTGTAGTGCAAGTGCAAGTGCAACACCATAAATGCCTTTGAAGAAAGACTGTCTGAAAGCGTGCGCAGTTACCTCCATTTGAACCATTCATTGCGTCACGTCCTTCTCTGTGACAGGTATGAACACTTTCGCCTCCAGACATGTTAGGATGACAGTTTTATTTAGTTCGTTTGAAGCATTGAAGCCTGTGCTTTCACACGCAATTCACTTCAGAAGTGTTGCAGGGTCACGCACACACTCAAGAACAAAGTTAGTTCCTGGTAAGGCTGGGTGATACGGACCAAAAATCGTAGCTTGGTATTTTCAGGCTGAATAGTGATATACGATGTAAATCCCAGTGTTTTCAACTAAGTGGGCGAAATGTTTGGCTGCAAGTCAAAGCCACATCGAACTGTAATTAAAAAAATGCAAAAAAAAACTGTATCACAATATATCTTGAAGATTCATTAAGACAAGGCAACTGGACTCTGTTGAAATTTGTTGAGAGTGAGAGTCCAGTTGCCTTGAGAGTGAGAGTCCAGTTGCCTTGTCTTAATGACTCTTCAAGATAATCATGACCTGGATGACTGAGAATCTCCACAGATGTATCACAATATAAAGATGTATAAAATCTACAAAAACCTCATACCATGTCTTATACCATGAAAGTCTCATACCATTATATCAATACTCATATAGTGCCCAACCTTTCTGTCAGGTAAAGAAGGCAATTTGATATACTGCATGATGTACATGCTGCTTGGCCAAAGTTTGCAAGTATTTTTCCTTTAGTTTAGCTATTAGAGGACAGACTTGTGAACTTCAATTGATTCAAGTTCAGTTTAGTTGAAGGCCAGCATAAAACCTAGAGACCATTTGTCATTGTTTCGGCTTTCAGATTGAGAGCGTAAATGATGGTGAATTAATCTTTTCAAGTTAAGTTTTAGAACAGAATGAGTTGAACATTAAGGCAAGGTTATTAATACAATGGTGAAATAAAAATCAAGATTTCTCGGTTGTGCCTTTAAGAAAAATCAAAAGGGTGTGAAGAGGGTTCACTCAAGAACGAAGGAAGGGGCATTGTACGCAATGTGAGGGCCTGGTGGGTGCTCGCAGCTCATGCTTCTAATCCCAGTTAAGACAAGCCCAGCAGGCGAGCCGACACAAAGGAGCTTGGTCCAGTGTTAGTGGAATTAAAGCAAAGCCTCTCCTCTGTTGTTATGCTAATCCACAAGACAATGATTATCTGCACAGCAACGTTGCCACGGTGATAAACATGGCTCAAGAGTGCCTCAATTAGGGCGGCAATGACCGAGCGGGGCCGACGATGCCGTTGTGAACGCAAAGGAGAGAGAGGCGTTTTGTTATTTCAACCGAGTGGATGGGTCATCTTTCAAACAGAAGGGTAAACTTACAGATAAAGCCTGACCCTCACAGCTTGACCTTGGCCTGGCTTGACCTCCTTTATACTGTAAGGACTTCCACACTCACTGGGACAAGTACTGGCTAACATGTAATTAACTCCCAAAGCAGAAAGGGTACGTTTCTCTGCACTGACTATAGGGTACCATTATGTCTCGCAATGACACGTTCTCTGTGCTGTGAATGTGGAATAATGATGAGTGAGTTTGCCATACGGGGTTACAGCTCGTCTCATCCATCCTCTGATGTGACAGCGGGAGCAGTTCAGGTGGTTGCACTGTTAGGGTTTTTTTTTTGTTAAAACATCAAGAGTTGGAGGACAACCATAACACTTGATTCATCTATAATAATCCTTCAATTACTCCACAAATCAAAGTGAGGAGGCACAACACTCACCCGGTGTTTAAATCTCCTTGCTGAGTTGATGTGCCAGCTTCAATTCTTTGCCGTTGTCACAAGATCAAAGAAAAGTAAAAAAAAAAACAGGCTAGAGGAGGCTGTTTTTCTCTTTCTGGAGCGACTTGTCACACAGCTATTTTACAGATGCATATTTGAAAAAAAAAAACTTGGTAGTGTGGCTGGCATCACATGAATTGTCTCCTCGATCCGCATCAAAACTGGCTCTGGGTCAGCGACAGATAGACAGCATACATCCCACTGCTTCAGACTACCTCCGTCCTGTCTGTCCAGTCTTCTGTCGCACCTTCCTGCTGTTTCCATGAAGAACATTTCATCATGTTTTGG
Organism: Acanthurus leucopareius; assembly: GCA_029814765.1. NCBI lineage: Eukaryota > Metazoa > Chordata > Actinopteri > Acanthuriformes > Acanthuridae > Acanthurus > Acanthurus leucopareius. Next base: position 16,133,905 of record JAQMCX010000023.1, read on the forward strand.
CGTGTGGTCAGTCGCTTGTTCTTGCTCTCCCCCTCCCTTCCTCTCCCTATCTGTCCCACAACTCCAACGGCATAATAGGCCCTGTACTGCTGTGTCATCTCATTGAGTCCTATTAGGGGCTCTTATATCTGACTGGCATGTTGTTATTGCTCTCCCAGACCGCAGCTAAAACTGAGGAACGGGTCTGCCAAGTGGGCCGTTTAAAAGTCCCCTCTTCTTGGATGGCACTGACAATAAGAAGCAGAGGGGTTTGTGGTGGAGGGTGGCGCCATAACAACGTGGAAAAAAAAAAAAAATAGAGGAATGGGAGGAGGCGACACCGTGTGATGCAACACCCCTGAGGCTACATGACAGGCATGTCAGATGCAAATGGTCCCACGCTGGTTTGCTGTGGGCTTTGCCATAGGTGAATGCCAGCGCTGCCACTCTAACAAATGCTAAGGGAGGACTGAGCATGCTTGCAGGGGCAGCAGGACACATGTTAAAAAAAAAAAAAAGTGCTGATCAGGGTTGGGTGAAAAGATATAAAAACACTCTTCTGCCATTACATACAGGACAGTTAAGTTTTTCTTTTTATGCATATGAAATAGATGTACCTATATATTTCTACATGCCTGTTAATACTCAAATGTCAGTAATTTACACTGCTATTTCAGAGTGTCAGAACAATCTATATCAATCAGCAAGCAACATTTTTATCTACTGTGGCTCATTTGATTTTCAGTTTGTAGCTACAGGTTGTGAAAAGGAAGTAGCTTAGCATAATTAATATTAGTATTAATTGAAAAACTGCATTACTGGTCTCACACCTAATATCATGTGATCCCAGATCATTTAGTTGTAGTTATTTAAATCTTGAGTAACTTGCGAACAAGAGAAGCTAGACTTCATAAGTTGGGACCTCAAAAGGAATCCGATTTAATGAAATGCTGTCAAACCCAATCAAAGCACTGATGTGGTAGAGCAAGTTTGGGGTTCGTATGTATGTTTCACAGTCATTCCCCTACCAAACAAGCAGAGCAAGATGTTACAGCTGCAACGTGTTTTAAGAAAGGGATTTCCTTTACAACACCAGCTAAAAATGAAATCAGATATCTAGATATCATCAGGTGGACTACAATGGGGACTAAGACAAAAGTAGGGGCGAGAAGGGAGGAGAATAAGAAACATTAAGTATTAAAAAAGTGTTTGGTTCTTTTCTGGGGTTCATGGAGCCTTGGGATGCATCAAAAAGAAGCAGCACCTGTACTTCCCAAATCCCCATAATGATAAAAGACCACACTCTCCTACTGCCCCTCAAACTCACACAATCTCAGGCTCAGACTCATGCTGGTAAAATCACACTCTTCCCCACATACAACCGGCTAAACTATAGATACATTATGTCTGACTGGTGCTTCAGAGAGAGCGGAGAACACTTAACCCTCCACTAGCTCAGTGCTGAGAGATATTACATCCTGTAGACAGATGGTTTAAGTTGTACCTCTGTAATAGGGAGGGTGCTACACTGTGGGATTGGGAGACTCCTGACACTCCACTAAAAAGCATTTTAACACAGAGGGAGCCCGTTTCTTTGACATTGTTTGCAGAGCGATTGTTGTGCACTGTGTGACATGACAGGGAATGACGTGCCAAAGATCAAACTTACAAAGCTTTTTTTTGTTTTTTTTAGTGAATGCACAACTCAGTTTACTCAACACTTTTGGTTACTGTTTACACAAGAATGCACAGCCCTTTTCACTTCTGCAAAAACTTAGTGATGTGGAAAAGAAAAATCAATTCGTCCCTTTTTGATGTAAAAACCCCTGGCAGCCAATCATATTTGTGCTTTTATTGGGAGTAATACTTTTACTTTTTACAAGACATGCACAATGCTTACATAAACTGCCGCTACGACTACAAACAACAGCATTCTGGACTGTGCAAAAGCTGAACATTCACATTGACATTGCAGTATTTTATACTGCAATATCTATATTGCAAAGCCTGCAACATGTGCATTGTGAATTCATATTATAACTCAATCAATATTTGAAACATTGAGCATGAAATTTTTTTTGGCACACAGATCTCCTTAATACTCAGAAATATCATTAAGGAACAACAGATTGGACATTACTGAGAGGTCCCGGTGGGAGACGTGCCCACAATCATCTAAAGGGGAAGCTCCTGGAAATGTTTCAAGTCACATCTCTTTAGTTAATTTACCCTTAAATCTAAAATTCAAATGCACTGCAGCTGCAGTATGTGTCAAAATAACGCTGATGTGATGTTTTGTGAACAGTTTGCAGATCTACCTCCGTGGCTATCTTTTGTATTAGGGTGAGCATATTGCGCAGGTATGAATTAATGTCAGTTCACTCCGGGGATCAAGGTATAATCCACTCCTTAATACTTCTGTGATCCCACTATTTGTACAATTAACTTGCAGATATTTCTGCCTATTTGAGGAGTGCACATCTAGTGGAAAAGACACTCCCGATTGTCCACATTCAAGTATTTCTTAATTTAATGACGACGTGTGTCCGACTAGTATACAAAAGTAGTCCCTAATGAAACTGTTTCTAAATTAAACACACAAAACCTCACATATGAAGTGTTGGGATGAAATTCAGTCAATGTATGCTGATGATTACGAATGAACGCACCATTCACAGTTGTCTGGTTAAAATTCTAGTCCGTCTTTGTAAAAAATCACCATGATCCTTCAGTGATGTCCTCAATTAAATCCACCTCAGCCATAAAGGAGAGCTTTCAGAGAAGAACTTAAAAAGAATCATCTACCCTCGGATACTCTTACACTGTTGAAAACCATCAATATATGTTGAACAATGCATTCCCGGAGTTATTCTGCGATTCTTATAATTACTATTTTTTTTGTACGGAATTTCTTTCAGCCTTCCTCTTCTAATTTGACTTCAGTTAGTGATTTCCTATATTTCCCAGAGTGCTTTTCAACAAGCCCCAGAGAAAGAGGCTGACACACTCAATGGAAAAAGCCGTTTTATTCAGCCATGCTTACAGGAGTGTAGGAGAAATAAGACGGGAAACATCAAGGCATATTGATATATTTCAAATGAGATATAAGATGATACACCATTGCATAGATACAATGTATAATCAATGCTTTCTTACATAAAGCCATGCTAGTTTGCATTTATGCTCTCTCTCCATGCAACCCCACCCCCATTCTCCCACCGTGTGCAAACCCAGCCCAACTCACTCCCAAGTTATCCATTATTTCACTCAGTCTGTTGATCATTAATTTCAGCATATACAGTGAGACATACCTATATGTCACACATGCTATGCAGAGATCAGCCTGCGTGGAATGAAATTAACACTGTAGTACCCGTGTGATATAGCTTTGCACTGCATATGTATGTGACAGAGCCACTTGTTTGCGAATCGATAGCACTTCGCCATACTGCTCGGCAGTTGTAGTCTATCATGCGACTGTGAGACGCCGCCTGGATGTGTGCAATAAATGTGCTTAAAAATGCAAAGCAGCGACAATGTATACATTCTATACACTGGAAGTATTGAATTCTGGTCATTTGAGGCTACTTATCACAGAAATTTGCATGAAAGTCTGGTTAAGAATGGATCTCTGCCACTGTAATCAGGGACCATGATTTAAATAAGGTCAGGCAGTTTGACTGTGAAGGGTAGACATGAAAGCCGTAAATGTAGAGATAAAGTCCTCATAAAGAGGAAAATATAACATGACTCTGTCTACTGAGCAACGGAGGAAAAAACACCAAGCAATTATATGGATTTAAGGTGGATTTTTCCATTAAGAGAACATTTTTTAACACCTCTTAAAAGAACTAAATCAAGGTTTCAGTAAAAGTTGTTTAAAACTATCAGGTGATGTATCCAGGTCAGGTCAGACTTCTGAGTGCTTCTGATGACTTTTAAAATTGTGAACAGGTACGCCTCTCTATACCTGTCTGATATCTTTAAATCTTATATTCTACCCATATGCTCTTTGCTCTGAAAATACAGGGTTCCTGTCTGTGCAGAGAGTTTAAAAGAAGTCAGCAAGCTGCAGGGCCTTTTCCTTTTGAGCCCCCCTCCTCTGGAATAACCTTTCTGCTGACTTTAGACAGTCTCACTCTGTTCAGACCTTTGAATTCAAACCTGCACCTTGTTTGTTAGCCTTAACTTTTAGGTTGTTGCTTATTCTTTGATTACTTCAGGCCTTGTAACTGATACCATAATCCTTCCTCCAGGTCCCTCTTAGTCTGTACTCTCATGTATTAAGGCCAGAACCTTCAGTTCATGTTTTTCCTGCTGACAAGAACACTGAAAACCCTCTGGAAACTGCATCTCCATCTCTTGTCCTTTTGTTGTTTTTCATGTCAAAGCTATATGTTTATCTCTCCCTCTCTCTTCCTAACCTTCTCCTCTCTGTTCATCTCTGAGCTGGACTGCTGACCTGTCCTGGGACCTCTCTGTCGCCCCAGGGCTCTATGCATATGTTATGTATTTGGTTCTTCATCTTCAAGGATATTTAGTTTCTCCTCTTGTCTCTCTGTCTCCCTTATGTGCATGTTGTCCTTGTCTCTTTCTGTCTCATCCCTGTGTTTGTTTCCTTTCTTCTGTTTGTGTGAATGGTGTGCTTGGGCTTAGCCACATCTGTGTTTGCATAGTCTATCCTCTTGTACAGGTCTGCATGCTAGACAGGAGGTTTTATGGCTCAGGTTCTCTCTGTTTCCAGCATCTAGAAGTTGCATGAGGCCTTTCTGATCCTCGTATGTAATATCTGTTTTCAAGTTATCTGTAATTTTAATCCTAACTGTCAATGCTGTAATTTAAAATGTTGGTATGTTCAGAACACTTACTCGTCTGTTTATTCTGGAAGAGAAAGCCTTCCTTTGATGCTCTTTCTGTTAAATTAGGTATTTTTTTCAATATACATAATGGATTAAGCCCTTTAAAGCAAATATGTGATCTGTAATATTGGACTTCATATATAAAATAGGACTAAAACTTGATTTTGCCATCAGGAAAGTTTATCTTCATTTTCTGTTGAGTGGATGTTTGTGTCTGCAGTGCGTAAATGCAGATTTTGCAGTATATTCACAGTGTGACTGCTGTCTGATTGCTATCCTGCTGTCTTCCAGGGCACCGTGCTGGGCCAGGTGACAAGACCCCTGCAATGGAAATCCAATCAGGCCAATCCTGTACAATCCCTCACAATCCTCTCATCCGCCGCCGTCTGTAACACACACTGCACATGCCACACGCGCTTACAATGAACTCTTTAACAGATATGGAGATGGACACATCCACATTAACCAGCTCAGTCACTGTGAACTTGGCACAGACATTCAAGGGGGGGGCTGCTTAGCGCTAACTGAAACATTGAATCCCTTCTAGCTAAGAGGACTGCAGCTGACCTTACAATCTGATGTCCAATCAGAGGTCACACAGATGAATTTACCCCTTAGGAATCAAATAGTGGAACAGCAAATATCCACAAACACTCCCCCGCCAGGGCAAACAAACCCTCCAGAAGGCAGGACTGGCACCAGTGACATAAATAGCCCCCTGCCTCGGAGAAAGATAATGCAAGCCTTTCATTATGGTCCAGGTCCTATTCTGCAGGGGCCCGGGGTTGAACCCTCTCTGGACCTGTGTGGAGGTCACACATAGGCCACCTTATACTGGCCAGAACTGGATCAGATACCACCGGTTAAATGGCAGCCATTCAATAGTCCTTGTGTGTGTGGGCAGAGGTGGAGTGGCTGCTGGGAATTTGGGCTTCCTGTTGAAAACCGAATAATACCCACAAACCCCAGTGCAGAGGCAGGCCTGTCACACAACCTTTCTATCCAAGTGTGGAAAATGCACCCATTCTGTCAGATGAGCTCATAGTCTTCTTCTTTTCTCTTCCAATGTGTGTGTCTTTGTGGGCTTGTGCATTCAATGTTCTGGCCGCAGAATGAAATTTGGGCTATTGTCACTCCGATCCTAATGGCCAGCATCTGGCTCTCTGGCGCTCTTTTTTATTATTTGGGGTTGGGAGAGCAGAGGGGTGGAGGGGGTATGAGTGAGGTGGGTGATCTGACTGCTTACGCCTCAAGCTGCGCAGCTGTCCCAATTACTACCTCTCTCGTCTCTCCTCATTTCTCCTCCATACCCATCTGCCTCTTCTGCAATCCAAATCTGTGTCCCATCCATCCGTAGATGCCACTAGTGTGGGTTTGTACTTTCAGGAAGCTCCAATGCCAGAAAGAGCCCTTTAGCGACCAAAGTAGATTTAGATCCTGTTTTAAGTTTGACGCAGTGGGGTGCATCTTGTCAGGCGGCTAAGAATTTTTAGCAGCATCCCCGAATCCCTCCAGCCCTCCATGCCTGCTCTGATCCTGGCCTGAGCTGTGGACTCAGAGGGGCTGACAAGGCTGTTTGATGGGCCACAGGCACTGTGCATCGAGGGATTTTGTGGGCAGGTGGGTGGGTGGTTGGCAGCGAGTGGGGGAGGCTGTTTGTGTCCCACAGTGAGTCCCTCAGCAGATTCTGATGAGCTAAAAATTCTCAGAGTATGTCATACCCATGCGAATTCTTGTCCTGGTGCTCACAGAGACTCACAGAGTAAAACAAATAATAAATGTGAAGACATATTGATTTATGGAAACACATATATGGGTGGTCATAATTTAACGCAAAGGCAAACAAGAGGCTAAGAAAAAGGGGGACAGTTAAGTTTATCGTAGTGTAACTGGAAAAAAAGTGGGGAAGGAGAGAACTTTAGCACTGAATGTCATGTGGATAGGTACATACTCATTTCTGGACAGCTCCAATGAGCCGAGAAGAAATGTCGTAAGACCCACTTCCCAGCTCAGGCAGCAGCAGCAGCAATAACTCCCCAAGATATGGCAGAAGCAAGCAGACATAAGTGAATGCACACACACAAATACACATCCTCTCTGATGTGATTGCACTGCAGGCCGGGCGGCCTCCCTGCAGGGCCAAACAGAGCTGGGGTGGCACAGTCTTCTAGGGGTCAGCTGAGGATCTCTGACTGGTCTAGCCCTCAACCCAATCCCAACACGGATTCCACACATCATCCAAAACCTCCAAAACAACAGTGGCTAAGCCATAAGGTGATCTAGATCCAGTCCCCACACAAATCCAATCTGATGCCACATGACTATAGGGCCACAGTCCTATTGTGCCTGTCTGACTGAATTCCTATTCAGAACTCCCCTTTCTCCTTCCTGTCTTTGGACATTCAGCTGAGTAAGACAGGTAGACAAGCAGCGAGACATTCAGAAAGGCAGACAGCAGGGCAAGCCTGCTGGGGCCTTTTCTTTTTCTGCTGCCGGAGAATGCTATCAGCCTGGATCAGGCTAGGCTGCTCAAGCTGAGCTTCAGAAGCCTCACAGCCCCGTTCGCTTTTCTCCATGGAAACCTGCCCCACACTCGGCCTGTGATTGGTTCCTACGATCACTAGACAGACATTCTGTCTTACGATACAGATAATAATGGCCCTTCGGTAGAATGAGAGCAGGGGAGGAGTGGTGACAGACAGGCTTTTTTTTTCCTACAGATTCTCCCCTCCAGAGAGATGGATTCAGTCAGCTTACAAGACACTGAGGATTACAGGTATGTTCCAGCACATTGCAAGCAACTGTTTAGCTCTACATTCCCAACTTTAATGCAGATGACATCATATAGATTTTCCATATAGTCTATGACATCTTCATTTCTCATCTCTATTGTGGTTTCTTCAGAAATTTGAGGGTGAAAAGGACAGAAAACAGACATTTATTGTTAAAGTTTCACATAAAAATGCAAACCAGGTGCTAACACTGGACATACAGTAAATGCTAACTGAACCAGAGGCATCAGCCAGGTATCTTCTCTTTTTAGCCTTGACAGATCAGATCATAGGACTCATACTCAGAGAGGTGTGTGTCCATAAACTCATATGCTTTCATTTCGGTTTTTCCTTCCTCAAAGCAGGAAAAACAAAAGCAAAAGCTTCTTTTCAACATCTTCTGCTCTATTTACAGTGAATTGTCTGGACTTGGGGAGCAGAAATACCCTGCACATGGATTAACAATACAAACAAAACAATGCTTCCAGATGAGCCTTCCTCTTTTGGTAGCACCGTTACTGCAGCTAGCTAAAAGCATTGCCGTGTCCTGCATATCCTCTTCTCTTCGATGTTATTTGCGTTCGTAACATCAGACTTCCAAACTAGGAACATGTCTTTAAAATGTGATTTCTGTTTCCTCTATAGCTAAATTCAGCCTTCTCTTCTCATTCCTCTTGACGTTTTTCTTTTTTTAAGAAGAGGTATATCTGGGACAACCCTGTGCAAAAAAGGGGGATGTATAAACAGCACATTGAAGCCGGTATCAAGCATTATACGCACACTTTACAGTGCGCCAAAACACTGTGATGCTTGAAATTAGAATGGCTCTTCATGCAAACAGAGGCGCTTGCTGTGCAGGTGACAGGCTGGTACAGCAGACAGAACCGAAATGAAAAACAAACCAAACTCCTGTTTTAAATAAAACTCCACTTGGCAGTGGCTTGCTGCGCTAAACCAAACAGAGAAATGGAGCTTGCCACGTGACAAATGTGCACGGTGTTAAATACAGATAAACCTATGAAATGAGTCACCGCCCATTTTTGCTCACCGCACCGCATCTAACCTCTTTGGCAGAGCAACACTAATATGTTTAATGAACTCATTAGTCGGAAATGAAGACAGACAGTGGCATGAGGCATGGAAGGTGGAAGCACAAAGGGCAGAGAGAAAGGGAGGGAAATGAAGGAGGAGGAAAGAGTGAAAATAGAACAGTCGAAGTGAGGAGGGAGGGGGGGTTTCTTCTCTAGAAAGCACATTCTCCTGTATTATGGATGCAGGATCATGTGTTACAGTAGCTACATGGTAGCAAATGCAACATTTGTCTGAAGCAATCAACTCAACGAGCAGAGACAACAACCTAAAAGGCCTCCTGCAAAAAAAAAAAAAAAAAAAAAAATCTTTAAAACCTGCCAAGTAAATTTCAAGGGCTACTTTGAGTGTCATCACTACTATTTAATTTAAGTGCTTCATCAAAAAATTACACAGGATGGAATGAACTGCTCTAATGCAATTATTTGCACTTTGCTGATATAAATGGGTGCACCCATGGCTATGCCTATTCATTCAAAAAACTGTAAGGCCGGGATCACAGCAGTTTGTTGCCAAAGTATGAGTCACTTTGCTTTTTGTACAATAATGGGCCTCTGACAGCTTAAAACAGTTAAAATTCAAATAGGCATCTATTTAAAACAGCACATTCTTTCCCACTGGAGTCCAAGACATAGTCCCCCTGTCATGGCATAGACTGCTGTCACTGCAATATATATGGCTGTTTATTTATTCATGAATGGTTTAGGGCTACTAACTCAATCAATCTGCTTCCAGTTACCAAGGCTGACTTTATTAGATAACATTAATGATGCATTTGTTGTCCATAGGTGTTGAGTTTCTCCCTCGTCAGCAACAACTTGGGGAATAATTGCGGCACTACGCAACAGTATATTAAGCTGATCATTTACTGTCACACAATATGCAGTCAAATAAAGAAAAATAACAGTGTGCTTTACAGAAATGAATATGGCTCGTAATATCAGCTGCAGACATTAAATGACTTGAAATACTACAGTTGAGGTGAAAAAAAGAGCTCAAAGTATCGATTTAATGTGAAAGCTGTAAGATACTGCACTTATTTTCCATTGAATCTGTCATATTAAATGAGATTAAAAGAGCCTTACAGTACACTGTTCCTTGACATGCTCTGACTTCAGCTCCAGTGCTGAGATCATGGCATTATCACACCTATTCATTCACCGAGCAGCACATTCATCACGAGCCGCTGGTACATCACTATGAAGGCATACATCTTCTAATAGGTGGCCCTGCTGGGAATTGAACCTCCAGTCCTACCAGCACTGACGCCAGACCCTATCAGATAAGCTACACTGAACACAGAACCACATACACTGTCTGTGAATGTGGGTGCTGCCATCTATATTATCGTCAGCTGTGTAAAGTGTGTGTGTGTGTGTGTGTGTTAGTGTGAGAGGGAGGGGATGGGAAGCAGAAATCACCCTGCTGGCTCCCCTTGACTGTCCTGGTGTGATGAACAACAGTCTGGGCTGAGCCATATTATTTCATAATTACATGTCACAAGGCCTTATTACACATTAACCCCACCTCCATGCGGGGAAAACAAACGCACGCCTGGCTTAGGTGATTATTACAAAGCAATTCCTGATACTAGCATCAGAGCACAGGGGCTGGAAGAAAAAAACAAAAAAAAAAAACACAGGCAGCCGCTTTGTCTAACTCGCCACACACATTAACAACACACAATAACGGAACGGACACCGCAGGATGCACGCGCGAGTGTCAAACTGCCCGTGTGTCATGTGTCTGTAACCACCACCTTGTGTGTGTGTGTGTGTGTGTGTGTGTGTGTGTGTGTGTGTGTGTGTGTGTGTGTGTGTGTGTGTGCGTGATCGTAACGCAACACAACACACAACCCCGCTCCTCATTTCCATGGTGAGAACTCACACTATGCCTACGACAAACAGAAAACAAACACACACACACATACACACACACAGAGACAGCTAGCTTACAGGCTACATGACTGTTGATGTCTTTAGCCGTTAATGAGGCTGCCACATTAAACTACTTTAACGGCCGTTCATTCACGCCGCTCGGTGCGGGTAATGCTGCGGTATCCAAACAGCTTTCAGGGCTAGCTGCTGCCGTTACCGCGGTCGGTACGCGGATACGGCTGTGGATTGTTTTGAACATGCCCACTTGCTTCTTCTCCTCCACCAAAAAAAAAAAAAAAAAAAAAGGCGAATAAGCAACAAAGAGGAACGCGGGCCGGTTCACGAGGATGTAACGGTACCACCGAGTATTTACGGAACATCCCGTCTGAAGCGGAGCCTAACGTCTGAGTAACGTCGTTGATATAACGGGACTAGAAATTCCTCCCTACCGTGACCGCTATTTGGTCACCGTGATCTCAGCAGCGACGCAGTCAACAGGCCGGGATGTAGCGGGGAAATCTGAGGGCTGAGCACTGCCTCCGTAGCTGCTACATTTCCGCCATGCAGCGGGGTTTCTGTCACCTACCTTGGCATGTTACACCGGCTTCCAGCGGCATCCGACCGGGGCTGCGAGGGCTGGTCCTTCGCGGCGGCAGCCGAGATTTGTTGCTCCAGAAAATTGAGTAGGAAGGGGAGCTCGGATCTGTGAATACGGCAGTCGAGGCTGCTCTGTGCTGGATGGCCGGTGTCAACGCAGACCCGCGAGGGGGAAACTCAAGATCCGGTCGCAACTTTTCAAAATAATAGGCAGTGTGGGAAAAAAGTATAGAAACATATACAAATTAATGTCTCTTGTATTAACAACTACAATATAGTTAGTTGCAACTGATTATGACAGCTGTTAAAATATTATAAATGAAAAAAGACTATCAAAAGATTTATCTATGCAACGCTAAATTATATCATACACTTTGTATAATGCTATGTTGGGCTTTCTCAAGGAGTTATATGGTATATTTGATTACTGCAGCCTAATGTAAACAAACTTGAGTTTTCATTTTGTGTTTGGTGAAAAGCTATGCCTTTAATGTAAACCATTAAAAAGTAAGTTACCGACCCTTTACTTAAGTCTGGATAAATCTTTTTTACTTTTTAAATTTGGGGCTCCTTATACTGCACTGAAATGCCATGCTCAAACTGTCTTTTTTTTATTTTATCTTTAAAAATATTAAAGCCTGTTATATATTTGTGTGAAATCCTGTTATAATCAGTTTTCATTTCCCATGTGATAGATAGATAGATAGATAGATAGATAGATAGATAGATAGATAGATAGATAGATAGATAGATAGATAGATAGATATGTTTAGGACATTATTGTGCCTACATAAATTACTTTAAAGTGTCTCTGTGTTCAAAAACGCCTATAAAATATATTTACTTTTCTGTGTCCAAATAGGAACTTATTTTGTCATACAGTGACTGTATTGTAATTGCCTTTAACTGTAGGCCTCTATGCTTGGTGGCTAGTTTTTTTATTTTCGTCATGTATTTTGAAGGCGCAAAAGTCGTACTTCCTGTTTGTGCCTGACTCTCGCTGCCTGACTTGACTCTTGGCTGGTGCAGACCCTGATGGGAGTAAGATGGAGTGGAAGCTGCAGTGCGCACACCAGTGTCAGATTGTTGTACTGCAGTCGGGCTCGCAGACTGACAGGCCCGGTGCCACCGGGGCGACGCAGGACTCGCGCGGATGGGGTGACACCCTGCTTGACCTTCAGACGGCGTCAGTGCGGTGCAGAACCATATGGACACCATCCTGCACTGTGAAATCTCATCGCCTTTAATTCTCACTCATATCGACAGTGATCATGTTGCCTATCACTCCCCAAAGAGCTGCAAAACCTCCAAGATCACTCCCTGCATATTCTCTCCTCTGTATTATCAGCACAGTTTGATTATTTCTCAATTGAATGATAAGGGAAACCAAATTGCTTTGATATCCAGTTCTTATCTCGGTTGATAAACTCGGTATAGTTGGGAATATATCTAGACAGACCAAGCAAACTTTTCTACATTTTTTTTTTCCCCTCCAGGACTGAGAAGACATCAGGCTGTGTCACTGCAAAGGATCTCAGCTCAGAGAGACGTTAACATTTTATACCTCAGTCAGTGGAAACGGAGAAGTTCATTATCTAAATGGCACACAGAAAGAGACCTTTGTCTGTCTGCTCTGTCTTGTAAAGCACTGGTGTAATTGTAATTGTAGGAGCACTTGTAATCACATTGTGGAGGGAGAAAAAAATGCTTATCCAGTCATAGTAAAAGTCAGACTTAGAGACTAAAAACTGCAAACCATCAGTATTTAGACTTGGTTTGTGGGTTTGGGTAAGGCCGATGGTTTAAGATAGGCTTATAGTGGTTATGGTTAAGGCTGAGAAAATCCCCAGGAAACGTCACAGAAGTGCCCACCCAAGTGATAAAAACAAATGTGTGCGTGCATGTTTGTGTGTGTGTGAGGTTTCACAGAAAGGAGTCTTTTTTTTTTTTTAAAGATCTAATCTCAGAACGAGGTTTCTCAAGGCCGAGTAAAAGCAAAAAACTGTGCGCGAGGCTGGATGTGTCGTTGTAAAAGGAATTACACAATTACAGCATAAAAATACAGAGAGCGTTTAGAGGAGCGGTATTTGCTTTCACAGACAATTTGCAGGAGTTAATTAAAAAAAAAAAGTGGTTTAAAGTAAGTTGTCATTCTCAGCAGATGTAAAGGCTGACTTTTGGATGAGTATGAGTACAAAAACACCAGCTTTCCTGTCGTTTTTTCACACAATGCAAACTCACGTAACATGATTCTACTGCAAAGCTCATCCTGTCACATTTGTGAGAGGTGAACCCGAGTGGATGAGGTTTCCAGATAAGTCAGGAGTTACACAACTATGACCGGACATCGCCTCGCTCTGCAGTCTTCTTGTGTTGACCTGCTTATCCAGTAATTCACACTCATAATTCAGACCACAGGATATTGAATTAAATGTGAGCCGGGCGACTAAATAAAGCAGAAATGTTTGTAATTTGAAGTTGATTCAATAAAAAAACGTTATTAGTACTTTTAACCACAATGCAGCAGGAATATTAGTGCAACTGCTCCCATTTGAGATGGTTAAACATCCATTTAATCCTCACAAATTGATCCAAGTTGGGGTCAAGTATGTTTTCCATGCAAAAGCAGCGAAGGGGAAAAAAATGCCAAAGGCTGTGTGTTTGAGTGTGTGTGTGTGTGTGTGTGTAAGTGTGTGTGTGTGTGTGAATGCAGTGAAACAGTAAACAGGCTTTCAGGTCGCCCTTGAATATGTCATTTACTGTACCACTCTCTTTGAACTGCCGTATATGGGTGTTTTTTTCTACCCCGCCCTCCTTTTTCTCGGTCTCACTTGAGAATTAAGCCACTAAATTAAATTCATAACACCCAAAGGCTTTTTTATTTGTTGTTGCTTCTCCATCCATGTTTGAAAAAATAAAAACATCCAGCATGCTGCTGAGAGGTTTCACTCTGATGGCGAGGAGCTGAATCACAATAACAACCCCCACCTACATTTGGTGCACACATATTTTCCATCTCGCTTTCTGGACTCTCAAAGCTGATACGGTAGCGGCATCATGTGGTAGAGAGGGTACAGTGCGTCTTCTTCGAAAGAGGGGGTTGCATAAACTGGGCTGAGCTGTTTTTCTCAGTAGTTTCTGGAGAAAATGTGACTCAGAAGACCTTTCAGGTTTCTGTCATCAGCCATGTTAAAATCATTTTCCGGAAAATGACTCATGGTGCAAAGGGTCGCGTTTAAAAGTCGCTGACACACATGCAGCTACGCCACTGCATCCCACCCACCCCCTCACCCCCCAACCCCACCAACACCACACAGAGCGGGGTTTTGTCAGTCAGCTGTGATATCATCATCATCAGCGGCTGAGGCCGGTCGATCACTCCTGACCTTTTAGTCTCTGCTGACCTTTTCGGATTGAGACACTGTGGAAGAGTTTCTAACGGAAAAGAAAAAACATCTGAAGTGTCTTAACACAAAAGAAAAGCTGCAGTGGAGTGTCACAGAGCCAGTGTGGAGGAAACGGAGCACCAAGAGTCTGCAGCCGCGCTGTGTTTTCCATCAGTTTGACAACTAAATTTAGTTTGAACATCAAATTAATTCGCTTTCCTGTAAAAAAAGACATAAATATATTTTAAAAAATCAGAGATAAAGCCAGTGATTAAGACGTCTGCAAGAGGAGTGGTATAAATGCACATCAGGGAACTTTTTGTGCAAAATCCCACATAAATGCAACATTACACAGAAACAAAATGGAGCAGAATAATTAAAATATCATCAGACTATCATTTGAATATCATTAACATGTTAATTTGCAACACTGTGAGGAGGAAATGCATCAATGTGACACTTGTTACATCTCTTTTCTCTCTCCAATGCAGTTAATTAAAAAGTATAACACAATCCTGATCAAGAAAAGTACATTAAACGCAGGTTTAGATCTTAGATTAATATAAAATGCAGCTGCAGTGTACCTACTTACATTCTGTCCGGGGAGCTTTGTGGTTGAAGAGGCTTTCGGGAAATGCACATTCAGCATTCGAGCGATGCTGTTAGCAAAGTTTAAACTCTTACTGCAAAACAATTCCTGCAGTTGGGGAATTTAAACAAAATTTAATACCTGGAAGGACAGCAATTGATTTGAAAATTAAGTATAATTCAGCTATCAACATTGTAAGATGGATTGGGATTGAGATAAACTATAGCAAAATTAAAAATACTGTATTTTTAATACCTATATGGTATTTGTAGCTCTTTAAAATGAGAATAAATCACTTATTTGTATATTTCAGTGAGGATATAACATAATGTGTGCTTATGTGACCAGTGGACTTGCATAAACCTCAGACAATAAGTTGTTATATATTCAGTAAATTACCTGTAAAGAGTTTTCAGCAGTGTCATGACTTGACCCGCTGCCCTGTTTAACACAGAGTTTAACAGCAGCTGCAACAAATGTGCTGCTCTGACTGCAAAAGGTGAGACCTTCCCTTCATTATTATCCGAACAATAGCAGTGGCATAAGGCCAGACCGGTCTAATCATCATAATAATAATGGAAAATTAAATAAAGTAATTCAAATTAAGCTAAGTAAGCCATCTTGAATAGCACGAGCTGTAATAAAAATAATAAAATATACACCAAGTTTCATAATTAGGTGGAATAAACACATCAAAAAGTGCTGTTCTGCATAAGTTGGAGTCAAAACGAAAAGAAACGAGAATATAATAGGAAGTGATTTTCTAATTAAAAGTTATAATGAATTTTAAAATGAGGTCAGAGCCAATAAAACAACTTTAACCTCAAATCCTGCTGGAGTGAGTATCACAGATTAAATTGTTAATATATGTGGTGAGGGGGGGGGGGGGGTGAGTATTGTTATGACTTGTTTAATAGTGAGCGTAGCAAAAAAAAAGTCAAGCCTGCTGTTAAATGATGTTGACTTCACGGCGAGATCAGAGGAGGAATCTGAAGCGTCGGCCTCGAGGGAGGACGCCCGCAGAAACCTCCACCCATCCTAAACAAGCTGGCATTCATTAAGAAAACGGTTAGAAATCTATCTGTCTCTGTGAGGAGCTTTTTAAGCTGAGATGGAGTGAAATGTCTTCTTCTGCACAGACAGACAGACAGTTAGAGAGGAAACACCTGCTTCAGGGCGAGACTGCTCACTCTGTTAACGCCTCTTTAATCTTTATTGTTGGTTTAATGAGCGAAGCGTCAGTTTATGCGTCTATATCATCGCTGCTTTGCTCGCTTTGCTAATCAGTTAGCAGGTAGTAGGTGTGAAACTGATGGAGGAACAGAGCGTTTGCCGCGATTTATCAGGAACAGATGTATGGTTATTGATTCAATGGTGCGCATTGAAAGAGGCTGTTTCCACTTTGATGTTTCTCTGATTAAATCCTCTATTGACATTCAGGTGCTTTCAGGTGCCTGTTTGCCGGCAGCCGTCTAACGCAGGCAGAGCTCAGCCTGAATGATACAAAGAAATGTTCACAGTTTACATTTCTGAAGCATTTACCACATCGATTTCAACAGTTTTAGTGACAGTCGGGTTGTTTTACAGATGTTTTGTGACAATAAAAAACAGGTGTTTTTCAGGAAGCAGTGGAAGAATTTATTATTAGGTAACTGGTGGCCAAATCAGATGTTTTTAACCAGACATCTGGAGATTTTTCAGCCAGTTTTGTAGCAACCAAACCAGTAATTTTATAGAAGGCAATGGGAGAACTTCCATTAGTGATTCTGGCAATCAAATAATGTGTTTTTAGGTAGAAACTGGGAGTTTCAGCTGTGTTTCTAGTTACAAAATCATGTATTTAAGGCTAAAACATGATCCTCTTCTGACCGTAACCAAGTGATTTCTGTGCTCAAACATAACCAGATTTAAGCCACTAAAATATAAAGTTTTAATGTAAAAAATGTAAAGAACCATAATGTTTCAACATGTCTTTGGTTTGCATGCATTGCAAAATTACAGTGGTATTGATGAACCAGTGAAGTTGTCAGTTTTATGACATCTTATCTACTTTGTTCATACTTCAGAAAGAGATAAATGCACATGAATGCAGCATGTGACCTTTTAGGACCTGAAGTTTAGTGGGACAACCTCTTTGCTAAAGTATTAAACTAGTGTAAGTATTTCCTTAAAGCACAGTAAATAAAAAAAGATGGTCACTGGGGGAAAACTTTGTCAAAATTTCGCCAAACAATTACAACCAAAATCTGTGCTCCATTAAAAAGAAAGGACAGTTATTAATAATGACCCGACGTACAACAGAGGTTGAGCTTACAGGACTTGAAATTAAGTTTAGCACAAGTTTGGAAAAAGTCATTAATAATTTGATTAAATTAAAGTTTCCTTCAATGGGATCTGAAGCGTTTCCTTTCCTTTGGAGGGTCCTCACATGTCACATGAGACTCGTTACATCACAGTCACTTGAGAGTCGTTGGGGTCACATGAATGAAGGGTGTAGCTGCCTGTGAAGATCAGGTCACTGCGATAATGTAGGAAGTTAATGATCAGTGTCACAGGATGTCACTTTACTCAGGGATTGTTGTTCTAGATCGACACAGATAGCTTTATTCTTTCGTCCTTTCAAATCATTTATCTTCTTCCTCTGAACTGAAACAGTCCACCGTCCTTTTGATACAGACTGTTGAAATGTAACATGCCCTCATGAGACCTGCAATTCGAAGCAAACACAAGAAAATGGACCAGACTCGGTGAATAACTCCCTAAGCTTAACAACAACCTCCTGACCTGCCCTACGTAACCTAAAGATGATTATATTTTAAACAAATCAATATCATCTTAGGCCCCGTTCATGCAGACTCTAAGTAGTTTTTAATTAAACACAAAAAGTCTAATACTGGATCAGCGCTCAATGAAGAACCTCCTGATCCCCATGATCCCCACCTCCAGGAGGCTCGACAGTGATCACTGGCGTCCCAGAGTCACTCCCCTTAATGCCAGTTATCACCGCTCCTCACACCAAGAGTCTTGAATCCTAACATGCGACCTGCAAAACATCATGAGACCTGCAGTAAGTAACCTGAGATGAATGATGTAGCTTTAATAAAAAGTTTTTAAGATGGAAGAAATATGTTTTTACCATTTTTACTATGTTAATGCAGCAAACAGAGGCAGGTCCTGAATCTATAATGACTTTAAATGCCTTTTTTCTAGCTGCAAGTCAATTAACTTAATATTTTCATGTTGCTTTGGTTCAATAAAGCAAACATTTGAACTTCTGGCATATTTGATATTTGCATTTCCTGTTGTAGGCAGCCTGTCTTGTGATTCATGCAGGGTTTCCTTAACATTAAAGTGCCACCTCGATTAGCCAAATAAATTGTCAACAGATCAGAGTCCCATATTATTCTATAAAACTTAATTATAGACTTCATTAATTGAGACTTAATTATTCATAAAGATGCTGTCACACAAAATCTGCATCAGGCTCTGCATTAAATGCATTTTATATAAAACAAACTACTTTTGGGTGTTTAAGCAACTTTCAGGAAAGTTAGAGAAGTCAATGACATTTGAATTTACTTTTGCTTTCAAACAGTAGATGGCAGTGTTACGTCATGTCTGCACAGCGTCACACAGTCCTTCATGACAAATGAGCTACAGCAGCAGGATGTATGTTGGTTTGAATATATAAAGTGTGTGTTGTTCTGGACTCTGTGCACGGATTACACCGTGAAAGCCTTTGTTTTATCATGAACATTCTGTAATCCCTGTTTACCTTGTTGTTTCATATCATTTTACACCACCTCACCAGGCCTGCAGCTGGTGATAAGTGAAGGTGACAGGTGATTAAACTGACGGAGGAGAGAAAATGACACCCTGATGTAAAGAAACGTCACAGTTTCAGGAGGTTTTTCCTCTCATGTTTGTCATACGTCCAGCAGGTGTCACTGAAACCTCATCGTAGCTCTCACTGCAGTCTGCTACACACCTCTTAAGCTATGCTGTCATCTTTGTCCACTCTCTCTGCTCCCAATCACCACTATCATCATCATAATCATCATCATAATCATCAGGCTTCTCCAAATAAAGTAGGACTTTGTCATGATGGCATACTTACACATGCATATGGTAAAAAACGGCAGGATTACTGAGGTGCAAAGATAAGAAGAGTGATAATTACTAGATAATATCGCTATAAATACACCTTTAGAATTTGAAATGATCACACTAAGCTAGAGAAAGTGTTAACGTTATTTCACTTTACCCATTATCATTTTTAACAGGTAGTTTTTTTCTATATAGAAATTTGTGAAATATTAAAAAATATCCATCATTTTTTTCAAATCCAAGATGACACTTTCAGGTGGATACTTATTTTACTCTCATAATGATTAAATAAGCAGCATATCCTGAAATTTGAGAAGAAGGAGTTTGAATATTTTTGACATTTTGGCTTGACAAAAGCTTAAATTGATGAATTAGTTACCAAATTAGTTGTAGATCAATTTCCCGCCACCAAAGCAAATGATTAAAGGTCCAGTGTGTGAGATTTAGGAGGATCTACTTGCAGAATAAAGCACAATTGGAGGATAACTTTCATAAGTGTTTTACAATTAGGATATAATCATCTAAAAATAACAACAATTACATTAGAATGAGTCTTCTTTATCAATACAGGAAGTGGGTCCTCTTCCACGGTGTCGGCCATGTTGCACCATCAAGTTTCATGGCCACAGAAATGGAGAGGAGGGATATTCAGACCTGTAAAATCTGCAATTTCACCACTAGATGTCACTATATCCAACACACTGAACCTACTTGTTTCAGTCCTGTTTGTTACTAAGCAAAGATAAATTCTTATGAAGCTGCACAATGCAATTAAAATAACTTGAAACTGCATTGAAAATACACACAGCTGACACAGTGAGCCCATTAACTGAGTAACTAATTGACCAAAATCAAAAAAATGCCAATATTTTTGCTAATTAATCAATTAATCGTCTAGATCTGTCAAACTGAAATGTTAAACATCTGGTGTTCACCCTCCTGCATCATGAGGATCTGCTGCTGACGTTTCGTATGTTATCAGTGGCCTTTAGACTATCGGAGGGAGAAAACAAGCAATTAGTAGAGGCACCTTTGGCTGAAGGAGGTCGTGACTGGAATTTTTTAAAGACTGTCAGACATTTTTGCTGACTCAGCAACAACAGGAACAACAAGAACAACAGCAAAAATCAATAGAATATATTGTTTGATAATGTCGGCTGCAGCTTTAATTGGATACAATGGATATCCTCTCAGCTTTGTGTGTGAAGGAAAGGTGTGTGTGTACACCTGCTGTCGGATATTTCACATGTGGCGACTTCCCACCATTTGTTCATTTCCAATGCACGTTTCCCAGCATCTAATTTCATCTCTGCTGTGTGACTCACACCTTTATTTCTCATAAAAGCTGCTGAGTCACGTGGCAGGGGGATTTTTTTTTTTTTGCACTGCAGAATGAATGTAGTGAATAATTTTGGTGCTCACTGCTGCACAATACCTTAAAAGGTCAACAACCTTCAGTAGCTGAAACATTTCAAGGTTTATGATATGTGATTTCAAGAGCTCTCCATTGGCGCTGAGAGCTGAGAGTGACATCTGCTCCTGAATGGTTGTAGCACTTCATGGTTGATGGCAGTACCTGTGTTTACTGTCACCAGCTAGGTTAAACGACTCCGGCTCCTCTGTCTGCGGCACCGCTTGACATTTAGACTTAATGAGGAAGTAAAGCTGTGCAACTATGAAGCTCATCAGCGGCTACAATGAGTCTGAAAATGCCACCGATTTGACTGCAGTGTAAAACAAGCACGCAAGGTCAAGCTCTGTTAAAAAAACGAAAAAAAGTGAATTTCCAAATCAGGTGCCATACTCTGAACGGAGACGACTTGCTTCGGTGGAAAATCCTTGTCACCTCCTCAAGAAAGCCTGTGCTAAAGCACCATCTTATGCTCAGCATGTCAAGTGGAGATTTAAATTGAATCCTGGTGGTTGAGAGTGTCACAAATCTGCAGCCGTTAAAGAATGTGCCGAAGAAGAGCCGGCTGAGTGACTATTCTAATTTGTGAGATAGTGGGTTATCTGGGAGATCTCCTGCTGTCAATGGGAGGTGCAGCGGCGGTGAATGTTTGGAGAGATATCGTTTATATTGTGTGCACTGTGTGTGTGGCAGGTATCAGCATGCCTCTGCAGGTTGTAAGACTCTATGAGCAAAGCACACAGAGAACGGTGAGCATGAATTTATTATAAAGAACCTCATAATTGTCTGTATTTGGCAGAGAAGGTGTGTAGGAGTTATAGAGAGTCACTCTGACTTTTATTTGTCTTTACAGTATATGAAATATTGTGTTATAATGACAGGTGTGATGAATGGTGGTGTATCAGCTGTTGCCATCTTGTTTTTTTAGTGAGTTGAATAAAAATTAACCCCCTGTGAATTTGTCACACAGGTTAATTAGCTATAAAAACCAAATTCAGGCTGTAAACATGTGTATTTCTGCTCTAAAGTTGGACATTTTAATATGAAGGTCTGTTGAGATTGACTTGCTTGTGAAGACTGCCCCAGATGGCCATCTGAAGAACTGCAGTTTTTGACACTTAGTCACTATAAGCTTCATTTTTAAACCCTGAAGTTTGCTTTTTAATACAAGTATGGAAAGAAACAACCATCCACAATAAATAAAGAACTATTCCACCTCCAATTTGAATGCAGAGTTGAACATATTTCAACAAAAAAAACAGAAAAAAATAGATTTAAAACAAAAAATAAAGACTTTTTTTTTTACTACTTTGTTAACACAATTTGCTTTTAGAAATACCTTGACAGTGAAATTCTTTTTAATAATTTTAACTCTTTTTAACCAAAAAAATTGAAGTTACTGAACCAGAAGAAGTAAACTAGGAAACTAAACCAGAAACTACAAGTTTTTCCCACCTGCAGTCTTTGGTTCCAGTGTTACAAACTCTGGTGTGTTTGCCCAGTTTGTTGGACTTGTGTGAAAAGCTGTCGGTCAAACTCTGGTTCAGACTGAAAAAATGGAACAAAACCGCTTGAAAAGGAGTTTTTTTAGTCTGTTTCCAAGTAACTCTGGTGTGGTTTGTTTGTGGTGAGACAGCAAACTGACCAAACACTGGCTTCTCTAAAAAATATGTTGTTTCAGCTGCCCTGCAGTTTGTTATAAGCCACAGACAAAAAAACACGTTTGAATGTCAGCCAGTGATTTTTACCGAATTATCAGAAAATTAAAAGCACTTTCAAGGTTTCTTCTTTAAGCGTAACTTTTTACCATTTGTCCTATAACTGTCTTTATATTCTGACAGAGTCACATGAGATGGATAACCTGTGGAAACAGCTGATTCATCTGGTTCTTCACGGTGCTCCTAAAGGGATTTGCAAGAAAACATCGCACCTGAAAGAAATCAACCAATCAGCAGCAGTTGATTGCTTAGTTTGCATCCCAGATTTATAAATACCAACACAACACGATCTGGAGACCTGGAAATGAAACTTAACATTCAACTTCCTCTCTGTGTAAAGTGAACTTAAAGACATGCAGCGTCTTTCTTTCACCTGATTTGTTGTTATCCATCTAATCTCGTCCATAATTGTACAGATTTTCCTTGCGACAGTCTGCATAGTAATCCGTGTTAAATGCTGCTTGTAACTTTTTTTCTTGATGACCCTGATGAAGGCAACAAACCATAAAAGCTTAGCAAAAAATTCTTCCTTATTCTTCAAGTGTTGCTGGAGTTTTGACCTCCGACAGTCATCATCCACAACAAATTTCAGTGTAAAAATACTTACTTTGCCTGTCAGTTCTTCCTCAGTGAGCTCTTTGTGGCCTCAGCGAGCATAAACATAAACTTTAGAAACATTAAAAAATGCTGCGTGACCTGCTGTCAGTCACCGGAATATGATTTTGTTTACAGAAAAACATCCCAAGATGCATTTATATGTACCATCTGCTCCCTCAGTAAGTACATGCTATTAAAACCACATGCTGTTACTCAGGCAACATCCCTTTTAAAGATCCCCTCTGATCAAAAAATGTGTTTTTCTCATGTTTATGTCTCTTAAATGTCTGACCTTGACTGTTCCAGAGACGCTGCGAGAGAGGAGATGAACCACTTGCAGCACTTTGAATAGAAAAGTGATGCAAAGCCAGATGTGGTGGTTGTAAGATACATATGCTGCTGTTTTCCCCCAAAAGGAAACAGTCTGTTTTACAACATGTGAACCATGAAACATGTGCAGCCAATCGTGTCGAAGCTCTGGATTGAGTCATAAAAGAAGCTGCTGCAATGAAACTTTGTGCATGCAAACTATAAGTTGAATCTGTGGGAGGAAAAAAAAGGAACCAAATCTTAAATTTTTGGGACAGAATCTCTAAACTTTTGAAGTGGTTTTGACCAGAATTGACTGGTTATTTTATACATGCAGTTTTTATGCGCACAGACCATAGAAAGTGACTTGGCTTTTGCTCCATTCAGTTAAATAAGAGCTGGTCTAGTGAGCTCAAAATAACAAACCCGGAGGCGTCGCCGGGATGGCTGCTGAGTGGCAGGACTTGCCTGGAAGAAGTTTGACTACAGTGATTTGTATCTGTGCAAAGTTTGTCTCAGGAGGAGTGTTTTTACATTCCTCTGCCGAGGGAGAAGACACGCACACACACTTTCCTAAAAATCTGAGATTCAAAAGTCCCTCAGGCAAGGGAGATTCGGTAAGTAACAAACCTCGAAAGGCGGATGCAGGCAAAGAAAAAGAGCCGACTTATCAGTACAGAGGGAGGGTTTGCATTAGCATAGTGCAGGTTTTGTCGGCAAACATGGTGGAGCGAACCAGATTCAAGGGTTTCATTTAATCTGCTTTCTTACCTGCAACACTGTTTTTTGCAGATTTTATTGTATTTTCTCAAAACTACTACCACAGTGTCAGGAAAGGGGGGAACTCTAAACATCTATTTTACCTTCCTGACTAGACAAGTAGGAAGCATCCTTTTAAGCTTTCATTGTAAAAAAAAAAAAAAAAAATCCCCTTATTTCCATGAGTTAACCAAACGGCCAGCTGAGCCTGACCGAACAGAAAATTAACTGCTTTAGATTTTCTTCTAGCAGAGCACACAGACCCGAGGATAAGCCCACTCACAAATAAATCCTCCCCGAGCTTATCACACACACCAGCAACCTCAAAACACATCGAAACTCCTGCGACGCTGAAGAACAACACACCTAACAGTTTCAGACAGAGAGCGAGAGCGAGAGAGAGAGGCGGGAAAGGGAGGGGAAGTTGCTAAGCTTGCTAAGTTGATGATGGAGTCGCCACGTGTGTGTGTGTGTGTGTGTCGTGTTTGTTCTCACCTCCCGTTAATGATAACACACCCAGCGTGACGAGCATGGGGTGCGACTGCCACGGCCACGCTGGCTTTAGTCTGTTAACCAGCGGGATTGGAGACGGGGCTCGTCTCTCACTTGACGGCTGTGTTAAAGAGGAAGCAAAGCAGAATAATGACAAGCCACCCACGAGGAAAAAAAAAAAAACGCACCGACACAAAGACAGAGGGCTGCGAATGCGTCCGTGAGTCAGTCACTTTGATTTTGACGCATTTGCAGGGGACAGTAAACAACAGGCCGGTGTTCAAATTGTCAAAACAAACTTGGCAGACTGTCATCTTTATTGCGATTTCACTGCGAGAGACACACACAAAAAAAAAAGAGGAAAAGCGAAAGCGTGACTTGACTTCACATGATGAATGGACTCGACAACGCGTTCACACACAAACACATCCTCTGCTCTCATAGCAAAATGGCGGTGACTCAGCACAATGTGAGAGTTACGCGGCGTGAGCGTATGCAAAGTCAGTGGAGGATGAAGCCGTAAAGATGTCAATGGCGGGCCGTCATCGCGCCAGCATCGTTTGGCAAGGGCGTCTCCTCCCTCTCCTCTCCGCCGACAGGAGGGAGGCCACTCAATAAACGCCGGATGGTAATCTGAAGCCTAAATTGAGCAAAGTCTCGCCGTCTGACAAGATGAATTCACTTAATAATGAGAGCATTTGGGATTTATGGGTAACGGCGAGGTGAGCCCCATCTCTCAGCGGGCGGCCCCTGCTCTTAATTCCGGCCAAATCCACTGACTCACGGCCTCTCCGTGGATGTTAAACAGTCATACATGCGGCGCCTTTTTCAATCTGTCTGCTCTGCATCGCCGTTGACGGTGATGAAGCCCGGAAAATTGATCACACCCTCGGAAAAAAAAATGCTTTCAGCCTGGATAATGCTGCATTCATACCCTCAACCCCCCCTCCCGCCCAAAAAATTAAGAGTTTTTTTTTTTTAATTCCTCTGGGGAATATTTTACTCATCATGGCAAAAACAATTTAAGAGCAGACTTGACACATTTATTGCTTTAAGCTGTGTTTTCTTAACGAGGTGGTCTGGAAGCCCCAAGGAATCACAGGATGAATCTGAGAGGAAGTCAGATGATTAATAGAGGCGGAAAAAGATTAAGCCACACAGAATGAGACGTTTATTTAAGATCTGAAGTTTTTTCTTGCTTAGTATTAAACTCGAAGAATCTTTTTGGTTGACCCGTGGATGAAACAGTGAGTCACAAGCAGACATGGTGCTGCTTTAAAAAGACTTTACACAACTTTCTGCAGGGAGGGTTTTTCTTTAAGTGGGTGAAGCTTCATGCTGCTGTGAACTGATGTGCACCTCCTCATTTATGTTATCACACATCTGGACTCTGGAAGCTACTGAGATATGATGTGAAGACAGCAGGAACTGTGACTGTCTGCTCTCTGCAAGCGTCTAATGTTAGTTTTGAAACCAAAAAATTGTGATTTATTCACATGTGTATGAGTGTGGGTCAAATAAACAAGATAGTACATGAATATTAGAGATAAAAATGCAACCGAGGAATGAATTTGCATTGTTTAACTTCTTGTTTTCTCATCTTTTTTTGCTGCTGGTACCTGCTTGTTTTTGGTTTTGCACAAGCGTCAGACACTGTCATGTTTTAATCTACATTATTAATACAACATTAAATATTCCATTCATGATTTTTACTGCTTTTACCCGACTTTTGTGAAATGGTTGCTAACAGGTGAATAAATGAGACTAAAGAGGTTATCAGGGACGTTAAATGTCATCATGCTGAACAAACTAACTAATTTATTCACAAGTTTGCCTTTACAGCCTCATTGTGTTTAAACTAAAAGCTCTTACAAACTATTTTAACTCAAATTATTCAACCTGTTGACTCATCAAGTTCTGATGTATCTATAGTACAATGTAGTGTGAAGCTACGTGGTAGTTAATGTTTCCTTTTACTTCTGTTGATTCATTTATGCATCAAAAATCATAATGGTGGTGTTTATTTGTGTGCAATATCTTGCTGATTGTGTAAATACATTAAACTTTTGTTCACCTCAGAGCTTTTTTCCTGAAATAATCCACAATTCAATGGAGAAATCCCACTGGATTTTTGTTAAGGGAAGAAGAGTGATGCTAAAATTTGATGCCTGCAAAAATTTTTCATCTATGTACGCCTCTATTAGTAATATTTCAGTGTGTTTGAAGGTGTATTTTAACCTTTTAACAGACCAAAGCTAACTTTTCTGGCTAACTTAATATTTTATTCTAAGCTAAGCTAATTTCCATCTTAAAAAAAGAAGCTAATAAACTCATTTCCTCACACTACGAAGAAAAAAACCCCCTTTGCTCGTAGGCATCGTGCTCATCTTCACGGATGAACAACAGAAACTCACACCATCGCCTGCCTTTGTCTGACTTTGAGAGAAGATGTCGATACTGAAACGGCGAGCAGCAGGCAGGCGGGGGGGCCACAGCGAGACTCTTCACTCATTACTGCAGCACGGCCAGAACGGGATTGGTGTTCGCTGTGAGCCGGCCATGTTCTTAGTCATATCATCACCCAGCAGGCTCTCCTTCCTCTACAACCTCACCCCCCCCACCATGCTGCTTCAAGGCAGAGCTGTGCGTTGTATGGCATGCATAGAGCCGGCGAAGGTGGGGGGGGGGAGCATACCAGGAAACGTGCTTTACATCCATGTCGTGGGAATAAGATGAATAAACCGTGTGATGTGCAAACGCGGCGCTTCATCACAAGCACATGATGGACTTGCAAGAACCTGGTGACAACCGCGGATGAAAAAGCTGCAGCTCTGTTTGGTTTTGCTAAGTGCAACTCACCCAGCGTTAACCGGAGTAAATGAGTTCCCGCTCACTGGGGGCCCCCCCCCACACCTGAAGACCGGCCACTCAAAGCCTCCCTCTTTTTTTTTTTTTCCATTTTCCAACGCGGCCAGGAGCCAGCTGGCTTTATTGGAGTTTTTAAAAGCTATAGCCTCAAACATTCATCCTCCGTCTCAACACGTTCTAGATAGTTTCCCCTTTTTTCTCTCTGCCTCACTTCGTCTTCATTTCCCGCTCACCTCCTTCCCCGTGTGCTTCGTGTGCTCTCCCCTCTCTCTCTCTCTTTCAAAACTTATTTCCCATTCCCTCCCTTCTCTCTCTCTCTCCTCTCTTTCTCCTTAATCCTCCATCTTATCCCCAGAGCTCACTCCAGTGGTTCAGTTTGGCCTAGCTTCTTCTAAAACCCTCTCAAACAGACAATCAACACTGCCAACACAAATGCAGAACCCAGCCATAATAAATTCTCCTCCTTCCTTCCTTTTCTTCCGTTTTTTTCGCTCTGAAACAGAGTCCTCAGAGTAACCGGGGTTTGGGGGTGGGGGGGACCTGCTCTCATCTACGTAGATTTAATTTAGTTTTTTTTTTTTTTTTTCACAAAATGATACAAACACATTCTGCCGTCTGACTCATGTCGAATGAAAAGACCTGAGACCGGAGAGGCCGGCCTCAATTTTCCTTCCCCGTGCTTTATTATTATTCTGCTGGCAGCTCGTCCCAGGGCAAGATTGTGGTCAGCTGCTCTCTGCGCCGCTCCGGCAAAAATAATTACGACGGACAATTGGAGAAACCACAATCAATGGCAGATGAGGTGCATTAGCCATGGTTGTTCTTTCCGTTTAAGTCCGCTCTTGTGTTTTTTTTTTTTTCAACCAGCATGTGCACTCGCATTTTTACCACTTACATTAACGCCTCTGACACTTTATTTTAAGGATCACACAACTTTGGGGTGTTTTGCCTTTTGAATTCAACCCTAATTACCACTTGAACTTGACGTAAGGACACAGTTTGAGTAGTGGAGCTGTGTGTGTGTGTGTGTATATATAAACCAAATTTTTTGCCAAATGAGACAGGATCTGTCCCCAGCTGAATAGCTCTGTGTTGTATTTCTATATCATTAGTGGGGAATCTGTCCAAATTCTGCACAGAGGCATGTCATCTCTCCTTGCCTGGGGAAATGAGCACATCTGTGGGGGGTTAGAGGCTCTCGGCAAGGCAAACAACACAGCATCTGTGTTCTCGGAGATGCATATCCGCAACGAATAGGGCTGCTTCAAAAACCCCGATGAATCCGCTAAAAAGAGAGACAAATTGGAACGCTATTTGTGGGATAAATCGGGGTGATAATTCAACGGGAAATTAGATAAATGCAAGTATGAATCAAAAGCTTTGTAACTAATTTAGCTCTTCTGCCATCAGTAATATTATACTGAGATAAATGGTTGCTATGGTTGCTTTTCAGCCTCCCTGCATTGTTGGTTGCAGCCTTTGACTCGGTCGCCCCGACGTGGGAATGAAACGAGCTGCTGCTGCTGCTGACCTGCAAGAATTAGACACAAAATGGCTTCCATTAGTTTTAGCCTGCAACTTTTCTCTCTCTCTCTCTGATTTACATGTTTTTTTGTGTTTGGATGTTTGCTTTTTATTGCTTCTTTTGTCATGATATTTTCACAGTCATCTCATATTCCCTCATTATGTCAATTAAAGCACTTAACATCCTTCCATGAATCACCAGCAGGCATTTATGAAGTTATAGTGGGGTTTTTTTGTCCTAAAGCCTGTTTTTAACATCCTTAGACCGACTGTTTCAGTGGCTGATTCATATCTAGATATGTTTCTTTAATTTATCAGAGGAGGTAGCATCCAATTTAAGTGTTTGTTCATTTACAATCAGTGAAATTATGTTCAGTTTGACTCAAATGTTTGTGCTTCAAGGGAGCGCATCACAAAAAAAACAGCCAGGAAATGAGTCTTTCCCAAACAGAAAGTCATATTTACTTTTTAATTTTCTCAGATTTAACAGTCCAACAAGATTATAAAATGATATCACATTGTTTTATTCACCAATCAGCCAGAAAAAACACCAACACTGAGGCTGAGCCTGCACATTATCGTCGCCAGGGACTTCTCCAAGTCTGATATTGCAGTGTGATATTATAGCTCCGTCTGAAAGTGTTAAAAATAGCACAGGAGGAAAACACACCCCTTCCTCTCACCCTGCTGCGTTCATGCTCATGTCAGATCCCCAAAATACCAAACTAGTACTGAGAAATAAACCTGGATGAGCCAGACAAACATCAGACTCCTCAAAATAACTCCCACACGGGCTGATTTTTCATTAAAAACCTTCTTACCTTCCTCATCCGTCTCCTCCAATTCATTAGTCATCGATATTACAGTCGGCACATCATCATCTCTACCAGCCTGTTAATGATCATTGTGTTCTTGCTCATCAACAAAAAGCTCTTCTCCTTGAGGAGCTCTCGAGGAATCTGAGCAGCAATGATGACTCAGTTTAGCAAATCACCTGTTAATAAGCTCACACGTGAACATTAAGTCTCAGTTAAATCAGCAGGAGTGTAATAAATGAGGCAGGTGGGGCGATGGAGCGACCTGAAGCCCTCAAACACACCTGCATGAGCATGATTGGATGCGATCAGCCGGCTGATGAATGAGCCAGTGATGGTGAAGCATGATGAAGCAATCTGCCAAAATGCACGCGTGACTTTCGGTGTTGAACTAAAGCCACGCCGCGATTACCGTTTGACCCGACTCACCAGATGGTCTGTCACTCAGAAACATCTGGGAAGTCGTCCTTGGAAACTGTTTTTTTGGGGGGAAAAGACAGCAGGTGCATTAAAAAAAAAAAATGAAAAAAAATGGCCAAGGCACCGGACGAATCATCTGTCAATCAAAGTCCATCAGGAGCCGCCTTCAACCGGTCGGATCAACGAGCCGTGTAACAGCAGGAGAGAGAGTCAGGTCGGCAAACCGAGCCGCAGGAGTCAGGAGACGAATGAAAACACCTTTTCCATCACGTAGAAACTTTTTTTTGCTCTTCTTTCAACGAAGAAGTGCTTTTAAGTTCTGATATAACCGATGGAGTGTTAACAACATCCTTTTGTAGGAGCTGCTGTTGTTGTCTGGAGAAAAACTTTCATTTTTAAAGGGTTAGTTTGCCAAAATTACAAAACAAAAACCAACAAAATATATTTTTTACAGATAGTTTTGGTTCTCTTTGTCCAAGATTTAGGATTTCTGCCTCCGTAATTACTGTTGAGTGACTCTGTTTGACTTTTAAAAGTCATTTTATAAATGCAGTGAGCACCACAACATCATCCTATTCACATCCATTATATCAAGCTGCAGGTAGAGACCTCAGACACGCAGATGTAAAAAAAATCTCTGCAAATAAAACCAAAACAATCTGTCGGAGTAAATACCACAAGAGGCAAGTGAGAAAACATGTTTTCTTCTAATTTAGCTGAGCTGACCCTTTAACATTTAAAAGAAAAAGGCGCCGAATCCCCTCAAACATTAACATTTTCAGCTCCGTTGTTATTATTCCTCTTTGCTTTTTGCTCATGAAAAAAACTTTTCCACTTCAGTGTTTCATTGTCCTCGGGCTCTTCATCATTATCATTATCTTTCTCGTCACCGGTATTGCCTCCGAAAGTCTGCAGAGGTGCAGAAAAATGATTTTCCTGCACCATGTAACAAGGATAGTGGTGGAAATGTCAGAGTAAATAGCCCGCAGGAGAAAGAGAACAAAACAAACAGAGGCGATAGCAGGTTTGATCTGCTATTTATGAGAAAGCGGAAAAACAAAGCAGAACTATGAAATCGATAGCTTCCTAAATCACCTAAGAGAGGGTTAGCAGAGGCTCCTGGGCAGCCCTCCAGCTCAGGGACTGGCAGTTTATGGATCCTCACACACACACACACACACACACACACACACACTGAAACACACACTGAAACTCACACACCACCGGCAAATCCTGGAAACACACATATCTTCATGTGTCTCTCAAGTAAACACACACCCACTTGCAAAACTAGAATGCATACTTTTCTCTCTCACAATCACACACACACACACACACATGCTGACACACACTGGCAGATAAATGTACAGCCACACACACACATGTACAGTAATCCCCCTTCCTGTCACGAATGCACACACACTCTGACGTTCACAGCGACAATCTCTTAAAAAAAAAAAAAAAAAAAAAAAAGCAAACAAACAAACTAAACTGAAAGCACGTCCCTCCCATACACACACACACACACGAACATCCAGACACGCGTCGACACCCACACACACTCAACTCCACTTTCACGCACAAAATCACAAATAAACAACCTTCTCTTTTTATCTTTCCCTCTGTCACGCACCCACAGACACACACACACACCGGTGCGAGTATATTCCAGTTACTGTCATGCACACACACACAGAAACACACGCTGCTCATGCTCACCCACACAAAATCACGCATGCACACCTTGTCTTCACACACACACAGACGCACAATCATAAACAACACAATAACACCTCTCCAACTAGCACACAAACATGAAACCCTGCTGAGATTGAGTCAATGCAGTAAAAAAAAAAAGGAGTCTGGTTTCACTCGGAAACGACATCACACTCGTTTTTTTAAGGTGAAAGGTGTGTGTTGAAATATGACACGGCGGAGGGGATGCGAGCACACACGGCAGACTGCAGCACGGAGATATACTGAGCAAATAAAAAATGATTTATTCAACTTTTGATTGTAACTTGAGCTTGTGTACTTCTCCCTCACATCCCCGGCTATAAATAGCTAAGCTGCAATTATTTTTCTCCTAAATTACCTTTAGTGCCACGCGTTGACACGCCGCTTTATGTGGAGGAGAGTTTGTGGGGCAGGATGAGCACAAAACCAATGAGTTTTTCCTTTTCATTAGAGAGAGAGAGAATGCAGTAATCATACCCAGCTCGTCCTTTTGTTGTCTGTGTTTGAAGTCTGTGCAGCTTTGTGTGTGTGTGTGTGTGTGTGTGTGTGTGTGTGTTTGCATGTGTTACCGCGGCTTCTCTCGGACTCCGCTGAGGGTTTGTTTGCTTGTTTGTTTGTTTGTCTGTTTACGCCGTCGGGTTCAGCCGTGCTGCCCAATCAGCACTTTGCAAACCAGCCGTCCCTGAGCGGTTCAGGTGAACGGCTGGTCGGCTAACTTTAGGCCCTGCGTCGGGGGAGGTGGGGGGGGGGGGGGACGGTTGATTTGTATTTGCAGGCTCATCTGCATACATTATAATGATCGGGGATGACACACTACCAGAGCTTCCACACTCCCTGAGCGGGTCGTGAGTACACAACCACGGTGCTTGTTAAGGTACCGGGGAGACCGGAGGAGAGTGACAGGTTATAGAGGAGGAGAGGGGTGAAATGAGGCAGAGTGACGAGGAGGAAACTGTCAGACGACAGGAAATGGATGCATCTTCAGAGAGAAGAGACTCGCACACAGCCAGATAAAACAAAAAGGCGGAGGCAAGATGTTTGTTGAGGTGAAGAGATGCTGAGAGAGGAAAAAAAAAAAAAAAGCAGGAAGCTGTGCATCCATCCTGCTTAAAACACAGTGTGTCGTTCAGTCTGTGCGAGGGCCTGCTGGAAATGCAGCCTGTGAATAGGGAGATGGGGATGATGAGGGAGAGAGAGAGAGAGACGGGAGGCCAGAGCTGCTGCTTTCTTCTGGGCAGGAGGTGGGATGTGAATACCTAATCAATAGCCATCAGGACTCGGAGGATTTACTGTCTTGTGCTGCAGGACCCAGACACCCCAAGGCAAGCCGAGCGCTCAGACCAGAGCAATGGAGCATGAACGCTCCTGCACAGAGAGCCGCTGTGATACAAACAGGAAGGAGGGTCCACAGAGGACGGGGGAGGATGATCGACCGCGCCGCTTGATAATTCTGCCTCCAAACAGCACAACTGCTGCATACAGTGGTACATGTTTTTTTTATTTTTTGGATTGCTCCCACTGTCTTCCCATCTGAATACAAACGATGTGTTGTCACTCCGCCAGCACACCAACAAGCTCGCCACTCATCCGAGCTGCAAAAACAGTAATTTTGAGAGAAAACATGCATTTTTGTGTCGCTGTGCGCACAATGATAGACTGTATTTAAACCAGTCAGCTAAAGTGATTCAGCCAAAACCTTAAATGCACAGTGTGAAATTTCTACCACTAGGGGTCTCTCAGTCAAAACAATGAAAACAAAACATGTAGTTCGATGATGTGGTGGGGTTGCATGGGATCATGGGATTTATTTATGTCACTGTTAAACAGCCACTTTTCCAGATGAAAGTCTGTGTGACTGACTCAGGCAGAAACATTTGCAGCTGAGATTTCCCTCCTCGTCTCTGACTGGTTTTACCCAGGAAGTTAGCGACAGATGGCAAAACAAAACACACTGTTCAGCTTTAATAAAATCACAGATTTCTCCAAGTTTAAACACAGTTGAAAACATCTGGATTAACTGCACAGCTCTACGAAATGTCCTGTAATTTCCAGACTATAAGCTGCGACTTTTTTCCGATGCTTTGAACCCTGTGGCTTAAACTATGATGCCACTAATTTATGGACAAATATAAACGAGAAAGTGTGTGACGAAGTAATTCTGAGGCTGTTAAATTCCAACACTGAAGAAGACAGCTTTAG
>JAQMCX010000023.1:16183448-16197258 GCA_029814765.1 Acanthurus leucopareius
GTCATTTGCTCGGGGTCAGCTCACAGACACAGACCTGCTCTCTGTCAGTCAGTTCACCAGTTTGCCGGCATACTTTAGTAAAACTCACACCATCACAGCAAACCCTAAACTGGACTACGAGGATTTTTCTTCAACAGACATAAAACTTGCATGCGTACAAATGTTGGTCAAATCTACTAAAATAAGGGATTTTGTTGAGTTTATCCGAAAAATCAGGGTCAAAATGTCCTTTTATCCCCCCTAAAGTTGTGTATCTTCATCCCGTGGGCAAGGTTTTATGACACTGACTCTTTTTACGGACGTTGCACAGGAGACAATTAGCTTTTGGGAGGAAGGAAGTGATGTGTGTCACACAGCCGTCATCTCCAGCATGACGGACTTTTCCTTTCAAAAAACACTTGAGGTGATTCATCTCCTCTCTGGTAACGTCTTGCTCATGCTCACATGTCAAAGTGCCCTCTGGTGAGACACTGAGCCCCGCAGTGATCGGTCATGACGCTCAGGTCAGCAGCATCCTGCATGATAGCTCGCTGTCGTCACTCTGTGTGTGTTTGTGTGTGTGTGTGTGTTTGTGTGCATAAATGAGTAAATGAGCGGCAACAACCTTGTAAAGCCCTTTTGGATTTAAGTGCTATATAAATGTGGCCATTTACCAATTTATTCTGCTACATCGATTTGGATCTTTTTTCCTGTAACCTGTCCATTGTGAGCGTTAGCCGAGTGCAATGCTAAATCAGTAAATAAAAATCCAAGGCTGCATTCATTCAGCAGGAGCACCAAAGCCTCCATATTTTTCAACACCACAAACAAAAAAGGATATTTTTTTAACAAAACACAACTTTCTGTTGATGACACCTGAGTGCTAACCCTCAAAACACATTGTCTGATATATGTTTTTTCTTTTAAATAGATGAGTGCCAACCTTAAACGTCGACATTTTGGACACAGACAGTTACACAACCAACCTGACGGGAGCATCATGTCTGTGTGTTTGTTTTTTTTTGTGTCCTGGAATACATGGACGCGGCTCAGGTGATGGATTCACTGAGCCACAGTAAATCTAAGCTGACAGTGACCTTAAACAGGAAACAAAAGCTCCGGGCTATGAGCTGGAACAGCGAGAGGGAGAGAGGGAGAGAGTCAGCAGGTGATAATGGAGACAAAAAAAGAGAGAGAGGGAGAAAGGAAGGCATGATGGGAAATAGAGTGGAGGGGAGGAAGAGATAAGAAAGGGGGCAGAAATAATGTGTTTTAATGGGAAGAAAGAGAGACAAAGAGAAAAGCAAGAGGGTATGGACTATGTGGCCAAAAGTATATGGACGCCTATTTTTATGTCTTTGTAAATCCCCTTTCTAAATTAAACCCATTCATGTTGCTCTGTTTTACTCAGAAATGCATCACATTACAGGAGATAAAGATGCTCTAATTCCTCTGTGACCTTAATGCAACTCTGTGATTATATTCCAGACAACAGAGTGCACCCAACTTCACAGTAACTGGTCGAGGAAAACACTCAAACTGTTGCATCATATCGTTTTTTCTTTCGTTTAAAGCGGCTTCGGATGTTTGGGTTTTTTTTTTAGCATCCAACATGTGGAGGAGCCAGAGATCAAAACCACCAAAAACCTTTCAATTAATGGTCCGTCTGCTCTCCACCAAACCTGAGCTACAGCCTCTCTTTCAGTCGCCTGCACAGAGTCACGATCTCAATCCCACCTGACACACTTCGGGATGAATGGCCACTGTAAGCCAACATCAGTGTTCAGCTTCGCTAATGCTCCTGCGGCCCCAACGGGAGCAAATCCCTGCAGCCCGGTGGTGAAATATTCTGGAAAAGCTTCAGAGGAGGCTCATGCAGATGCTCATTAATGCTTTTTTGTTCGAGAATGAGATGTTCAGAGACTGCATGTGCCAGTGTGTGGAAGGCAGGATGGCAGGTACACAGGGGACAGCATGATTGAGAGAGAGAGAGGGAGAGAGAGAGGGGGAGAGGGGTTAAAGATAAAGATGGATGCATGAAGAGGGGAGATGTATCATAGGAAGAGGAAATGGGGAGTCTGAGAGGCATCAAGGATGATTTGTGCAGATGAGAGAAAAAAGAAGAGAAAGCAGAAAAGGATGAATGGGAGCAGGAAGGAGCTACATAAGGACAGGTGATGTAGATGGATACAGGGATGGAAAAGAGGTGGGGAGGGAGGACTGTGTGTGTGTTTTGTGTGTGTGTGTGTATGTGTGTGTGTGGTCCCGGCTGTGTCATGACAGGGTGTAGTTCCCGGGCAGTCGGCCAGCCCCGCGGGGGGCGGGGGGACCAATCCAATCAGCTGTAATGGAGTCAAAGGTCACTGTTCACTCCTGCGAAATTGCTGTGGCCAACTGGCTGAGCAAGAGGCATCAGGGCTGCAAAGCACATGTGCACACACAAACACACACATGCACACACATGCACACACACATGGATCACTCACTCTCCCAGCTGATGTACTTTATCCCCGATAACAAGGAGTGTGCACATGTGTGTGTTAGTGTGTGTGTGTGTGTTCTTT
This sequence comes from Acanthurus leucopareius, assembly GCA_029814765.1. Classification (NCBI taxonomy): domain Eukaryota; kingdom Metazoa; phylum Chordata; class Actinopteri; order Acanthuriformes; family Acanthuridae; genus Acanthurus; species Acanthurus leucopareius. The sequence continues at coordinate 16,185,992 of JAQMCX010000023.1, forward strand.
TGTCCTTGTGTGTCCTCATGAAATATAAAGAACCAGCAGAGAGGAAGAGTTATGTTTTATGCCTTTGGTGTTGTGCTTGTCCACTGATGTAAAATGTACAACCAGTAATTATTGATGATATTGGTAGAAGTATTGAGCTCCCTGCCCCCCCCTGCTGAGCCGATCCAGTGGGCAAGAGCGAGTTTAATACATGCTGTGTTCAGGGTGTCAGTCGGGTTTATTACAGTTCAGAAAAAAAGTCTGGTGATCCGCTTTATATCACTAATATGACAACAACAAATCCAAGTTCTGCATGTGCAGCCAAAGTGGCATCGTTTATTCCTTTGTGCTATAAAACTCTGTTGTTTTCACTGCTGTTGTTTTGTGTTAATTCCACATCTGTCCAGATGCCATAAAGCACCAAATCAGCTGCAGAAAGTAGCATCATTGCACTTTTTACTACGTTTAAGTTATGATTTGTATTTACATGCTAACAATTAGAGCTGTAGCTGTGTTAAAAAATTATGTAGCTCCTTTTTAAATATAAAAATTAATATCTGTGCTCCTTTTTTTACAGACTTGCTGCACCAGTGTGGTGGCTGAACAGCCCTGAACACCTCCATCTGCTCCGACCACATCTTTGGGATTTGATGGTGTGGTGGTAATAAAAAAAAAAAATAAAAAAATCAGGGTTTGTAACTTCTCTCTCAAAATGTATTTTTCAGTCTTTGCACAGCTGCTCTGGAATACTGAGAGGCAGCCAAAGACTTCTGACTTGCAATAGATTGCAGCATTAGAGCTGCAGGTCAGATCTGTGTGTCCGTTTGACACACTCACACAGAAATGCAAAGTATGACGCCTGCACTTCGGCTAAATTTACACAAAATCCTGTTGCTCCTCCCCACAGGCTCGTGTTTGTGGTGTAACTGCTGCAAAACTGTCAGAAAATAACATTTTATTTCTCTTTTTCTAACCTTTTTGTTTGTGTTTATGCTGCTCTCTCGGTCTGCCTGATGTGATAACTTTGAAAAGTGTTTTACAAACAGGAACGGACAAATCTGCCATTAAATAAAGATTTAATAACATCATCCTCCACCTCTGAGCTCAAATCTTTCACGCTAAAACTTTTGTCAGTTTCCATATTTACACTGTCAGAGGACTTTCAAGTGTGAGGGTTGAGAGAGTGAAAGGCATCAGTTATTTAATATAAAACTCTTTTTTTGTTAAAGTTTTAGTTTCCATTTGAAAAACTTAGAAAAATGCAAATGAAGTCAAGCTTTAAAGGCACTAAATGGAGATTTGTTCACTAGAGGCGCTGTGGAGCAACATTTAATGAGTCTGTTTCTGTTTTGTTTGTGCTCCATCGTCATCATCATCAGACTTCCGATGATAAAAAAGACAAACACAGCCTTCAGATTCATGCAAACAACGCAGGTTTTGAAACACTCAGACCATTTGCGCTCAAAATATTTTAAAAATAAGAGCATTAATCCATCCAGCAGACTCTTAATCTGCAAGGATCCACACTGTGCAGTTTGGTGAGAAACAAGCAAACACAACCGTGTTTATTTTAGAGGAAAAAACTCTGCAGGGCTTTAACTTTTCTATCAGATATATCTGGAAACTATTCTCAGCTCAAATGCCACAAATTAGTCACAATTGGAACAGTACAGCTGGTCCTGCTCCAGGTACTCAGTGACATTCATTCCAATTATTAAAGATCACTTTATTTCTAATGTACTAACTGAGTTCATGAAATGTTAATTCTTCCCAGTAGCTCGTTCCCTCGATAGCCACTTCTCAAACATTAGCTTTTTAATAGATCTACAACACAGAGCTGCATTATAAGGTTTCTTGGCAAAGCGTGGCCCATAGCTCTGGATTTTTTGCAACCTTGCATTGCTGTGAATTGTGGGAAACATTATGCATTTCATGCTGGAATGAACTTTTTCATACCATTGTTGGAAAGGAGGAGAAATCAGGGAACAAGAGAGGATATAATCGCCTTAATTAACCTAAAAGAGGATGATAACTATGCTGTAAGAACAACACTTCAACATATTTTCAGGCTTTACATAAATAAATTGGTAAATTTTATTAATTTTACACTTTTTGTTTTTTTCTTCAATCATTATAGGAATAAAAAAGTGCTTAATGTAGATTAGTTTGACTTTAGATTGACGTATTTCTGCCCTCTCACATGTATTTATTATGGAACGTTTAATAAAGTGCGTAGGCAGTCATAACAAATCTACTGTATTTAATTAATTTTTGCTCTTTTTTTTCATCTTTATAATAAATTAAAATCCAATATTGAAAGGATCCAGACTGCAAGATTAAGGGGGAATCTGCGTTTTTCATTAGTGTTTAATAACCTTGACATAAGAATTATAGTGTTTCATTACTTCATAATCAGCCCTTTTTATCTAGTGATCTTCTTTCATGGAGTCTAACATGTTGCAAGCCATGTTTCTACAGCAGCCCAGGGTGGACAAATCCAAAAAATTGGTTCATATACCACTTTTTTTTTGAGTTTTCCTCAAGTTGGCATCCACTGTAAGCTCTCTAACATCTGCAACCTCACTGAACGATCCTGCAAACTGGATCTAAAAAGGTAAAGTTCAGGTTTTTGGAGGTGGGAATTTAAGTGGTGTTTACATATTATCAACAGTTAGTTTGTTAAACCCACGACCCCCCTAGTTCAAAAGACCAGCACTTTAACCACTAATTGCTTTTACACATCAGAGACGTAATGAATAAACACTAAAAATGCTAAATGCCAACCCATTAAAACCCCAAAGTCATGCAGCAACACAAACAAATTAACAGATCATGTGAGCGGCGGACCTGAAACTTCCCTGTTCTGCCAGGAAAAGGAAAACAGCTTCAGTTTTCAGTCAGAAAAAGCTGTCAAAAAGACGTTACACCTGAACTGACATGGACACTTTTCGTGGTTAAAGGACATTTTTCTGCTGCAGTTTAAAGTCTTATAGCTGTTTCCTCTCCTCCAATGGAATCGGCTGTAGGTAAAAGACCAACTATGCATAAGTACCTCATTAAACCCTGCTTTAAAAAACCTTAACCACCGCTTTAATACTCAACTTGTGGTCATATTTCCGTCTGCAGTTGAACTAATTGGCTGCAGCAGTGTGAGAGTTTCTTTAAGTAACAGTAGCAGCCTGTAATCCGCTCTGCATGCAGGGCAGAGGCCGACAAGAGGAGCTTTTTTGGAATAAAACACGTTATATAACCATTATCTTTTTTTTTTTTACCTCAAGCCAAACTGCACTGCACAAAAAAAAAAAAAACAACCCCTCATCAATAGTGTCTGACCTGGCTGCACTATCTGTTCCCATTCTGTGTAATGATCACTGAGCTGCAGCAGTGAAGAAAAAAATCATACTGTTCAAACTCAGAGCCCAGAAGCATCAGACAGCAGGGCAGCGGCGGCGATGGCGGCGGCGGCGGCGGCGCTCGTGCTGCTCTCATTCACTCTGCCTCTCAGGGTCCAGTCAGAGATTGTCGTGTAATTAGATGCAACACACTGACATGATGTGTGTCATCTCTAATTATTATTTGGACGGCGCCTGACAGCCTGATTAATGTCTGAGCAAACCGCTTCCCTTTGTGGTTTTTTTTTTGTTTTTTTTGTGCAGTTACTGTGACTTTTTGTTGACTTGCTCACTCCTCAGTCGCATCTTTGGGTAAAAAAAAAAAAAATCTCGCAGACAATTCAAGCATGAAATATGACGGCTTTATTGTTTTTAATTAAAAACACATTTTGGCTCAATTTCCTCTCGTTACCACATGCGGCGAGCAGAAGGAGAAAAGGCGCCGTTTTCCGAAAGTGCAACCAGGACCTTTCAGCTGAGGGGTGACAATTTGTGGTGATTTAGAGCTACTTTTTTGGATTAATGGGGAGAAAACAACATTAGAAGCTTTTTTTTATGGGGTGCTTAAGGGACAAATGGTCTGTAATTTCCATACTGTCCCTATCGTTTAACAGAGAGTGAGTCCCTGAAAGCACCTCAGCAGGGGGGGGACACTAACACAAGACCTCATGACTAATCCTTAAAAAAAAAATGTGGTGGAAGAGCTCCGATGGCAGCCGCACCTCATGAATTAAAATTTTTTTTGGGAGGGAAATTAAAAATCCAATAGGCTGCGTAATTGATCCTCCTTCACTGACCTGAAAAAACCTTTCACAGTGAGAGAAAGAGACAGCCAGAAGATGCCGGTGAGAGGCAGAGGGGGATGAGAATCAATATGTTTCAGTGTCTATTACCAGCGAAGGAGATGGAGAGACAGGTGAGAGGGAGGCAGACGACTCGACGAAGCGAGGCGCCCATGTTTGGGGCAAAGAGGTTGACAAGGACGCAGAGAGGAAGCAGGGAAGTATTGAAAACATGTATGCGATGTGCAGAGATGCAGGAAATCCAGCAGAAAACTGGCTTTAGGTTTCGTTGCGAGGCCTGCGAGCGGAGGTGAAGCTCATCCGTGGGGGGGGTTGTTATTGATTCCAGCAGCCTTTCCTGCAGCCTCACCAAGTGCGGCGTTAACAACTTTGAGCCAAGATCATGATTACAATCATTTTCACGTTCGCGGGAGTGCGAGCGCGAGGATTTGTGGCCCTTGAAACAGACATTTTAGCAAACTGCAATTAACAGATGTGGTTAGCGTGAGCTTGTGAACTGGTGGTAATTTCCCTGGAGGTGCAGTCGGGCTGAACATGAGACTAAAAGGAAGCAGAAAGGTGAAGAAAACACAAGAATATAATTGTTATGGGGGGTTTTTTTCTGCTGGAAAACTTGCTCTTGTTTATCTTCCTTGTAATGGGAGCTGTAAAAAATGGAGATAAAGTGAGTTTCAGCCCGAAATTACAAGCCTCACGCGCTAATTAAACAATATCACTGTAATTGACTTAACATCTCTCTTGACTGACAGACACAATAACCACTTATGGGAAATTAAATTAGTGTTGTTTTTAACAACCTGACATTCACTTTTTGCACATGTTGGGGATCGCTGCATCAGAGGAGCATCGGGTGTGAAAGAAAAAGTCCATAACAGATCAAATATGTGGATCTTTGCACCTCGTAGGGCAGCAAGCAGATGATCCACTGTGGGGGCTTTAAATAGGGAGCAGCTGAGAGAAAAAGCAGACTCACTTTTCTACATTTACTTTACTCTTAAGTTAAAGCGGGAAAACTAATCTCATTCTATACTCTTGGTAGAATTTTAATTTACATAACTGCATATAATATATTGGAAAACATCAAGAATGTCTCTTTTTATGACTGCATCCATCATCTGTTACTCTTTTCCTTAATCTCCCTCTTTTACAAGCAATAACACTCAAAATGTTTTACAGTGTGATAATAAGCAGCCTGAAAAACATTTTAACAGTTTATAAATGGACAATATTTCCAACAAAGACGTGTAAAAATGTATTTTACATCCTCAGAGATTGTGGAGATTTCCAGATTTATTTTTTCAGAAATTTTTCGTGCCTGATCTCAGATCTGCAGGATCTTTGGTCGTGTATTGATGCAGCCGAACCTTCTACGGCTCAGACTCATATCAGTTATTCTTTTCATCCATACATACTTGATTTCTTTTTTGAAACTTCATGATCTCCAGCAGAATTTTAAAGAAAAAGTTTTGTGAGTTTAAACTTTATAACGACGGCAGGTCTGGCAGAGGTTTAGCAAGTTAAATGCGGCGACCCTGGGGGTGTAATCGAGTCTGAGTCGGCACCAGCAGTTCCTGTATCACCTTTATTAGATTTATATTCTCCATTCAGTCCATCCACAGTGTCTGGAAACACACAGTGTCCTTTCGAGTCGAATAACAGGAGATTGTGAGCAGCTAAAGAGAGCAAACATTCCCCGGAGTCGAACAGGTGATCCACAAACGTTGGGAAGAGGGGGGGCAGCTGGAAAGGTCAGCTTCCTGTCTGCTCCTGCTGCTCTTTACATCGGCTCAGTGACAGCCGGTTCTCAGCCACCGGAGCCTCCTGGGTCAGACCGAGGCGACTGTCTGCGTTCGTGCATGAGCATATGTGCGTCCCCTCTGAACCTGCAATGTGACCGCATGTGTTATATATATGTATGTGTGTGTGCATTGAGCCGTCTGTTCACACGTCTGCCACCGGGGGCAGACATGCATGCATGCATGTGCGGCAAGCTATCGTTTTTTGCCTCGAGCTCCTTCCAGTTTTTTCCTCATCAGCATTCTGTCCTCCTCTTCACCTCCTGCCACCCTCTGCTGGTGACCACCACCGGCGTGCGATGCTGACATTTCCTGGCAGCCCGAGGACAAAAAAAAACCCCTCCAACACACACATTTCGCTGCTCTGTCGCCCCACTGGTAGACCAAAGGTGAGTACAGCTGTTGATATTTTTCCCATTTTTTTTTAAACTCTTACACAAACACAGGGTCGGTGCATCTTGTCAGAATTTACAAAAATAAAGACCAAAATGCAGACAAAATTCAGTGACAAACAAAAGCGAGCTTTATTAAAAAAACAAGCTTATACTTTCAAAACCCAAAAGTGCCAAGTTCAAGTAAATAAAAAAAACAAAGAAGACAAAAAACCAAGAAGACAGGAACAATGACCAGATGTGTTGATGACAAAAGCGAGCAACAACAAAAGGTCTGACAAAGACTAAGACTATATACACACTAGGATAATGAGACACAGGTGTGGCGATCGACACAGGTGAAACACATCAGGGCAGGTAATCACAAAAGAAGGAAAACTTGACAGGAAATGGGTAAGATGAGACACAGAACAGGTTTTTTTTTTTTTTTAACGAAACGAAACAGGTATAGATGAAGTTGCAGCAGTGTAGACTGGACCGTCTGGCGTCGCTTGCAACTGAGTTTGTCAAGTCGCCAGAGGCCAGTTTTAGGACGTGAAGTACATTTCGTCCGGAGACATAACGTTAGCTTACAGTAAGCAAAAGTCATTCTCGAACCTCACCGTAACGGCAGCACTTATCTTTTTGCTGGACTTTACAGCTTTTTTAAGTATAATTGTGAAAGAATAAACGGGTTCTGTCAGTATCTAAGTTTGCGTTATCCCACAAAGCTTGTTAGGACTGTTGGGCACCCCCCCCACCCCGAAAAGCCCGTAAAAGTTGTCTACAACTACAATGTCTTATGTAGTTGCAGTGGTGTGAACTGACAGGTTTTGTGTGGCATTGCAAGCAGTCGCAAGTGTCAAGTCGTCTCTTCATGAATCTTTGGTGTATATGTGTCCCAGCCGGACACTAGCATGCTAACATTCTATGAAAATTTCCCTTTTTATACTAACAAACATGGTAATGAAATGTTTACAGTCAAAACAGTTACTGTAAAAGTAAAGTCAAACTTCACACCTTTCCAGCAATATAACGTTTTAATTATTTCCTTTTGCCCTGTGTTTATCAGAGTTGACTGAAAGGCGCTAATGTTTTGGCCGTATACTACTATGGTCCATAACTGGACAAAACTTCTTTCCTTCAAAATAAAATACTGTGCACTCATAAGAATACAGGGTTTTTAGCAGGAAAGTGAAAAAAATCAGAGAAACTTCCATTGAGACGATCGTCGCCTGAACGCGATTTAAGTGTTCTTGCTGCTGGCTCTTATCACAATCAATTTAATGTTGTAATTAGACATTTATATGTTTATGTAAACACATGAAATTTGACATGTATAGTTAGATTGCTTAACATATATAAAATACATCAACTTACGTTTAACTAGCGATCACCCAACGGTTATGACGGGAAAATACCGTAAGTCCGTCTCGGACTTTACAGACAATAGTAGCTTGCCGTTTTCCGGTTGTGGACACATATACGTTAAACTGGCCTTTATACTCAGCTGAAGAACTAACTGAACTAAAAACTTGTCCAATGACGGATCCTGACACATCTGCGTTTTAGAAAAAAAAAGCCACTAGCAGCACAAACACATCTGGAACGCTCCAGTGCGATGGCCTCCGTGGCCCGTTTAAGGTCTCAAAACAATCAACCAGCCATGACGTCAACGAAGTCTGACTGATGCGTTTCCACGGCAACAAACAGAAACATAGGGGGCAATGACATTTAAATCAAGGCCACTTTTTTTTTTATTATTATTATTATTATCATTAGCCTGCCTTATGTTTTTCATTCCAAGAGACGATGGAGAAACAGAAAGAGGCCACAGGTCCTCAGTCTCTCGCTCAGTCTATCAGCTCACTGTATTAAAGTCTACCAGTAATTTGTCAGCAGCATAAAGCTCATCAGGAGAGCGGGATCCACTCATTACTGTTTCATTTCCGATCTGAACCTCATTTGTCTCTCAAATTTGTTTTTTTTTTCAAGGCGTTCCCTTTGGGGGTTTGTGTTTTCTTTTTTTAAAAAAAGAAGAGAGGCGGACTGATTGCTTTTTAAACAAGATGATACGGAGGGAGCAGAGTATTTAAACAGTCCATTTGTCATGACGCATATTCTTGTTCACCTCCACCGCAAATATTGAAAGGCTGCTTCTTTTCCCCCTATTTTTAGATGGCGAAGGCAATAAGATTCAGCTGTAATACTCCCAAACCGGAGGGAAGTTAATACACCACACAGCCAAACACGGCAGCTATTTTTCTCTCCACACGTCTTCTCGTTTCCTTTCTTCTCATCCCAACTTGCTCCCTTTCCCTTCTTATTTCTTCTGTGCCTTTTTTCTTCTTTATTATTTGACTTCTCTCAAGTTGTTCCCACTAAATCTATGATTCAGCTATTGAAATCATCTTCTTTCATTTCTATTTCTAGGCGCTTTTCCCCCCTCCCTTTCTTTTTTTTTCCCACTGAAGGTGTATGAATGAATGGGAAGGTTAGTGGGAGCGAGCTGAAATGGAATCGTCTGTTCGGATTAAGATGCATGCGACGGTGCAACGTGCAGTGAATTAGAAAACACTGTAAAGCTGAGTAGCCTAAGGCAGAGGGGGGGCTGGTGTGTCTATGTGAGGTGCGGCGGCGGTGGCGGCGTCGGTGGCGGCTGGCGGATTGAGGGCAAAACACTGTGAAACATCGACAGTGATTCGACTGTAATTTGTGCTTCTTTTATCCATTTTGAGCTTGAAAGTCTTTGTTTACTCTGACTTTCAGGGGCTCTGCTGAGTCAACCGATAAAATGTCAAGAACTGGAATTGAAAAGAAGCGTTTTCACACTTCACACACACACAAAAAATAAAAACACATCAAGGTGAGTGGAACGTTATCAAGACGGGAGCATCGGATGGGATTTCACAAACAAAACACTCGAAGATTTAAACACCAAGGTCAGCCGTCGGTGGGTGAGAGTGAGAGCCAAGAAGTTTTTTTGCTCTCAAATTAAAATTCATCTTCTTGCTTACGGCTCCAATCCAACTTTATGAACTTTTTATAAGATTAATTTCATGAATTTTTTGCGACAAGTGCAGCTGTTCTGAGCTCTGCATCCTTAAATTATTCTCTGCACCAACCAATGACGTCTCTCTCCTCGTTAAAAGTTGTTCCTGACCAATTACAGCCATAAACACTCGCTTTACCCATGAGCACACAAGTTAACAGACATCCGGAGTGAATGCCGGCCCATATGCTCGGGGTTTGCTTCCATGCTGCTTCCTCAGGGGAAAACAGGACAGGTCTCATGTGAAAGGCCTAATTCAACCCACCACCTGGTTAATGAGTGAATACCAGAGGAATGATTCATGGCGGCTGCATACAGGCCATCACTCTCTGACTCTCTGTGCCACTTCGCAGGGGAGTGGGGGTGGGGCTTGGAGGCTGACTGACATGATGGAAACTGAGGCATCGCATGACGGAGGGAAAAAAATAAAAAAAATAACAACAAAATTCTCACCTCGGCAATAAATTGTTTGCTAATGGATATGGACAACGTGCCACAGGAATTTATGACATTTGGGCCCCTCATTTGTCGGAGCCCCGGTGATATTGCAGATGACATTAAATGCGTCCGGCTGCAGCTGCAGCTCACATTAATCATCCTCGCAGAGTCGGGACCTGTCAGACCATATTAGAGGAGGGAGCAGAGCTAGCCTCATTACCCCGCCTCTCCTTCATTCATGGGTCAGGCGAGATCACGGACGGTTAAGCGTGGGAGTGCCGTGTTTGTGTGTTTTTGCACGGACTTCATAAAACTGCGTCCCATCCCATGGAAGCACGGGAACGCCCACGCTCGCAGGATGTCCATGCGCTCGTGACTGTCTGTGTGCCTTTTGTAATAAACCGTGATGGGCGTCAGGTTGTCGTGACACGAGCGGCAGGGCGGGTTAAAGCTTCGATTGGTCGCGCCTGGCTAGGTGCTGCCGCCGCTGCAGTAGTTAGCCACAGCCCATCAGCAGGGTGACCTTACCGCTGCTCTGTAAATTTCACAGCTGTTATTCGGGTGTCATAAAGATTAAACTTAAACACCAGATAGAAGCTGATAAACAGTGATGCCTCGTAAACTTTCTAAGCATCAGATAAAAAAATCCCTTTGCTACAAGCTGGACTTATTTGATACCACAAAAAGAAAAAAAGGAAAAACCTTATCCTTTATGATCAGACTGTCATTTTTTTGTCTTTTTAATAGAGTTGAACTTCAGTGTGATTGACTGCAGGGAAAATAAGTGTCGGCGCTTGCAACTCTATTCTACTCAGACAGGAAAAAGGGCCCTCAGCCACGAAATGAAGCCTCAAATTTTAAGATAAGATTTTCAATTGCAGTTATGACAGATGTGGAGCTGCAGACAGTGTTGGACTCAACAGGCTGTGCTGAGAGAAGCGGGACATACGTGAGTAGGAAAGACAAATTTGAAGGGACGAAGAAGAGAAGAAATGGAACAAGTGTTGTAGAAGAAAAAGGCAGAACTTCAGTAAAAAATTCAAATCCAAAATGTCACGAGTCGACTATCGTTCAGAGCCACAAAGCTTCCACTCATCTTCTTCTCTCATGCATATCAATGCATGTTGTTGAAATTCCCTCTTACAACCGATGAGCCATTGATGTTCTCATGCATCAAAAAAGTGACTGTAACGCGTCAGGAAGCTCGAGCGCCCTCCTGCTTGCATCGCCGTGATGATTCAGCAGTGGGAGCTGACAGACCGGTGGAATAATGAACAGCGGCATGCTGGGCGAACGCCGGTGTGAGCACGTGCCTTCCTCTTTGCTCTTTAAACTTCTTAATGCGAGCTACAGCAGCGGCAGTCCCCCTCCGCCCCCCAACTCCCCCCGCCCGCCCCGCCCGGCCCGGGACAGGCGCCGCTCATGCATGGAAACGC
>JAQMCX010000023.1:16207392-16221218 GCA_029814765.1 Acanthurus leucopareius
TGAAAACATCACGTGATTGATCAAAGATGGAGGTCTATCGTCTGATCAGCACAGCAGTTGCGATTGTTTTGACACTTATATACTGTAACTGTGTAATATATATATATTGATACTGCTTGGAAGCCGCCGTATTTCGGTTTAGGCCTGTTTATTCTGATTGAGGTGTTTATATGGAACATTTTTATTTGGTTTGGGCTTCTAACCCGATTCTAATTGGAATATTAGGCTCCATGTAAACTCAGCTATTTTCTCTGATTCTTATTTTTAAACAGAAGCAAATATGTATAAAAACGTGTAAGAGAAAGATGAATGAACCTTAATAGTGCACCTTTAAAGTCTAATTCACATGATGTTATGTTTTATAAAGTTTAATTCATACTACAAGGGACACAATATGCGGGAAACACGAGATTCTGATGTTTTTAGATCATGCCTTTGCAGAGTCCTGGCTCAACAAACATTGCTTTTTATTTGATGCACAAATTGCCTGAATATCTTCATATTAAGTCATGAACATGTACTTGACATAATTCTGGAACTTATGCACCCTGTGACACATTGAATTTGCGACCTTTAAGCTGATGTGCTGCTTTTAATGTGCATGGCGGCACAGTGTTCAGCAAGACACAGTGGTGGTGTTGTAACCCAGGCTGCATCGAGCACAGTGACCTCACATCAGATCCGACCAATAAATCGATCAGAACTGGTTAACAGCTGCACTTATTGGTGGTCAGCTGTGATGTCAAGTACAGGTCAATGACCTCATATGAACATATTCATGCTGCTGCGTTTATTATGCTGCTGCTGTGCCGCATTTACTGAGAAAATATGATGCTAAATATTATATTCAGAGACTTTTATAGCATCTAATACGACTTCAGGAACTCAATTTCATGTAAAAATAATATTTGAATGCTCACAATTCGGTTTCGCCCTTTTCTGCAAATTGTTTTTTAATGCCTATTTTCCTGTTAAAGTTTTAATCTCACTGCTTTCATTCTCTAATCTTAACCCCATAACTATAATACGCTATTATTTCAAATTGTATTATCATTGGCAAATGCTTAAGTCACCATCAGAGGTGAAGTGTTGTGCTAATAGAGATGCAGACCTCGTGAGATGGTCTAAGAGACAGGGCCATTGGTATGGTTCAGGTCTTTTACAAGGAGAGGGCAGCCCGAGGCAATGTTGCATCAGAGCCACAATTAACTGTGCTAATATGTACGGGATCGTCCGTGCTTTCAGCCCTCCGACAGCCGGCAGCGGCTCTGACCCTCATTAACCCAGCCACTGTACCTGCACCTCGGCTCATATCAATAACCGGCTGGCCTTCACATCGCATGGTAATAATGTTGGACAAAGTCATGTCTGCAGAAAGTATGTTCTTCAGGAGTGGAGGAGGGGAAAAAAAGTTAATTTCTCATTTATACTCAAATATTTTTTTCTTTTTTTTCAATATTAGAAAATGGGCCCCTCAACTCCTGCAGGCAATGACACATCAATGACTGTGTGAGCTTTTTAACTTTGTTAAGAGAAATGAAAAAAAAAAAAAAAACGGTTTTACCCACTGGCAGGGACAGATGGAAAGCAGGGAGAAAGGCCTGAGGAATTACTTAGGAGAAGAACAATAGCAGGACAATGTTTGTAAAATAATTAGCATCTGGTGTGTCGTGCACCATCCATGCCACCAGCACTGACCAGACATGAATTGTTTCTTTATTTAAAAATAATATGCTGCTGCTGTTGAATTTATTCCATGTAGTTTTGTGACTTGATTTTGGTTTCACACCTGAAATACAAGCTTTCTAAACCTCCAAAAACAACAGGAAATGCATGTTTAGTTGTGTTTACACTGACCCGTAAACATCTGCTCGGACTGCTTTTGAAGCTGAATTACACGTCTTGTGCAGGGACTGTGACTACAACAGCTGAACTCTTACACATAATAAATCCATTAGCTAAAGGCATGACTTGGTTCGAGTGGAGCGAATGCAGGAGAAAAAGCAGGTTGGCAGGCTGGATTCACATTCTGGAAGAGGACGCCCAAAATATGAGCCAGTGGATGGCAGATTATAAGAGAAAAGTTGCCAGTGAAGTGAGCCGTTGCTGTCCTTTTGCTACCCCTCCCAAATGCTATTTTCCCCTCCTTTCTGTGCTACCGTTTTTCTGCTCTTTCACTTTCTCTTTTGGGGATTAGTTGCAGCTGCCTGCCTGTGTACAGTTTTTTATCAGGCTGTCTATCCGCTACCTTTACGAACAATCCCCTGTTTCTTTTTTTCCTCCAAATCTCTCTCTCTACTCTTGCTTACCTCTTTTTTTTTTTTTCTGACCCTCTGGTTATAAAATCGCCAGTCAGTAAAAGCAACATCTGGCTTTTTAAAAGGATCCACTTATGCATCTAAAAGCCCCTCAGAGTCATCCTGAATAATGACTGGAGCATTTCCTCTTAGATAAGTGTAGCTGCAACATCATTTGTCTCTACATTCGCCAACCCCCCAGCAGGACACACAAACATCTCAAAAAACAGGATTTTCTGTTCTCTCTGTGAACCAGGTGACTTCAATCAGATAACACAGAGGACTAACGGGCAGAACTGATTGTTTATGCTTAACAGCTTCTCTCCAATGGCACAATGAGAGTGGAGACGTGGTCCTTGACCCAGTTAATTAAAATACCGTTGGAGATGTAACACAATAATGTCTTTGAAGTAAAAACACAACAGTCCTATTCATGTTCCCAGATTAGCATTCCCTTTTTTTTCTAACGGGGGTTATTTAAATTACCAAGGACCATGGAATTACACTGCATCTGGAACATACTTGCACAACAAAGCATTAGGTAGATTAGCAGCATAAGTAAGTAAACTTTAACTTTAATTAAAATTCAATTTTGCAAAGAAATCTGCACACACAGGCCTATTTTTGGTGTTTGTTTTGACTTGCATACTTGTTTTGATGCTATTTCCTTTTTTCTTTTCCTTTTTTCTTTTTACAGAGGATGTTTTGACTTGTTTCAAAAAAAGCACAGGTGTAAATAATAATATTCTGATGGCATAATTGCACAAGTTGTCTCTGAAGTGAACATCTGCCGTGTCAGCATCCACTACATCAGTGTTCTCCATGGGGCATAATTTTTGATTTTGACTGAGTAAAAAGTGTTAGTCATTAACTTTGTGCAACATCTGTGTGGAAACCTGAAAATGGGGTGAAATATCACCTCAATTCCTTTGACAACAGAACTGTTGTTTGGTTCAATCTGTGATTTGTTTATTCAGGTTTTTGCATGACTTGACACATAATTTATCTGTGTGTCTTTGTTATGAATCAAACCACAGAGTAATGTACAGATTGCATCTTTTTATGAGCATTGACAGATTGTGTTTTCAACAACTCTATAATTTTACTCATCAAAGAAATGCTAATGTTAAAAAGCCCCCAGTTGCAAAATAAGGATAAAACACAGCAGTAACCAATATTATACTCATATTATATATACCTTTTGATTACACATAATTTGGGGAAATGATGTAAGCAAAACATAGCCAATACTTATGTAGGAATCTATGATAACATTAGCAAGCTAGTTACCCTAGCTAGTTAGCCTGCTAGCTTTCACTCTGTGAGTGAAATATAAATTCAACAGCACAATAGGTGATCACGAATGGTACATGTTAGCAAGTTAGTAATCCTTGTTTGCTGGCTTTCATTTCATCACTGAAAAAATGTTTTTTAAAGTGCAACAGCTTCTCGCAACCATTTGATGTTAGCAAGCCAGTTAAGCTAGCCTGCTAGCTTCCACTTCATGACTGATGTTTGAGATTTAAAGAGCAACATGCTTTCACAAATGTTTAAAATTAGCAAGCTAGTAAGCCTAGCTTGCTAGCTTCAACTTTATGACTAAATATATCATTTTAATAGTGCAATGAGTTCATATAAATGGTACATGTCAGCAAGATAGTGAGTCTAGCTCTGCAGTTTGCATTTTATGAATGAAATATAGCAAGATGGGACCTCCCAAATATTGAATGCTGTACACGGACGGACGGACGGCTTGAAACCGATCACAATCAAAGCTGTGGGCTTGTAGACAAACCTGCATCAACATCTGCAGCATCTATCAACCACAAGTACTGTGTATGGGAAAATTACAGGGTTTGGAGATGTGCTGTGTGAAAGTGGAGAGTCGGAGTGTCCAAAGTGGGAGGAAATGAGAGAGAGAGTGGAGGTTCGAGGCAGGTGACAGGACTGGGGCTCTGTGCAGATGGATTGTCCTCTGACGGACAGAGGCCAGCCCTCCACCTCTCTTCTTCACAGATAAATAATAGGAGGGAGCAATGAGCAAAGACAGCCAGGAGGGATTGAGTCTCTGAGAGCCGCTACTCAAAGTGCAACGCCATTTATCAGTGTCACAGCAGACAATCCATGTTAGCCAAACACACAGCAAACACACACATACTCATACACAGTATTGACCGCAGGCAACAGGCAAGGACATCGAATCCGTGGAGGAGATGTCCATTCCGGATTTGAATCTATAGTATTTAACATTTCTGCTTTTCACATTGACGAAACGTAAAGTGACAAAACTTTACCTCATTAATTCGTCTGCAAACATTTCTGCTTAAGTCAGTCCAATAGATTTTTGTCTCCAATGGAGGCTGTTTGACAAAAAAAGAAATCCCATGATCCTAGGCTGCTTCCCAACATCATTAAATCAATTCTTTGTTCAAATTCAATTAAAGAAATTTCATTATCAGAGTAAAAAAACTTGTAAAAAAAAAATAAAAAAAAAATCTGGCATTAAAAGGGGAGTATAAAATGTAGGGAAAATGCAGATGCAGTTGCAGAATGCTATTTTCAAATTAACTTTTTGTAAAAAACAAATTCAAATACTTGCTTCCTTTATTTTTTCAAAGTAATAAGTTGTGAAAATAATAAAGCCCAATGACCATGAAGCACAATCTAAGTCACTTATATTTAAGTATATTAGCAGGTACTTGTTTGGGGATTTGATTTATCATATTTAGCCTTTTTTTATTGTACGAACAGGAACAAACAATATAGTCCCATTCAATCAATCAAAGCTGTTCAATTCAATTCTTCCAAATATTGATGTTATTTACAGAACTGCTAAATTCATAAAGAAAGAGACAAAATGTCTTACATAACGAAACATTGAACAAAAAGCATATGGCAGGTCTGACTATCGAATCCTCCCACGCAATCATGTCAAACTGTCTCATGGTGATGGGATAAAAATAACTTAATTTTCGTGATGAATAAATGCAACACTTAGCATTTTGACCCCCTCAGATTTCAATGCAAATCTGAGTCCCGCTGTGTGCGTGTGACCTCCTCTATATTATACAGAGGCTTGATGACGGAAGTCTTCCCTCAATATGTGTGACAGCTCAATCTTGTGTGACACACTCCTGTCTCGTTGTCTTTATGTGTCTACCTCCCCAGGCGACCAGTTGACAGCTCTGCAGCAGCTACAAAAAAGAGCGCAGCATCCCCACTCCGTCACGCCAGTACAGCAGCCACTCCTCCCTCTTTTTCCTGACACCCAACGCAGAGGGGAAGATTAAGAGGCGGCACGTTGAGATGGGAGGGGAAGGGAAGATGCAGGAATAATGTGCAAGGAGTGGAAGAAAATATAAGAGAATTTAAAGTAGCATCAGAACAGCTGCTTTGGATTTCTTACATGCTTTCTCAGCTGTGCGAAGGGAACATTTCTTTAAGCCTAAATAACAGAAATCTAACTTTCGTATCTAACATTCATAGATGTCGGCGGCTGTGGACACTAAAAAGTGTTAGAATCACAAGTTGTGGAATATATAGATATTTGCATCTTAGATTGCATTGATTTCTTGGCCATAAATATCAGACCTGGTGCATGCATCACATAGTGGTTAACTCAAGTTTTACCAGGCATCACAAAGGTAACCTCTGCTGCACAGCTAACCAGAAACCCGGTTCACAAAAGCTATTTCAGAGCGTTGCATGCAGATCACAAATAGCGCCATACTGATTGTCAAGTAATGGTTGCTCTTGCAAATTGCAGATAAATTGCAGGTCCAACGGGGTTCTTGCATGCCCGCGAATGGGTCACAGGTATGGTGCTCGTCCTGATTAGAGATACGTGGGAAAAAGCAAAGAGGAAATGATTTTATCAGTTTGCAGGTTTGATGAAAATGGTCCCTGCTTTGGTGTAGTTTTAGTTCAGAGGATCAGATAAAAAGCATGCTAACACTATGCTGATGAGTGAGGTCGCTGGATTAATGAAGTAATCCTTCTTAGAGGATCCTAAATTCAAAGTACTGCAATAAAAACAACAAGAAAACATAACATAGAGAATATTTAGATCAGCAGAAAAAGTTTGCTTTTCTATATTTATACCAGAGATAAAAGAAATGTTTGAAGCGCAGCCACCCGTCCGCCCTGACTGAGCGTCTCTGACTGTGCTCACGGCCTTTTGATCCCTCACAGTGTCTGCTTCAGTGTTAAGATCTTTTTTAGAGATAATAACTCCAAATTAAAAGCATTTCAATTAGCTCCCAGTCAATTATGAATGCAATATTTTGCATTTGAATGCCTTTTTTTTCCATGCAATTAGAAAAATGTTGCTTTTAAATGGTTTTGTTTCCCGTAAAGTGTTTCACTTTATCATAATAATTTGTTCATCCTGATATCAAACACCACAAATAAATGTTATCCTTGTGTTTCTAATACTGGGACACAGAACATGTTGAAAATGATTTATAGCCAGAGCTTTGCTTTTAGATTTAAATCTAATATTTTTCCCTTCCAGTGTAGCTGTGTAGTGATATTGCATATTTTCATCCACTCAAATATTACTTGGCCACAGCATCAATAACGTTTCCCCAAGAGAATCAACCTCTCATATGATGCCATAATAAACACTCCACTCATGATCCGATGATGTTGCCTGTGATTGGCTGGAATTGAAGCACTTTGTCTTTTTCTGGTTGACAGCTGGACTGGAAAACCCACATTTCACGACATCCGGCTGATAACTAGCATCATGAAAGCGGCTTTCCAGGATCACTGATGCTGTCATGTAACCCAAAGAGAGCCAGACTAAGTTGTATTTGCTTTGTGATTGTCAGCCTGAAGGTAACCCCGAGCGAACCCTCGTATCTGAAGTTCTGTGTAAAAAAATTATTTCACTAAATGTTGTCCAGATGTTGGAAAAGCAGCCTCTTGATTTATGTTGCTTACAGCAGAATATTTGTTTTGTTGTTTGAGCCTGAAGGGTTACAACATATCATTATGTATTTTTGCAGAACTGACTCAGTTTTGCAGCGATTACAGTAAGATGTATAAGTTTTGAACTGTTCTGCAGCTGTTGCGATAATGTGTGCTCATCTTTTTCAATGAGCTCTGACTCGTAACCTCCATCACTCTTAACCAATGCAAAGTGTCCGTGTTTACACAGTGGTAAGTTTTGCAAATGCTCTGCTCTGCACCCTCCTGATTAAACCACACAGGTGATTTTTCATTATTTTGGCTGATCAGACCTCTACACTGCATGCTCACATTAAAAGTTTTTAATGGTGGTGACGGGGGATGTTGGGGGATGTTTGCATCATCTTTCATCATTTGTAAACTTATATGGTCAATATTTTAATTATGAAAAAGAAATGAATGTAACTTCTTTTTATTTCTGTGCATGAACAGCCTCCCTGGTATCTTCCGGGGTACCTGAATATTTAGTTAATATTATTCTAATGCTAGCCAGCTATTCCTCCTTTAGATATTGTTCCACAAATGCAGCATTGGCTGCACAGGATCTGCTTGCTAGCAAGCTATGCTAATTTGCCCTCAGTTTTGGAGAGTAAGCTACTTAGCGTATCCTACTATCTTTTGCTCTTTGGGATACAAATACAAAAAACACAAACTTAACAGTGCTTTGTTCTCATGTATTTGCTAAATAGAGCAAAAGTGCCCCATATCAAACCTTCGTATGTCGATCGGTTGGGCAGCACGAAGGTTGACGGTGTGTCTCTTAACAACAATGAACCAGGCAACCATCACCATGGTAAATGCCTGTTGAGAGTCATTAATCTTTCACTTCATGGCCAAAATGTTTCTTTATCCGTCTGAAAAAAGGGCTGAATAGCTGCAGTATCTCTAAAGTTTGTGCTTTCTTACCCAACAGGTGAGGAAAACTCAAAATTAAGTCCAACTCTAAAGAGAAACCATCGATTTCCTGTTGAGAAATTTTATAGTCGTCTCATTTGAACACTTGCTGTGCCTGAGTCACATCATTTGAATGAAAAGCTCTAAACCTACATAAAAAAACATTAAATACAATGAAAAAAACCCGCAGTAATAATGTGTTTGGCGAATACTTTAAGCCACCCTTTCTCAGGATTAACCTTTAGAGTAATTTAAAAGCTTGCTGTGCCTTTTTTGCTCAGTAGACCATTATTATTTCCACACAGCTGAATCAGAAGTGAACTAGATTCACCTGCAGCAGCACCAGCAAGAAGCAGCTTTAAATGGACCATCAAAGAAGAACGGAGGTTCAGTCGGGGACTGCGAAGGACCTTGGGGTCCTGACAGAGATCGCTCCCCCCTTTCTTCAAACACTAAACGGGTTTATTGGCAGGTTGCTGTCATTCAGCAGGAGGCAGAGTGGTTTAAACACACTGCTGGAGGAACACTGCAGTGTCACAGTCATTCACTATCTGATTTCTGTGTCCTGGTTCAGGGGGAAAAACGTCCAATTGGGAATCACTTATGAAGTGTCTGGTGATAACAAGTGGCTCTGAGGCTTCTATCAGGAACAGACAGATTCACGCTTGAAGCCCGAGTCCAAATGCAAACCCTTTCCTGCTCAGAGGGACGACTGAATCCAAGCCACTGGCAGTGCAGACCACTGGCTTTAGGGTTTCCATAGGCTTTGTGGATGGCATTGAACAGAAAGGGAAAAGAAAGAGGAAATCATTTAGGAGAGGACAGTGAATACAGAGGACGAGGAGAAAACTGTGCAGGTCCATGCCGCCTTTTTGTGCAATAAAAAAAGGGAATAATTAGGTTATGAACTGTATGTGAACTGTCCAAAAATAAAATGCCCTTCACTGCAGTGCAGTTATATATAAACCAGTGCCAAACTTGAAACCAAGCTGATTCTAATTCAAAGCTTTCACTTTCTGCTGCTCTCGTTTGACATTTAAAGCTTCTGGGATTCACTCTTTGAAGCTTTACTGTGAAGCAACTGCAGGAAATACATTGTGTTGTAACTGAGATTGGGGCTTACAGATATTGTCTGCTACAACTTTATGCACCTCCTATGGGAAGAGCCGACAAATTACACAATAAAACATGGTGTTTGTCCGTGACCTCTACAAACAACACATAAGAGGCCAATTCTAATGGACAGTCTCACAAAAAACCACAAAACTGATCTGGTTGTTGTTGGTCACAGGTGTCCAGCTCTAATATTTGTTGACCTGCTGCAAAAAGTCACATATTATTTCCATATATCAGTCATTTGTATTTAAAGGTATGTCCTCAAAGCTCAAAAAGGGAGGGTCTTACATTTCACACTGTGGTAGTTTTCCATGTATTTAATAGCAGATCTTGGCTCACAAAAGGACATAGAAAGTGATCCCTGCTCAAGTAAAAGCTGGTGGCCACTGATCTACACTATTTTGTGTGCAATCAGATTTTTTTTTGTCATTTTTAAAAAATTGTTTGTTCAATTTGACCTCAAGGAATCTGTATTAAAAAAATAATCTATTTCTTTATCAGACTAAAAAAAAATGATGCTCCCCTTGATTCCTAAAATCTGTCTCGTCCTGTGCACTAATAAGACTCTGCACAATGTGGAAAAAAGATGAAATATAAATGATTTAGGTGCATTTAATTGGCTTGGTATCGATTAAAAAAAAACCTGAGGATGTCCAATAACCATCAACAGTTCAGATGCAGCGGTCAAAGTAGCTGATACGTGCGGATCATTCCCAGAAATGCCTTTTCACGTACATGCTCCTTTCACTCACAAGTTGAAAGAAGCGTTTGATGGCCGCCCGCCTGCCTGCATGCATGACCTGAATTTGCCATTTTGGTTGCCCCCCCCCTCCCCTTCCCTGACTGAGCCGTGGGAAAAACAAGACAAAGAATCATGAATAAACTGATGGACGGGGAGGCAGAGAGCAAAGGGTAGATGTGACTGAATTGTAGATTTAAGCACATCACATAGTGAGATGCAAAGGCTGGAGAGACGGGGGGGGGTTGGAGGCAGGGGGGTTGGGGTGGGGTGGGGGTGATGGGAACAGACATGCCAGTCTTGGAAACTCTTGCATCACAGCTGGAAGTCCATCCCTGCCAAAGAAGAGATGACGCATTATCGAAACGAGCCCAAGGGAGGGCGAGCATGGGGATGTGAAGACGAGACGAGGTCAAGGGGATGAGCAAGAACTGAGAAGAGTCGTGTTTGGCATCTTCAAAAGATGTTTAGTCAGCTCTTACTAAGACACGTATACGAACTCCATCGCTCAAGAGAAGAAGTGCGCTCAGAGAAAAAGGAAAAAAAAAAACTCCCCGAAGACCGACAGCAGTTCTTTTTCCAAAAAAAACTGAATATCTGGGCGTGAAGCCTTGAAAGTTTCGGCTCTTTGCTTCCTTTGCTGGAGGACTTTGTTCTAAATGTGAGCTCAGGTCAAACAGAAACAGCACCCGAACATTTTTTTTTTTTTGGAATAAAAAAAATTCCAAGCAGCACGGTGGACTTGTCCCTGCTGAACACCACTTATCCTGACTTAACGCCGTGTTAAGCCTTGTCAAGCACCTCTAGTCTCCGTCTGAGTGTCTCTGGGGCTGTGATTGGAGTGTCGGGCCGAAGCACTGACGCCGCACTGCCTAAGCGACTATCTAGTGCTCCGTTTGTGACCACTTAAGACTCTCACTCCGCTAATTACGTAGCTCTAATTAGCTTGTGGGTAGGATCCAGTGAATGCCTAATTGTCTATTGACATTATGCAATGAGCTGCAACAAAACCCTCTATCTCAGTTACCGTATCGCCTCAACAGCAAAAAAATATAGGCTGCTGAAAGTGTCAGTCTTTGGGGTTTTGAAGTGCCTTCGCCGAACACAAAGCACACAATGGAAAGAGAATACGAATATTCATATTCTGTATTCCAATCATGACTTTTCAAAGTCAGCGGAGATGTGAAATGACTCAAATCTGTCAGAGTTAGGCAGAAATATTGTTTCTGTCTCTCTTCCTTTCTTCTACGTCTTTCTTTATTCATTTATCAAATCCAATTAAACGAGCTCCGCTGGAGTAACATACACATGTCTGAGCGACAAATATAACAATGTGAAGTTAATGAACGACACTTAACGACACTGCACCGGAAAAAACAAAGACACAACAAGATGTAAAAAATGATTAACGGTAACAAAAAGTGACTCCACCATCCTGCAGCAGCAGCCTGGTCGATCCCACGAGCTTTCCCATGATCCTCTAACACTCACCCTCTCTGCACTGACATAAAGTTTATTATATAGATGGAAGCAACTGCAGAGTCTGCTTTTATAGCTTTGGGACCTTGCACACATTCACTACCCGTGTGTGTGTATACTCACAATTATTCTCAAGGCTTTTGGATATAATAAGAATTAGCACACCGACGGCAGTAATTGAAGCATGTTATTTGTGCTTTTAATCCAAGCCCTCTGCTTTTGCAGGTGGAACATTTGAAGAATTAGCAGCCGCTCAGCAAATGGTCAGCATTTCAAGGGAGAATTTGCCAAAAATAGCTTTTTTTCCAGTCCCCTTTTTTGAAGCTCCAAACACAGGACGCAGCAGATGCATCCAGGTGGTTTTGATGCAGCACTTGAAGCTTTTAGAGTGCTTATGAAAACAACAACTGACTGCCATATTGGAGAGCTTTTCCCTGTTGGATTATTTTGGTATTGCACAGGATGAGAAAAATAGCTTTTAATTCAAAGTTTATTCACAAAAGGGGAATTGTCCTGTTCAAACAGACTCCTGTGAGGTTTTTTCAGACCAAGAGCGTCATGTTTCTGCCAAATCTGTATCTGTTTCAATTAATCTTATGTGCTAAATGACAGAAATGTGAATATCACAAAGGTTTATTTATAACTTCAGCGTATTATAATAATAGAAGAAAAGCAAGAGCATTCTGTAATTTAAAAAAAAAAAGTCTTGTTGGTTAAAAGTCTCTGATGATGATGAAATGTTGCTGAAATATTTGAGCACATCTACTGGTGACATGCTAAATAGCTGGTGGCTATAACAGAATATTGTGTGAAAATAGGGTTTTAAATATTGCAGTTGCTGCTCTGGTCAAAGCAGTTTTTTTTTTTTCTCTCTCTCTGTCCGAGAAAATAACACAATAACACAAAAGAGGCCCTGAGTCAAACTCGGTGACAGCCACAGAGGAGCTCGATTCAGCCGATAATGTGCTGAGTCGGCTGTTAGCTGACAGGAACTAGCATTAGCTCGTGAGCTTGTATATTTCACACAGTGTTTCCTGTCAGACCAGCTGCAGTTTCACACCGACACTGTGGGGAAAATGAAGGTATTAGAATTCACAAAAGCTACACAGGTGAAAGCTCCTCAATAACACTGCGAGCCGGAGTACAATGCCAACATTTATTCTGGTGATTGGGTCGGACATCTAATGTTTAAACTAGAATGTGCAGTATATTGTGCAATGTACAAGATTCGTGCTCGGGGCATGTTCTTATTTATTTTTAATAATTTAGCTCCTTCTTTCTATTTAAAAATCATGCAGCGAGCCACGGTTGGCCTGCATGTTGCAGTTCGGCCACGTTTTCTGAATATAAACTTCCAATTTTGTTTAATTTCTTTCAACTTTATTTGTGTTTTTTTTGGAAAATATCAGATTTCCACTCAGTCAGAGACAGTGAAAGTGTGCATCCCGGTCGGAGTTCAGTTACAAAATCGTAGCTCACCACAGAGTGTGTGGGGTGTTTTTCACAGCGGGGGTTCTTGTTACAGTATTACACCGAGCTGCTGGCAGCGCTGCGTGCCAAAGAGTCAATCACAGTGGAGGCAGCGGAGGAGGTTGCACCACCAATCGGGTTCAGAGGTGGTTAAGTCGCCTGGTTTCGGATTTTAACTGACAGTTTTTCATTGAAGCGGAGACGAACTGCAGACACTCTGCCTTCTGTTTCTACCATCCTTCTCTGCTTCTGCTGCAATTAGTTTTGTGGTTTGTTATCGTTTTGAGGATCGGTTTGTAAAGGTCACAGCCTGCTCTGTTTCGTAACGCAGCTGAAAAACTCAATTGCACTGATTTGAAGGCCTTGTGTTTAGAATATAACACACTGCACACCCCAAAGAAACAGCAAAAAGTGACTTTGTTTCACACCACTGCTGAATCCTAACCACGTTTTTCAGGCGGGCAGGTAGAAATGTCAAGCTCAGGGTGCTGATATCAAAACTTTATGAATAATACAGAGCTCTTACTCACAACTGGTGCCATATCATGCATATTGTAAGCACTTAGACCATAAATGTTTGCAAAACATAAGGATATAGATTTTTCACATTACTTCCTCCACTACACTGCACTTTATATGATATCATAAAACCTTAATGTGAAGAATCATGTCGAACTTCCTGTTTTTCACCAACTCAACACAAATAAACTACCGTATTTTCCGCACTATAAGGCGCACCTAAAAGCCTTTAATTTTCTCAAAAACAGACAGTGCGCCTTATAGTCCGATGCGCCTTATATATGGATCAATATTGGATAATTATGGCTACCGTAGTCAGGGGGCGTCGCCGAAGTAACAGC
>JAQMCX010000023.1:16221318-16304848 GCA_029814765.1 Acanthurus leucopareius
CATAACGCAACCCCAGCCACTACAGTAGTTTCTATTCTATGCGCCTTATAATGCGGTGCGCCCTATATATGAAAACATTTTTAAAATAGGCCATTCATTGAAGGTGCGCCTTATAATCCGATGCGCCTTATAGTGCGGAAAATACGGTATGTACTATGGTCACAACACAGTAGATCACTCTGTTAGCCTGAAACAGACTGTGGTTGATTTTTATGAATTGAAATAACGTTATCCCAATTAATTAGCAGTTTATCACATTTTACAACATGAATTTGTCCTTAAAATGTAAAAAAAAGTGAGGGAAACTAAATTAAATGTAAATGATAGTAAGATCAATGTAAATGTACATGGTATTTGTTCACAAACTGATTAAAGGTGTCAGAGTATTTAAATATATTGAATAAAGTGAAATTTAATATTCCAGCGTGTACTGCAAATTGAACAGTCAGTGAAATGCTTTGCATATTAATGCGATTACCTCGTGTGATTTCATACCTGTAGAAAACTCTCGTTCCTTTCTTCGTCTTTGTTCTTTTGTTTCTTTCTCTGCAGTAACTTTCTTTGAATCACTGAAGGTCAGCTGTGATATCTTTTAGTGTTTTTCGATGCATTCCTATGAGGGAAAATATTTAAAAAAAAAAGACAGATCCAGATTCAGATAAAATGAGCAAAAGAAAAATGATATTGCTTTAAAAAAAGAAAAACCCTGAAACAACAAGCGGAGATATCTATAATAGAATGGGAAAGGTTTCGAGTTTAATACATGAAATAAGACGATTTATTATTCACATTCTTCATTTCCAAGGTTTTGTTTTTGTTTCTTACATTTCCACAAAACTTAAAGGTCAGCATCCAACACAGGAGATGAGAGATCACTGCTCAGTTTTTTTTTGTGTGATCGTCAACACACACGTCATCATTCACTGAGCTAAAACAACTGGTGTTAACAGAAGTTCACGCTGTGGTACGAACTCTTATATCCTGCAGACTTTTATTACCGTTTTCAGTGAAAAAGCCTCTTGAACACCTTTCATTCCCACCTGTGGCTGATGTCGGACCCTTTATGGAGCTGGAAGTTTGCTGTAAATCACCTCTTAGCTCAAAAACCCTGAGAGATTGGAGAGAGATGGTGGTTGACTTGGTGATTAATGAGGTGGGCAGAAAGCAACATCTGTCAAATGTGTAATAGACTTAAAGTGCAGCCTGTGTATCGGACTGAATTTTTATGCAGAATATGCGCTTGTGAACAAAATAAGTCACAGGTTGCGATCGGCATTGCATACTGATTCACTATTCCAACTAATATGACAACAAATGAAGAGTGTTTACAGGGTTTGATGTTGATTTTATGGTGGCAAAGCTAAAGGCTGAGATTCATCACATCTGTCAAGTATGTTCTTATTTAAAACTCTAAAGCTCGACTTTGAAATTTTACTGAATTTTTATTGTTTTCAGTCATTTTTTGTTGTGTTTTTTGTGTTAAATTATGTGAGACAGCTGTATTTGTTTGTATGGAAGTTTCAAATAAAAGAATCTAATCAAATTTTACCTGGTTTGGTCGTTTTTAACTCTTTTTAATTGGATTTAAACATCAATTACTGAATTGAAATACATATATTTAGCATGATATTTAAGCCTTTACACAGTGAGAGCAGGTTTTGGCTTTTCTGCTTCTCCAAACTGCATATTATGTAGATTCTGTGCATGTCAGAAAAGCCAGGACGTAAACTAGACTGGCAAGAATCAGTAAGAAGTATTTTTGCATGATGCTATTGAACAAACTCTTTTTTTTTTTTTTTTACTGACCTATTCGTTACATGTTTGAACTAAAAACCCATTCAAAGTCATCTTTAAATTCAAAATTTCAAACACAGCAACAGTGTAAAAAAAAAAAAAAAAAAACCTATTCAAAAAAATAACAGTAAAAAGGTGGCGGTTACCATAGCAACTGCCATGGAGCTAGTTTTGACACAACAATGACAGGCTGGTAATTTTTTTTTTTCCCCCCCAAGTATCTCTCGAGTGCAGCCGGTAATTGAAAAGGTGACTTGGTGTCGGACCGAGCCTGAGGAGGATTCTGCCATCCCCACGAAAAAACACAGACGTAATTATACAAAATAAGATGAATTTGCATTACTGGCAAACAAGGAGCCTTTTTTTTTTTTTTTTACGCAGCTCTGCACAACATTGAGCTGTGGATTTTTTCTTTTTTTTTCTCTTCCTAAAAACTCATTTCACTTACCATTAATAATTAAGTCGGGTGAAAATGATCCAGGAGGCTCCTTCCTGTCTCCAGAGGTGTCAGCAAACAGTCATTTTAGTTACCGTGAACTTGAATCCTGCAGAGAAGACGACAGAAAGTTTCTCTTTCACTGAGAGGACGACTTTTAAAATGATTTTGAAGGACTTTGTTTCTCAAGCACTTGTGAAACCGCTGTGAAATCTTTTTATGTTTCTTTGAGAGACAATCATCCCGAGTCCCGCATTGTTTCTTTAAAAGGACTTGAAGTCAAACTACTCGACCAGCAAAGACAACTTGTAACAGAAGACGAAGTTTAAACAAAAAAAATTCCTTGAGAACGTTTTTTTTTTTTTAACCAAGCTGCTCAGCATGAAAGAAGCTGTATTTGTCGCAGGTTTGACAAAAGAGGAGCCGAAAGCAAAAAACAGCAACTCAAGGAGGAGATAACAACGAGCAAGATTCATCAAAAAGCTGAAACAGAACAAAAACCACAGGAGCAAAGCAGCAAAAAGAGATCCAAATTTAAAAACATGTTAAACATTTCTTTTTAAAAGGCACATGGAGAACAGACTGGACACAGAACCAGGAAATGAAGACAAACTGACAAAGACAAAGAGGAAACACAGAAACTGAATGTTAATGAGACACAGGTGAGACAATCAGCTCAGGTGAAACATGTTAGAGTGGGACAGGTAACGACAAAGGAGTGAAACTTGACATGACAAAGGGAAATAAAAGACAAGTGTGAATGAATTATAAACAAAAAGTGACTGAACTCAAACTACAATTCATGAAAGTTTTAAATCTTATGTCACTTTGTTGAAATTAAGTAGGAAACCTGGTAAAAATGCGCCCTACTTTAGTGTCAGGGATGCTAATTACTAGCATTAGCTTGTTCTGGTTGGCATTAATCTGTTAGCGCCAACCAGCCACATTTGCATTAAAATTAGTTTACTAACCATTTAATAGCAAAAAAGACAACTGTTGCTGCTTCCCACCAAATCGCCACCAAATATTACAATTATGAACCAAGCCAGAATAATAAAGCAACTAAATTTTAATTGATTATATTACATCTTTCTCTTCTGGCTGCAGATAAATCATCTGAATTTTTGAGCAGCTTGCACAATTAAATTTTTAACAATTTCATTTTCTCTGAAAAGGCTTGACTCTCCTTTTTAATCCTCAAGTTATCTTCATTTTATAGGAAATAATTCAGTTTTTCTTGTCATCTAGTGTCAAATAAGTTTCACGCATGTGCTCTTTTTAAAAAACCAACCCCTGAATGAATAGAGACCTGGATACAGAGTCAGATAGGTATCCCAGTTAATTTGCATGAAAGTTGCTCAGTGGTGCATGAAGCCAAAAAAAGTTTGACCTTCAAATTTTATGTAAAGCTTCACCATTAAAGGCTGCAGACAGCTGACCTGGCTAACTTTAAGTTTAGCCTGCTGCTAACTGAGAGGAGATCTAATGGCTTAATTGCCTCTTTTAGATCTTTCAAATGAGTTTGAACTGATGGATCAAATTCGGCAGATGAAATTAGTCATTTTTAGAAATGTAACCATTTTAAAAAAATATCTAGCATTTTATAAAAACCTCTTTCTAATGTATGCATATAGGAAAGTCTTTTCGGGTCCCTGTGCATCATGTGACATGTAATTATGCACTTTGGCCATCATGTCAAACTAGCTTTAAAGTCTGTTCCCACACCTAAAATTGTTGTTGGTTTATATTTTTAAAATTACGGCGAAGGTTTGCAGTAATAACATTGAGATAATACTGGCTAAATGTTAACGTTTCCATTTTGAAATGGCTTGAAATCGACTCTGAACAGGAGTCATGTTTCAAACATATGAATGAACTGCTGTTCAAAATGTTCAAGACATAGATTTTACATCCTCACCCGTGTCTAACCTCTCCGACCACAGCTCCATACTGAAGAAACAAGTCTCGCTCTCTGGAGACCGTCTCGTTTTCAGTGTGTGTGAGAGCTGGTATTTGGTGATAAAAGCAGTTTCTTGTCACACACTCACTTTTCACTTGTAAAAATCACTGATGTTTGAAATAATTTCTTGGAAATCACAAAAGGGCTATTTTATCCAACCGTCCATCTGCCTTCCCCAACTGCATGTTTCATCAAAGATTATTTAAATGAGAAGATGTAAATCTGGGAGTTCAGACGCTCTTATACAGAGGCACTAATTAGCACATTTTTTTTCCATTCATATAAGTTAATATGGCTCATATATTGCAGCAATACGTCACTGCTCTTAAGCACCACTTTACATTTTATGTTTGTTGCTTTAACCAAAGCATCTAAGGAGATTTAAGTATTTTCATGCTGCACACATGGCGAACACAAAAAAAAACAGTTTTTCATTTCACCTCAAACCCAATTCTATTATTTTGAGCTGTCAGTGGCTTCCCAAGACTCTAATTTTTCACAATGTAAAAAGCATAAATACAAGAATTGTCTTAAGAATGACACTGAAGGGCTTTAAAGACGTTTTAATTGAAGTTGTCTTGTTTGCTGACGGCTGTTGAAAGATAGAAGGAAGTGCAACTTCACTTGTTGCTTTGCACGACATGTCTCTGTTTGATCGTTCCAACAGCGTGAGTGACAAGAAGGTGACATGTGAGGAGAGTTTTGCTTTACAGCAGCGTGAGTGGAGGGTTGCTTTTGACAGCACCATTATTAATTTATCGGTGTGTAAATGAATCTTGCTGCAGTGTTTTTTTGGGGGTTTTTTTTCCTTCCAAATCTCAGAAGCATCCTTCTTGGTTTGGCATGTCTGTGAGCAGGCGCGCACAGGTTCATGTGTGGATATATTTATGAATGTCTATGTGTGTGTGTGTGTGTGTGTGTGTCTGTCTGAATGTGTGTATTGGCTTGCTACATCTCTTGGGGCCAAAACAACACCTCTACTAAAATACAAACACAGCAGCTCTGTAAAACCCAGAGGAGAATAATATCGCTGCAGGTGTTTTTCAATGTGTTGAAGGCCCGGTGAGAGCACTTCTGTCCATCTGAGTTCATGTATGCATGTGTGTGTGTGTAGATGCAGGTGTTTACTTTATGCATGTATGCATGTGTGCGTGGATGCAGATGTGTGCAGTGTGCATGCATGTGTGTGTACGTTTATGCAGATGAGTCCAGGTAGAAGCTTTCCAGTACATGCATATGCGCATAACACAGTTAAATCGCAGTAAACTAAGCCCAGCTATTCATATGCTGTGTGTGTGTGTGTGTGTGTGTGTGTGTGTGTGTGTGTGTGTGTGTGTGTGTGTGTGTGTGTGTGTGTGTGTGTGTGCTGCAGGTGTTTTGTCACAGTTTGTCAGGCTGTGCAGATGTCACCCACCCTTAGGCGATATCCAGCGGTCATTCTGCACAGCTCAGAACTGACAGTCCTCCTTTGATAGTACAAGTAGCCTACAGACTCCTCAGCACAGAGCAACACCACACGGGAGGAAATGCCAGTAAGATTAGAGGTGTGTGAAGTTCGGAAATCTGCCCTGAAGCCTTACCTTTTCATTAGTGAACACACACACAAACACACGTGTGTGTACACGAGGGCCCCCACAGTTCAAAGTATATAATAATTCAAAGTAATTACCAGACAAAAGCGTCTAAAAACTCCCTTTAAAGCAGCTTTTTTTTCCCTGCCAAACACCAGCTCACAGACATAATTACTGCAAGCACTCAAGATACATTAACACTGGCAGACTGAACAGATTCACACACACGCACACACACACAAACACACACACATGCTTGCATACTGTGTGCATGCATCCTATAAACATAATGTTTTATATACAATGGTGTATGTGTGTGTGAGTGTGTGTGTGTGTGTGTGCATTTTTTAGACAAAGACACAAAGTAAGTGGTTGAGTAAAGCTCCGATATTGGCAGCAGGTATGGCAGCTGCATGTCAAAGGGGTTGCCATGGTGACTGTGCACAGTCGGCTCAGCCATCCCCTCCCTTCCCTTCCCCTCACCGAGTCTCTCACTTTATCTCTTTCACTCACTTTTTTTTTTCTTTTTTCTTTTTTTTCTTTTTGTGCTCCTAGTTTTTTCGGCTCACACCGGAGGACGGCTTTCTATCACCGTGGTGGCCCCCGACGATATCATCATGGCGGGATGTTCTAAAAGAGCATCATGACGCTCATCGGTTATAAATACCAAACGCCGCATCTTCGTACCATAGTGAGAGGAGAAAACATCGCCGGCTCTGGCATCATGTCTTTCATGTCTTGATGGCTTTTTCCCTCGGAGCACCATAATTGGAAGGGAAAAAAAAAAAAAAAAAAAGACCAGAGCGAGCCCAGAGCAGATAATCACATCCTGACAGGAGAAATTATCATGTTCGGTAGCAGAGCGGGGCAGTTGCATGTCTCAAACACAAATGTCACACTGCTTTCTGCCTCCCCGCCTTTCACTCTGAGGTCGTGTGTCTCTGTGTTAATTGCTTTTCCATGGACTTTGTGGCACTCGGATGGCGCCTCAACCCCTTTGAAACCTCCTGAGACCGTTGCCAGCAGGGCTCCCAGGTTTCCTCAGAGAGTTTTGCAAAGCGTCTGCTTTTCCCGGCTGAACCGTTTTCAGTGAATCTGACTCTGCTCTTAACCAGCTGTATTCATGCAAAGGCTTCTTTTACTCTCACTGTATTTGCAAGGCCCGCCATTAATGCCATTTACCGCGGTCTTTAACCTGCTCGTTAACAGAGTCGATTAGTGCAGAAGAGCTAGAACAGGCTAGGACGACGGCAGAGCATAATGGCTAAATGTCAGCCATATTCTGTCTGCAGTGTGGGCCCATAATGAGAGCGAGGGAGCTCTGAAAATAGGAGCTATTGCTTGTAATGGGAGTCTCACGCAATGACTCAATGGGTTCTTTGTCTTGCTGAGCTCCCATACAGGAGCACGGTGACACACATGCGCACACACACACACAGACACACACTTGCACACTGACGTTTAGATTGATAGACACACACTCACACACACAGCCGGGCATGTGCGAAGCTCTTCATTTCCACTTTTTTGCAACGAGTGCTGGAGTGCACATGCGGTGACTCAGAAAGTGACACATTCACACGAAAAAAGAAGGAAATGAGACACAATCATTTAGTGAGCGCATACACACACACTCTCATTCATGGAAATATGTCGTACAATATGCATTCCTTGAGTACGTGAACTGTATTATGCACTGCTCCCCTCTTTTGCAAAATCAAATTAACCCAGCTCACATAATCTCTGCAATTTTTTTTTTCCCCCTGTCGTAAAGAAGGGCGCAGCGTGCTAAGAGAAGTCTTTCTTCTTTTACAAATGAGGCTGTGGCTTACAGAGGACAGTGGGGAAGAACAGAAAGGTACGGAGAGCCGCCACGGAGAGTCTTTTGAAACAGAATTTGTGGTTCGGGCAGCCGGCAATTCGCCTTCGCTCCCATGTTGCTAGTGTCTACAGACGGCACAGTGTGTACCGAAACAGTCCTCTTGTGCCTCCCAGATATAATTTGCGTCTCGAGGACAAACTGCATAAGATTAGGAAATGGTGATATGAATCAGAGCACCGATGAAATCAGTTCTTTGAAAAAAAAAAAAAAAAAGAAGACGCCCAGAGGATTAATGTCAGATCCACTATCAGACTACGGCCTTGTGGAGGGTGACTTAATCGAAAACACCCTACAGTATTTTCAGCATTGGTGGTCCAAGTGAGAATCAAACCCCTTTTTTCTTGAAGTTTTGAGAAAAGGCTTTATTGTACACACGGGATGTGTACACCGGATGTTTCGTGCAAATAAAAATATTTTTCAAACTGCTGATTGGGCACAAGGTTATTCACACAGAATGCAAATATCACATTACAGAAAAGCAACCCTTTTATTTTTCGGATTGAGGTTGATTTTCCCGAACTTTCACACCACGAACAAACGCATCAACCAATCATGATCGGATGTCATGTCTGTCTCCCACAACAACATCAACAACAATGGCTGACAAACTTATCAACCTTGTCTCTCAGTGCCAATTGACAGATGACCGCAAATTATAAAGACAACGATCCTAAAGACAACATATGGCCGGGTATCAATTGGGTTATGCAAATCATGAGTAACTTTAGCTTCTCTAGTTTAGCCTACTTTTGGAAGAGGTAACATTAGCTTAGCTAATGTTTGTTAATGTATGGGAGACTCTGTTCACTCCTCTACAAGGAAGAGAAACTCCCTATTATCCCTACTTTTTAAGAAAAGGTGTCCTCAAAACCTCTTTTTTCTTAGAAAGCATGATAGGGACAAGATCTTCATCACTGGAGGATGATTTCATTGTTCCATCTTTGGAGTGAGCTGTTTCGCTAATTCGTTTTCCCGTTTCTGTTGCAAATCCGTGTCAGAGTCGGTGTGAAGAGTTTTGATCCGAACATTTCACATTTTTGTGTCATTTATTTTTGTCATGCATCCGGTGTGTAAAGGTCTTTAGACTGATTGAGAGAGCAGCTGATGCAAGAAGAGAAGAGCCTGAAATTTATATTTATCAATGGTTCCTCTGTACGGTTGTCAAAATAAAGAAGAGGACAAAAAGTTGACCTCACAATTGTGAAAAGAGTAATTTTTCCATTAACAAATGTGTATAGGCTGAATAGTTGGTTAATGTCAAGGTTCAAGGGTGACTTCAACATCCTGTTAGAAAACTCAAGCAGAGGCTCTCTTGCAATAAAAGCACCACTTTAGAAATACAGCTTGTAATATGTTGAATTAATCTACAGCATCACTGTTTTATTTCATACCGAGCTCTTGTTAATGCCCCTGAGATGCAGAAGTGACTCAGTCAAACAGAAAAGTTCACCTCCATGGCTTCTTCTCCATTGTTCTGGTCTGAAAGGCTCACTATCCACTCCAACAACTAAACTAATGGTAGAGTAAGCCAGGCACTAGCTTGTTTTTTCCTGCTAAAGTCTCTGGCTGAGAGAAATCGAGGCTTATGGCCAACAGCACAATTGTGATTTGTTTGGTTTTTGCGGGACAAGAGCATTTGGAGGTGCCAATCTGTTTCTGTGCTCAGTGTGCTTTGCTCCAAATATTTCTCTCCGTTCTTTTCCTATGAAAGTTGTTCACTTGCTGCACGCTGTACGCCAAGAAAGTTTAAGACTTGTGTGTTTTTGAGCCCATAGCAAATCCACGTTGGCATCCTTCTCTGGCTGAAAGCTTTCTTCTCACGAACGGCACGAAAATAACATTCTGACAAGGCTTTGATTTTTTACAGGAGTAATTCCTGAGTGTTTCTGACAGCAGAATTTCTGCATTGTTTTACTGCTGAAATGGTTCTGTATGTGTAACTTAATATAACTGAGCCCCTCGAGTCTACAGTGGGTTGTGTTAGGTTGAGGAACTATGGCTGGAAAGACTGTATTTGTTTCTGTGCTGCCATTTATCGTCTGAAGAGGAAAGGAATATGTGAACCGGTCAGTTATACAGTTGCTTAATAAGCTATTTTAGCATAACAGCTTAAATTTATTGCATATAATACAATAAAAATTGGCAATTTGATGTGAGAAAATCTTAAACAACTGATGCTTGGCATCTATAATGAACACAGTTTACAAAGTTACACTGTGCAGACTTGTTGAGGATTAAAATTCACGACTCTGGAGTGAGTTCAATGATAATAAGGTCTTTACTCAGCAAAAAGGGTTTGGTACATAAAAGACAGTCAATGAGGCAAACAAGCAAGACAAGGACAAGGCTGAAGCGAGGTCAAAAAACACGAGCTGGGATCCAGAGACACGGGAACACAAAACACGAGGAGAATCGCTGAAACACTTGAAACAAAGGACGGGGAAAACTGGCACGGGGAACTGGGAGCACACAGACTAAATACACAACGGAGGCTGGGGTAATTGGACGCAGGTGAAACACATCAGGGCACGGCAAACATTAACAGAAGCAGGGACAAATGAGGACAGGAAGTGGAGAGCTAAAGCAAGAGGAGAGGTCGGAAAATACAAAATAAAACAGGAAGCAAAGCAATATAAAGTGAAGCAAAGAAAACATGACCTAAAGGCCAGTGCACACCAAAGATTCATGACGCAACAAGACGTTTGCAGGTGAAGTTGCAGCGGTGTAGACTGGTCCGTCTCAGCAAGACTCAAGCAGGCTGACGGCGTTGCTCGCAACTCAGCTTGTCAAGTCATCAGAGGCCAGTTTGAGAACATAAGGCACGTCACTTATTTCAACAGCCAATCAGCTTGTAGCGACAGAAGTGTTTTATTTTTCACATTTCGTCAAAAGAAATAACCAAAGACAGTTGAGAGAGCTCATATATCCAGTATCTCTGATATAACGTTAGCTTACAGTAAGCAAAAGCTGTTCCTGAATCTCACCATAATAGTAGCAGTTATCGTTTTGTCGGATTTTATAGCTTTTATTAGTATAATTGTAAAGAGATAATTGGTGCTTGCAGTTTCCCGTTCGAGTTCGTGTGAAGCCACAAAGTTTGTCATCTGCAAGGCGTACGAAATCCCCCGAAAAGTCAGCAAAAGCAGAGTTGCTGCTATGGAAACGATGCGCTGTCTCATGTAGCGGTGTGAACTGACAGGTTAAATGTTGCACACTGTTGGATTGCAAGCAGCTGCGCTAATCAGGTCATCTTATCGCGAATCTTTGGTGCAAACTGGTCTTAAGACGCCAGAAAAGTTATGAAAATAAGCAGCATTTATCCCTTTTTCAGAGTTAACAAACAAACCTACTCTACTTGTTATATTAGCAACTATACTCACACACTATACAGAACCAGTTATATAGAAAAAGAAAATGTCTCTCAGGGCCAACGCACGTCACATGCGGCTTAAACTGTGGTCATGAAGGCTGAAACTGGAGCCTTGGCAAAGGCGGCTAGCCGGTGGATAAAGCACAACTTCCTTCTTCCCCACCACAAACTGGAGCATCTCCAGCCCTGCATGCTCGTCCAGGGAAAGCATCCACACATTTCATTGTTCAGCCGTGGGCAGCCAATGACAGGTAAGGAGGACAATGAGGGAGGTAAAAAGAAGAAAGCAGGTCCAGTATCAAAGGACCAATTTTGCAAGAAATGTACGGTGGTGATTTCCTGGGTGGTTGAGCAGATTTCTTGGCCACAACCTCCAGTTCATCCCCGCCCCCCCTCTGCTTTATTCTCAGCGCAGCTTATTTTCAAGGATCAGCCAACCCACCCGCTTGTGAAGCAGCCATGCTGGGAGAACATGAGGCTGAGAGTTCATCTCTCCTGGGGGTCTCTACATCAGTAAAGGTCCCATACTGAGACCTCCACAAGTTCCTCTTTCCTCATATCAAAGCCATTTGGCCGTAATACATACGACATCAGATCTATCAAGTTTCTCACATGTTACTCACAGTGCGTGCAGGCAGGAAATGTGTTATTCCTCGGCCTTCTTGGGTAAAAACGGGTTAAAAATCATCCATTAAACTTCAGTAAATCTTTGCTCCCGACTCCTGGGCCTATTTCCTGTGTGAGCCTGTGCGCTTTGATTGTCAGATGGGCTGATAACCCTTCTGCCTTCCTTCCCAGCTTCTGTCAATCACAGTGAAGCCTGTGAGCCACAAGGAGCATAAGAAGCTACACAGCCGGAAGGGAAGTGACACGCCGAGAAAGAATTAGAGACAGAAACACACACACAAACACACGCAGAGAGAGACAGAGGTAGAAACCTACTTTGGACCCATTAAAGGTCCAGCAGGCGTTGCATTGGCTGAGCTCAATCGAAGCCTGTTTCAGCATTTCTGATCATTAAACTAATGCCCAGAGTTAGAGATGGGACTCCATCCCCCGTTGTCTCCATTAATCTATTAGTGTTTATTGACTGGTCTAGTTTCTTGCTCGGAGATAATCATGTTTCCCTCAACATGCCCTATTTACTACTCCTTCCTTTGCTGATTTGACAGAGTTGCTAGTTTGCTGAGAAATACCAACATGGCCAAGCTGTCAAATACTGTGTGTTCATACTCTGTTGGGTCCGAGTGTGTTTCTCTACACATCAAAGTCCTTGTCATAGTCTGTGGATGAGAGTGTGTACGAAGGCTTGTCTGAGCTGCTAAGCAGAAATCATTTAACCAGTGCAATGGTTTATAATAGAAGGTGATCAATAGGTTGTCAAGATACAAATAAAAAGTGGAAATGTTTATTTTCTTTTGTATTTAATCCTAAAAAATCAGAAACAGTTGGCCTACTTAGTAAAGTGGATTTAAAGACATCTATAGGGTGATTTAATTATAATCAGTTATAGTACTTTGATAGGTTTTTGTCTAAAAAAAAATTAATAAAACTCGAGCAAAACAAAGTTTTCAGACATAATCAGACATCAATCAATTAAAGCTGCTCTAAATTATGTCATTACAGGATACAATAGCTTTAATAAATGTGCATAATGTGAATGGTGTTGCTCACGGTGACACATCCACTAAAACAAATCCCCCTGACTCTGCAGTTCCCCTCAGCTCCACTCAGCATTTCAGCATCACTTTTTAGCATTGTTATTACTCTGCTGTTTTGATTTACTGTCGCCTCTCTCATCAGTGGCGCCTTCGTGATTCAAAAGGCAGCTAAACAGAATCTGACAAACTCTCTGTACACTACCTGTCCTGCACCGCCAAACAGCCAGACAGTCGGTGTTTAGAGTTTAGCTGGGGAACATTGTGAGGCATTAAGCAGATAAAGAGACAGATATTTCCAGGGGAGTTTGTTGTCGAGAGCAAAAGGATGGCAAATATTGGACTCAAATATTCAGGCACAGCTTGGTTTCTGCAGTATTTATGGCCAAAAAACATTCAGTATGCAGGTTTAATCTTTATTCAACTCATTTGACCCAAAGATTTGAGCCATCAACCACCATGAAACTGTCTTGACAGTGATGACCTTTACAGTCACTCTCCAGACACAAAGTCTGGAGAGTGACTGCTATCTAGCAGTATGTAAAATGGTATGATTAATAGCATGATTAAAATGGTTTTCCTATCAAAACATAAGAAGAAAAAGCTTTAAAAAGAGGTCTGGAGGCTAATCTACTCTTTCTTTCGCATGGAGAGATTCCTCCTGCCCTGCATAGCATGGTTGCTTGACCTGGTTGAACAGTGAATCCAGATGACTAATAGTTATATTAGAGAGATTCAGCTGCACTTGTTTGAGCCTCAGTTTGATGCAGAGAAAGATGAGGAGTCTGTCGTGCACCAAAAATCTGCACTGTTTAATAACAGCAATTATATTTAGCATTTTCTTCTTGTGTTTGCTCCTTGTTAGCTTATTAGCTTGTTTCTGGCAATTACTGACATGGCGTCACTGGCTGTGTAACATTAAATACTTTCAGCTTTGATGTGGCTGTGATTATTTACTGAAACAGAGATTTTTTGGTAGATAGTGGGAGAAAAATCCATGGTTTGTTTCACTTTCAAAAGCTGTACACATAAAACTTTCACTCACTAATGCAAACTTTCGCCCTCTGTGCTATTAAGTCTGCTCTGCACTTCAGGTTTTGGGTCCATTAGCCTGTGATTTGCTTTCTAATTTCTGATGTACCAGCTGGCCTGAGGTACATTTTAATCTCTGATGTTTGAGGATTGGAACAGACAATCGCTCCCTTCAGTAAAGAAATGTGTAAACACGTCTATGGCAACAAACTTGGCACAATTCAAGTAAATATGGATCTTTAAGGGAATAGAGGGAGCTGGATGGTCCCAAAATGGAGTTCAAATCAGCTCCTTTAATCAAATTTTTTACGAGAGATGATGCCAATAGAGCTTTTTTGTTTGTATCTGTTTCACTAAACATGAAAACAAGCAGCAAGCCAGTATATCACCGTCAACTTTGTGAGGAAACAAATTAATTTCTTTTTATCTGACGCGACTAATGTGACAGCTTCTGCCATAAAAGTAAATTTGCACCCATTTAAGATTCACTGTTTACCTTTTAATCTGAGATTCAAAAATAAAAAGGATATTTTCCTTCAAACACACATCAGAGTGATTTAGTTAACTTTATTATTAATTTATCTGTCTTTGCAGTAACAGTTTTAAAATTTCTCGTGACAAGATTCATGCAAAACTTTTTTTTACATGCAACCCCTTCCTGCCATTACCTGCTTTGAACAGGATTTTTCTTTTCAGCTGCAGCTGATGGGGGGGAATTCAGCAAATTAATGGTTGCACGCTGCCTTCGCGACGCCTGCCCCTTCATCAAACTCTAATGACAGGATTGTAAAAAAAGCCAGACAGGATTATACAAACAAAGAGTGGAGGTGTGATGAGGTGTCAGAGCAAAAAGAAATAACTGTCAACATGTGTCACACGCCCACCAGTACTTATGCAACTATGTGTGTGTGTGTGTGTGTGTGTGTGTAGAAATTCATGTAAATTACTTCCATGCATACATCTACATATGCATGCACTTGTGTTTTATTGATGTGTATGTCTGGTTTTTAGAGCGTTTGAGGGCGTCCATGCGTTCGTAGGGATGCGCACACCTCTGAGCCTATGTGTGTGTGTGTGAGACAGTAACAAATGTGGCAAGAGAGGGAGGTGGCAGCGGAGAGTGATGGATCGTCTGTGTGCTGCAGGCTGAGTCTCCGGGGAGGGACACTGCAACATCCTACCAGTGAGGGACAACTTAGAGTAATTGGGTCACTGGTACTGGGAGGAGAGTTTCCACCCAGACGACGCTTTTAAGTGAAAGAGTGGTGCAGAACGTAAGGAGGAAGCAGAGGAGAGCGGGATAAGCAGCGAGGTAGGACGAGTGATAAATAATGAGAGTGTGGTCTATGTTAAAAAGATAAGCAGGAACAGTGGAAAGCAGAAAAACAGAAGCAGAAAAAAAAAACAGGGAGCAGAAGCCCAGTTGGCAAGAAGTAAGCTGCAATTTTGTGTTTTTATGCTTCCTAGAAAAAGCTGCCTTGATTACAGGCAGCTATTGATACCAGCTTGTTTCTCTTTCTCTTTCTCCTGCACAGACTGGCACGGCCTCCTATCACGAAGCATACAATATGCAAAAAAAAAAAGAAAAGAAAAGAAAAACATGGCTGAGGCAACTCTTACATACATCCTCTACATCTGTTCTTCCAGTGGAGCTTTAATCAGATCAAACTCTGCTTTAATGAATACAAAGAGGAACAAAAGACTAGTCGGAGGGGGGGGGGGGTCTTCAGGCCACTTAATTGGTTCTGAAAGGGAGACTCAGGAGGTTTTTTTTTTTTGGAGGGAGCAGTAAAGATGGAGGGAGGAGACGGAGAGAAATGTAGGCGTCCTCTGCTGCTTTGGCAAGACTGAAAGGTCAGAGATTGAGTATTGTGTAAATCTATCACTACAACGCCGGAGGGCTAATACACTGGAGCTGGCTGCCACCCTGCTGTTCCTGGCCTTGTCTGCTGCTCCCCGCCTGACCGGGTCAACCGTCTTTTTCCTTCGGTGAAAATAAAATACACCGCTCAGGTAAATCTCCCACACTGTTGAATTTGCATCTTTCCCTCCAGGTTTGCAGGTTTTATCTTCAGCTGCGTCAGCGTCTCATCGCCGAGCAATAAAAACGCAGGTCAAGTGAATCTGAATCTTTCAATACTTGTGAATATGTCTGGTTGAATGCGAAGCTCAGTGCATGCTGGGATACATTACAGTCTGGTGTGACTACACTAAGACAGACGTGATGTTTGATGGAATAAATGTGACATAAATTACTGCATAATGTGTTTAAAGAATCATCTCCTGTGATTTCTTGTGATTAATCAAGTGACATAAACAAAAATATCAATAAATCATATCTGGAATAAATTAGATGTTGGCCCCGAGTACTAATTGATCCACATCTAATAAGAGACATTTAGCCTGAGGTCCATTTTGAAAGGCAAACTATTTCAAATCAACATTATTTATATTGTTTACTGTAGATTAACAAACATTAAATACAGGATAAACTGTACATACATGTATCAACCATATATGTATAATTGAATTCTGATATTATTAATCTTTCAGCGCAGCTACTAATGATGTATTTGCATTATTGATCAATCTGCAGATTATTTCCTTAATCTATTCATGATTTAGTTGATGAAATATCATCATAACAGACTGGAGACATTAAAACGAATGAGACTGTTCGTGTTTTCACTGCAGCATCTGATTCGGTCTGGATGGGTCTTCATCCAGAGGTTTCAGTGCCTGTCGTGTGTGTGTGTGTGTCTGTTCGAGACGCCAAGAGCCACAACGAACTGTCATGTCTGAGTAGCTCGGAGTCCGATCGTTCTGTTTTAACAGGCCACAAAGGATGGGTATTTATTTTTCAGCACACTCCTCTTCTTGATTTATGTATTTTAGGCATCGTTGCACTGCACCGTCACACTGCAGTGTCTCTCGGTGAGAAATGGGAGAGAGAGGGGAGACATGACATAAAGGTCAAAACCTTGATTCAATGCAAAGATGAAGCAAATATGACACGAGAAACTCTTTTACTTCTACATCGATGTACTGATTTTCCGTCGGCTAACTTTTTTTTTTTTCATCTTATCTTATCTCGCTCCTCTGTCCTTCACTTCTTTGTCTTCTTTCTTTATCTACCGCTCACATCTTTGTTCCAATTCTTATTGTCCTAAGGTTATTTCACCTGCGCTGCTCGTCCTCCTGCAACACAATCCATCATCTGTTCAACCAGCCCCCGGATCTTTCATGCTTTTTAACTGAATCACTGCCTTTACAGGTGGAATTATCGCCCCCCCAAAAAAAACACAATTTATCCTGCAGAACTTTGTATTCTCTCAATATATATTTGTCTGAGCCTCTGCTTTTCTTAATCTAATCCAGTTATTGAATTTGCATAATGAGTACAAAATGTTGACAAACAAAAACACATTGCCCTGATTAGCCGTTGTGGTTTACACATGCAATTAAACGATTTTTTAAACCGTTAATAAGATTGAGCACAATTATTCATTAAGCGTGCAAGTTTCATCTTTTAATTGGGCTGAGAACCAGAATTTTCTCAACATTTCTCATTTCAAAAAGGCCGTGTTACTGAGACGTCCTAAAAAAAATAGTAGGAACAAGCTTTTACTGTGCATTCAGAGAGTTAACGTTCTGTTAAGTTTTATAGGCAACTAAACCAAAGAGACATTTGGGTCCTTTTGCAGCTATCAGACTGAATGATTTATGATCAGCAAAGCAAACGTGAGCCGCATGGTCAATGAGTTCATTAACTCGTGACTTCTGGACACAAATTGACTTTGTGTCAAAAATCAGAACTACCTGTCAAACTTAGGAGGCCCTGAGTTTAGAAAATTCACAAATGAAGGGAGGAAGCCAATAAAATCTGCATTTATTTGGTTGTAATTCCTCCAGCGGATGCGGATAGTCTCTGTAGATCTGCCCTCTTAATTTATGGGTCTGCAAGACCGCAACACTCGGAAGTATCGTAATCGCATGCCAAGTGTTTACTATCATTTATTATTGAAGAATATGGTGAAATGCTTCTCTAAGTAATCAATTTTTTGAGTACTGGACAGAATAATAAGTGATAAACCCTCATTTCGTTTTGCTAAGAAAGAACTCGGGGAAGAAATGAAGTGACGTCTTTCACCTGAGAATCGATAGTTTTTTTAAAGGAACGTTTCACCCCAAAACAGATTTCTGTCATCATCAGCTCACCTCCTCTTTTAGTTTTAAAACCCTCAGAGTGTTTGATGCCTCATCACTTCCTTTACTTTACTCTCTGAAAAATCACCCACTCAGCCTCACTCTGCAGCAGGGGGCGGAGCTTCTCTTCAGAGTGCCCATGTTAATGCTGTTTGAACTGTTTGGCGAAATTTGATGGCACTTTTATGTTGTTTTGAAAATGAAATTTACATTTATTTCAACTGTTAAAGGCATTAAGACGCTGTGTATGGATATGAGCCACACTAGCTGCATAACTCATAGCAGAAGAAGTGACAGATTGTCACTGACAGTCTGTCTACTGTAACGAGGCTGGTGAGTCTGTGTGCTGCTTTCTGATTGGATGGCTATTAGCAGTACAGATGTCCTGCTGCAATAAAATCATGACTTTTAGAATTACATATCATAAAACTGTTCAGAAAAGTAGGCCTCCATACTGAAAACTATTGTATTTAGTTAGTAATTAGTATTCCAAACTGTGTTGAACCCTTATATTCTACAATCTATAAGCAAATACATAAAGTCAAGTCTTCTCACTGTGCTCTTCAGTCAAAAACTGTACATTTTTGCCACATGAGCTACAGAAAAGTCGAGCAGTGCCCACATGTTGGCCTCAGAAAGGACAAAAGATGGCAGTCTGGAAAGATAGACACTGAATCGGTGAATCCATTTAGTAAACTCAATCAAAAATCATATATACAGCGATCATAACTTAAAAGAGATTTTACATTAAAGGATTAAGACATTGTGTGTTTGGTGTTTAGTTTATACTAATCTTCTTTATATGGATGTTTACCCTGTCTTCTGTTTTACTCTGTGACTTCTCCTCATCACCTCTCCATCTTCCTCCTATTCCACATATATATGCATATAGTGTATATGCAGCATTTTTCTGTATCTGCGGTGCATTTCTGCATTTGCAGCATTTCCCCTTTGCGTTTGTTTTCTGTGTATGCAGCACGTTTGCTCTTGTCAGCCATCATAGTAAACAACAGATGAGGGGTGTGTGTGGGGTGGAGTTACAGATACAAACTGAGATGAAAGCTGTCACAGGATGTTTGTTGCACTGAGGGTTTGAAAAAGCCTATATGAGCCGTTTATTTTAGGGTTTTGGTGAGCTGATACTCATTCATACATTCAGCGTATCTTCTTTTAAACATGGCTTCTATCACATGTTGTTTTTCCTTTTCAGCCCTCACATCCTTGTTCATCCTGTTAAGTGCAAAATGTTTCACTGTAAAAACTGACTGCTGTTACATTTGTTAGATGTTTGTGATCCACAGGTAAATAAAAAGTCTACTGACTTCGTTTATTCTCTGACTTTTTCCTGCAGAACCACCATGAGATTGACATTTGTGTATTTTATTTACATTTCTTGATGTTTATTGAATGGACTACAGTGAAATGTTGTATGAATATTATTATTCTCCAGAGACTTTAGCATTTACTAAACATTATGTGCGTTCAGTGAAGGTTTTACTGTTCACTCTTGATGGACTTTATTTGATAGATTACATTATAGATTAACAATTACACCATCGTCAAGTCAAAGTCTGAATTTGTTGAATATTTATTTGTAATGATTTAATACTGGCAATAAATAATGATAATCCCGTTAGCCTCAGCTGTACTGTGTGCTCTCTGTGTGCTAATTAGCTAATGTTAGCTGCTAACACACTAAACTATGATCCTTAATAATCACCAAATTAGCATTATAACTGCAAGCGTGTTGGCGAACTGACATGTAGATTTAATTCAAAGCCTGTGATGTCTTACTGCAGCCTTCAGAGCTGCACGTTACTGGAATTTCAATTAA
Source organism: Acanthurus leucopareius (assembly GCA_029814765.1). Taxonomy (NCBI): domain Eukaryota; kingdom Metazoa; phylum Chordata; class Actinopteri; order Acanthuriformes; family Acanthuridae; genus Acanthurus; species Acanthurus leucopareius. The sequence continues at coordinate 16,241,062 of JAQMCX010000023.1, forward strand.
CAAATTAAAGGGTTAATTACTAATTTTCTCTTTAATATTAATTTTTAAAAAGGCAGCTAAATTAGTTATTCCTTAGTCACAGAAATTATGTGTTTTTAAGTTTGGAGAGTCACAAAATGCACACTTTAAAAAAACTGAAGGTTCAGTTTTTTGCTTGAGAGGCCCTTCAGCCGCATTATTTACAGCAAAACTTAAGTTATTAATCAGCCTTTTTTGACCTCCAGGCAAAGCTGCAGAGTGAGAGCGTCAATCTAAAGCAACAGCATCAATCCCAGAGAGCTGAAAGCCTGGTAGAAAAAGCTAATTAGCAGCCGGTAATGGCGAGGGAACTGTGTGTTTTAGCCATCTTACACAAGATTTCATCAGTGCACAGATACAACGGTTCGTTCAGGAAAGGGACAATCACATCGAGCCTCCGCCCGCCTGCCCCTCCGCTCAGGCTGGTCTTAGCTGGCTGCACCCCTCCCAACACTGGAGGCTGATCAAACAGGTGATCTGGGACTGTGTGTGTGTGTGTGTGAAGCCCAGGAGAATACAAAGTAAAAGGAATCCCATTAAAGCCAGCGAGAGCGAAACCTCTCAGCAGCTCTCAGCGTGTAACTCGCATCGATATGTTTGGGTTTCTGCCGTAACATCAATCCTTTTTTTTTTTTTCTCGCCAAAGAGAACATTAAATCGCGCTGATGTTTACTGCTATAAATAATGTAAAATGTGTCTTTAAGATGCTCTCATCAGGTGTCCTTGCCCATGTTGAAGCCACATCAGGATGAAGGCGCCACTCACACACACACACACACACAAGTCAAGACCAGGTTGTAAACAGATGTAGTGAAGAAGCTTCACCATGACTCACGACATAATGTGAGTTTATGAACGTCTCACCTGTCTGTTTGGGCTCGTTTACAGTAAACATACACAAGAGAGACAAAATTAAGTGAAACTAAATCTAAAGTATGAGTCTGTAGAAGTTTTATGGGTTTTTTAAAGCCAAACAGGAACAGCAAAAAAGAATTATAAAGAATCTTTTATCCTGTTTGTGGTCGACCCTTGTAATTAGCATTATAGCAACATTAGCATCCTTCACAACTGTTTGCAATAGTTTCTGCATTTAGGATTTAGTGGTAATTAAAAAACACAATTATTCCTATTTGCAGGTGATTATACGCTGGTGAAATTATGTACTTATGAGCATTATATTACAAATAGAAGCCTCTAAATCCTGAATCCAATGATTCTAACCTGATGAAAAGTTTTATATTCCACTTTTCCCACAAGTTTGTGCCTGATTGTTTAATCCTCTGGGCCTTGGAGCTCCATTGTTGCTCATAAAACTATTGAAAAAAACAAATCAGAGAGCCACAATGTCGCACTGAGTTACATGTTCCTTCATTACCAAGATGGACACTTTAATTATCTTAAGTCAAACCTACATACATTTTAACTGGAGAGAAGCCTTTAAATCTGAGGCTAAAAAAGCCCCAAAACACCAACGTTATTTACTTCTGTTTGAGGAAAGGTCGCTTCAGGTACAGTGTCTGACATTTTATTTAGCCCTTTTTTTAAAAAATGAGGGTATAAATGCACAATCCATTTTTTAAAATCCCCGTTGACTGAAAAAATGGATTTTGCTTATTGTTACTTTGCTTGGATGTTTGATCTTCACGGTGCAGGATGATGAATGTGCAGCTGCTTGACACTCGCGAGTTATTCTCATTTATCTGCAGGAGAGAGGAAAGTTTCTCTATTCTCAGCTTAAATCTGAGTTAAAGACGCACACAGACGAGATATGACTCTCCGCTCCAGTATGAAATCTCATCACATGAATGAGACACCAGAGAAAATGGACTTTTCAGTGAAGTCAGGAACATCTTTTGTCCAGTAGTTTAACTTCTGAATGAGCAGCATGTGAATATTCATGGATTCTGTATTTTTAATTAAGGGGATGGAGAAGGAGGAGAAAATGTAATTGAAGCAATTTTTAACAAGTTCAGTGAACTTTTTTTGAGTTGGAAAACCATTAAAAATATAACTCATCATTCCAGACGAATACTTTTATATAAGGAAAAGAGTTAGCTTGTTGCTCTATGTAATCTATGGATCAAATGTGTTGAGTGTTCTTGAAAAACGGGGAAAACTTTTAAAATAGAAAGAAAAACCAAAACATAAAATAAGATAAAGAGTAAGAAAAGAGGTGGGAAATATTAAAAAGCCCTTAGAGAAGAGGCTAAATCGTCATTTTATCATTTTAATGATCAAACCACCACTTTCAAGGCCTTTTAATACTTCCCTCCTGATTTGTCATTTTTTCCTAGAGAGCATTATCCTCCTCTTTTGAAGTACTTTCATACATTTCATTATCAAATATTTTGAACTACACAACCATTGTGTGTGCTATTATTTACAACCATTTGCAGACATGTAACTGTTCACTCATGTCAACAACTATCTCGTCTAGATAATAAACAGTATATCACAGAGAAAAGTGAAACTTATATTGACTTGCAGCAGTTATGGCTTCAAATCAGGGCTGTTTTTGTCTTTCATGTGTTCTTTTTGTCGTCACTACAGCACATTATTGATAATTATTCATATTGGTGTGGTTTCCAGTAAAGAATACTGTAATATTAGCCTGGAAACTGTACGCATTTTATGTACTGTTGGTTTTATACTGAGGCTTTGGACGTAATACAAGTAATAAAACGTTTAAGCCAACTAAACAGCATGGTAGTTATGAATTTTGGAAGCAGCCAACGTCTGAACATTATGGAGAAAATCAGAAAGTATTAAAAGTTGGACAAACACATTGTTATTTCGGTCTTATGCGATTTGAATTTGTGTGTATCTTGCAATCATAATAATGCAGTTACCTTAATTTTCTTTGGGCCATGCTTTCTGGACACAGAGAACAAACACGATGCTGCTTGTGAACACAAAGCTCTTTGCAGTTTGAAAAAAGGGTCTCACATTTTCCACCCAGAATTACTCCTGCCCTCCATCTTTTTTTTTTTTTTACGCCTCCGCATTATTTCTTCTTTCTTTTTTTCCCCCCACCTCTCATCTATCAGCGTCCCTCCAATCGGCTGCCGCCTTCTCTCCTCAGCAACTTGTTTCAGAACATGCTGATCCGAAGACGGGTAATGAAGCACAAACGGACAATGGGTCGCCGCGGCGATCGAGCCGTGGGAGGTGAGGAAAAAGCCTCCCAGTTTCAAACGACGCGTCCCCCTGATTGACCTGTGACCAGCCCCTTATAATCTCTGAAAGCTCTGGCTCACCTCACGGCTCACCTGGCAGGGCAATCCTCTTTCTCTTTCACTCTGCCCTCTACTAATCCCCCCCCCCCACACACACACACACCACTACCACCACCACCTCCATCCCTAATCTCACAACCCCCCCCTTCTTTTCCTCACTCTCATCCCACACATCCATTCAATTCATCCCTGCAATTCAATTTCATTTGCTATATTAGCACAGGACAAGAAATGCTTATCTTGCCGAAACATGTATATAAGAAATAAATGGGGAAAAAAAAAACATTAAAACAACAGACCGTAAATAAATATGAAGCAAAGGATTAAAGTTGGTAAGCCAACGAATTCACTCGCAGCCAAAGAAAGTTTAGCGGCAAAGGATTCATATTCTGCGGAGCCATATGTGCTGCGAGAGCTGGATATTAGTCCCTGAGCTGTGATAAACAATGTTACTTTTTTACATTCAGCTTTATCAGACACACAATCAATATGCAAATGACTTTTTTTTCTTTTAAGGGAGCTAATTCTGCCAAAAAAACCCAACATGCTGATCTAAGTCTAGTTTAATCTTGGAACGCCCCCCACCCCCACTTTGTCTCCACACAGAAGATTGCCAGACAGGCTTTTAATGCACTTCACCACCTCCACACACACGTATCAGCATGCAGACACACACACACACACACGTGGAGAGGGATGTGCAACAATATGCTTCAAAGCCCCCCAGCTTGCTTCCAAATGCCAAACGTCTGCCTAATAAATACAAAACAAAAAAAAACAAATGCATTAACACACGCGTAATGACATGCAGCCACTTCCCCTCTGCATATTTCACCGGAATCCTCCCACATTTGCACATTTCATTTACAACCAGCCGAGGATACGAGCGTGTCAGACCGCACACTTGCACAAATCCGCCTCATTGTTTCACCTGCAGTGCTCTATGGAGTGTAATCAACAAAACCACATGCATATCATTTTCTTTTATTTTGACTCTCTCTCTCTCTCTGTTTTTTCTCCCTGTTTTCTCTTTTATCATCCCTTACAGAGTCTTTACCTGTGGCCAAATCCCACCACCTGTGCGCTCGGCTCCGGCCTCGCTGCACTTCGCGGCGTGTTGCTGCCCTTGCAGATGGGAGGCGAGAGAGAGGGGAGACATTACAGGTACGAGCTTTGAAATGGTAAGGAGCTCTGTTTATAGTGCAGCGCAGATGAAAGTGAGCCGTGAGGAGATGCACAAGGTCGAGGGGGGAAGGTTTGGGGGTGGGAGGCAGGAGGACGAGTGTGAGGAAAGGGGGGAGAGGAGGGGAAGGAGGAGGGTTGTTTCTGCTGCAAGCTACTCACCTACACTACAGCCACTCCATCCTGAGGGGATTTATTCTCCCTTTTGGTTTGCTTCCTTCTACTTATCTCTCTTTCTCCATCGCTCATTCGATCAAGGATGAAAAAACATGAAACGGGTTTCGCGTTAAGTTAAAAACACGAGGTGCAAAATGCCTAAAAAAATCCAAAAAAGGGAGTCTCTGAATGGCTATGTTCTGCACAAAAACACATTTTCCACATCTTATATCCACATCATTATGCATTAGAGTGTGTACTTATGTGAATTATGTATCTATGAGGAGCAAGAAGCAGAGCGCCGTAGCCTTCTTCCCTCTACTTTCACTGCATTGCTACATTTTGTAAGACCGCACTGCCCAATCTCCCCATGGGAATCATTAAAGTTTCATCTCACTGTACCTTATTAGAAAAATCCTTCCATATCAATGTTTGCTGCACATATTGATATAAATGAACAGAAAGGTATGGACACAGCACAGTGCATTTTAAAAGGCTTAAGTGGTGATTTCAGTGTTTCTTTTCATTTCTTTTGGGCTTTTTTTGTCCAATATTTTATTTTTATTACAGACTTTATTCTCATGTTCCAGCAGGAATCAGAGTCCTAATAGGTTTTCTTGCCATACATGAGATTTGCTTTAGCATTAAACACGCTACTTGAAAAATATGAGATGTTAAAAGCAGCTCTGCGAGTCAAAGAGCATAATAGAAAAACAGAAAAGTGATGCAAATGTATTAAAACACATAAAAAGGTTATAAATACCAAAAGAATATGTGCAAAAAAAAGCATTATGTGAAGAAAAGAGAGCTCATATTATATGCAGAAATGTGCAATTTGTTACCTAAAAATGTGCAAAAGTCACAATGCTTTAATGCAATATGTCATTTGGCAACACAGAGAATTTAGGTTGTGTATGTTCAGCGCTGCTGTGTGAAGTATTTATGTTCCACTGAATTTAAAGGTACTTTAAACTGTTATTAAGAAGCTCTGGATAAATCCCAACTCACCTGGTCCAGACAGCTGGGCTGGGCCGGCATCATGACATCAAAGCGCTGCTCAGAGCAAACACAGGAGGGGAGCTGGGGAGAAATAAAAAGCTTTAACATGAGGAAAAGCCTAAAAGCGAGAAAATGCAAGTTATGTGCGGAGAAAAACATGAATAATAGATACCAAGTAGGAATCATGCAGATGAGAACAAATAGCAGACTCCCAATAAGAGACGCATTAAAACAGACATTATGAAGCAGAGAGCTGAGGATAATGTTGAGGATGCTGTGGCACACAACACACACACACACACACACACACATTAATGTGCACCAAACACAGGAACCAGCTCCTGATGTGTTTGACAGTAATGAGACAGAAGCTGGATTTGAGGAGCCGAGCCTGGAAGCGGCAGACAGGCAGGCAGGCAGGCAGAGCATGTCAAATCACCCTTATGTGGGACAAAATCATTATGTCACACCACAGACTAATCTGGCAGCCACAAACCGCAATTGGTCTTTTTGGCAAAACAAGGGTCAGTGGCAGATGGGTAGAAGCTAAAACTGTGGAAGGAAGAAGCTGCCGGCCACACAAACGCAGGAGCTGAATTGCTAACCTCATTTTACACCAGTTTCTGTTCGGCTCCCCGGGGCTCAACCTAAGTTCTGAGCCCAAGTAAATTTAGGCCAGGCCAGGGGAGACCGTGGCTTCAATGCCTCTGGTCACCGGAGGGTCGCTTGCAGCTGTCACAGCGCGCGCATCAAGCGTTAAATATGCACATTTGCTGCAGAACCCAAGAATGTTAAAAAAAAAAAAATGTAAGTGCAAAAACAAGAACGGCCTGCAGCTTCTGTTCAGTTTTATCGTGCAGAGACAGAAATGAAGGAGAAACTCTGTCTTATTTCACTTATATTCTTTATTATTATTCATAAATATCTATACATGAGCATTACTCAGCACTTTATTGGTTAGATGCTGAACTTTATTGTCATTGTTTCAGTAGTTGCACTCTTTGCAATGACAGTAAAGTTCAGTCTTATCTGATCCGGTCGAATAATCTTTCAGTATTTTGCCCTGAAACTTAACAAATTCCCCCAGAACTGAAATACTTTCCTCACTTCTTTCTGAATAACAACAATTCTCTGACAGGAAAAAACACATTCTGCAGTCAAGCTGTGATGATGAGTCACAACAAATGTTGCATTTTCAGAATAAGACGTCTGCTCTGTAAGAACATACTTTATTGGAGGAAATTTGTCTCCAAATAAATTACACAACTTCTGAATAATTGTCCATTTGCTGTCAAAAAACCAAACAGAACTTAGTCGAAGTTTGAAAAAAACACGGTAAAAAACAAATTATTACGGTTCTGTTTTATTTAGTCGATGTTACATACCTTTGAACGCCAGTTTATTTATTAAAGGACCAATTTAGCAGCGAAATTAGTGCATAAATGAAATCAATACATGTGTTTAAAATGTGGTTCTGTTTGACTGAGCCTCATTTTCAGAAAGAATTGAAATAAATTTGGAATTATGGTAAAGACTCCAATTGATTTTTAGGTATAAAAGGCTTTTTTTCAAAGTAAGAGCTTGTAAATGATTGAAATTAAGACTTTTAAGTCTGATGTGTGAATATAATCTCAGTTTTTTTCACTGTATTTCATCACTTTGTTGAACTTTCTGTTGCAAAATATTTGACTTTCCAAAGTGACACTTTGACTTTGAGACATTAACAGAAAGATTTTGGGAAATTTATGAGCAAATATCATAAACTCCCCTTTTGTTGGAGCCTGCAGGTGGATGCTGGAGTGTTGGTAGGGCTAAAAAAACTGCAGTAACGCTGATGTAGGCGAATGCAGAGCAAAGGGGAGAGATGGGAGATTTTTGCAGTTTAAATATCCCACCAAATTTGAAGGGTGTGTTTGGTAGATGATTGTTGAGAGTGAGACAAGTCACATGACTCCAGCAGAGCCCCGGTTGTGCCTTAAGTAGCTCACGCTGCATTTATGAGGCACTTTTACTTTATTTAAGTGTTTGAACATGAACTTCTAATTCGCTTAATTTCAGATATTTAAACATTGTGCTTTTTACTTGACAGCTAAAAGCAAAAGTCCGACATCTACTAACATTAATAATTTATTATTAAATAATATTTAAATGGAAAGTGGGCTAACTTGTACTTTAAAAAATGTATTAACGGAAACCATTTTGCTCCTGCTTGAGTCACTTTTTCAAACGGTATTTTACTTAAGTACAGGTTTAAGTACTCTACTCACTACAGGCAACACTTTTACTTGTGTTGGAGTATTTTAACTACATACTTCTGCAGTTTGGAGCCTATTTGTGGAGAAACTGTGATGCATTCAGGTGCAGTCTTACACAAAGAACTTTCCGCACCATGTCCTTCCTGAAGTTCTGGTCAACAAACACGACACAGATGTAATCTGAGCCTAAAACTTATTACCCTGTGAGTCAACAAAATAAGCTGCTTTGCCACTATAAAGTTTAGTTTTGCAATATGGGCTCAAATTACCTGCGGCTTCTGGGTTTTATCTTTGCACCTGCTGATCCACTTGTATTTCTGGCCAAAAGATCCCAAAACAACACAGTGGCACAGATGTTATAATCTTAATCCTGCTGCAGAGATTCTGAAACTGGTGTGTTATAAAGTCTCTACTTTAACTCACTTAATCCGTTATTTTATTTGTTATGTGCATGTTTTTTTGTAAATAATTGCATATAATATAATATTACAACAAAAACATGTGTTTACTGTGTTATAACTGCATCTGTCCGCCCTTTCTAATTGAGATTAATGTGAAACCCAGAGATAACTTCCCTAAGAGGATCTTCCACAATGTGATGCTGTGAATTGATTTAAATACAAGACTATATTGGTTTTGTGAATATAAAGATGGATTTTTAAAGTAGAATTTGTTCTGTGGAACATCTTCGACTCATCGACTCCTCAGTGAAAGAGCATGTATCAAACGGTTTTCTCGGGCTCTTTAAATTCAGCTGGAGTCACAGCGGCAGCTACAGTGGACCGTCGAGCCTCACCCCTGTATGATGAAAGCATGCATCAAGCAGTCAACTTCCCCTCCTCGGGCTGCCGGAGGACAATCTCCCCCCACACAACCCCCTTCCCCTCCCCAAAAAATAAAAAAAAAAAAAAAAAGGGGAGAAAAATCCTTACATAACACCGAGGCTGGTGTGTAGCAGAGAGGTAGTGATGGGGGGTGGGGTTATCCTCAATATTTAACACCTCTCATCCGACATTCACTTTGACTCAGACCGAGGAATAACCTTCTTATCCCCCCCCCACCACCTCCCATCAAAGCTCAATCAGTCACCTCCACTCTCCCTCTATCCCCGAATCTAATCGGCACTGATTGGCTTATGAAAACCCCTAATGATTGAAAATTACTTTTAATGCGATGCCGGTATGTGTGGGTTCTGAATAACTTCAAAATGACGAGCGAGTGCAGGGGGGGGGTGGGGGGGGTGTTGGGTTTTTTCCCTCTGCCTGCTTGAGTTGAAGTAGCTGTGCGCAGTCACTCTACATAGATGTGGTTTTGAAAGCTAATGAGACAGAGCAGACTCGTCTCCTCTGCGGGGAAGGGGGCAGCCAAATCCCCTGATTACAATCCTACAAGGGATGGCAAGCCTATAGACTTTATACGCCGCTTCATCCGTGACTTTGCAGCGAGAGTGAATGCATTTTTCATCTTCTATAGTATCAAAAAATGTGCTATGCTCCTATACGCACACCCTTTTCCAGTTTTATCCCTTATTTTGTGTTACTGCTATGTGATAGCCACTTATAATGCATCCATGCACTCGACTGGGATCTAACGTCTTCTTACTTGACAGCATTTAAATGTCTTATTCAAACACGCACAATAGAAAATAGTTTCCTTCTCTTGAGCTTTTGGCTCTGCTGTTCAAAAGTGAATAGCACATTATAATGCATTATACACCATTTATGAAATGTTTATATTCTCCTTATGAATGTAAAATAGAGGGGTTTAAAGGACGCCATTACTTAGCATCTCAGCATGCTAGCACGCTCAAGTACGACAGTTAACATGAACATTGTTGGACACGTTATTGTGAGCATGCTAACATGCTAGCATGTCAACATCAGGTCAAATACAGCTGTGCCTAGATTCAAGATTCAAGATTCAAGCTTTATTTATCCCAATTGCAATACAAAAGGTGGAAAGTAATACAGTGTGTAAGATAAAATGAGTAAGATAAATAAAATAAGGCTAACATAGAATAAATAAGGCAATATTAAATGCAATGAAATGTAAAGCACTAACAGCTAACTAACATAAAATAGAATATAACCAGTAGCTAAATGCAACAAAATGCAGGTTGAATTAAAAAGTACAGTCTCAATTAAATAGGTGCACCCTAATAAAGTGAAAAAGTGATAAAGTGAAGCTTCACAGAGCCGTTAGCATAGCTGTAAACAGACGGACATTTTCTCCTGTTTACAGCTTCATATCTGTTTGTGTTTTCTGTGATATAAAGCAACTACTTACAGCGTGTTCATGTTAATCAGTTTTGATCTTATGACCTTACCTTGCATGGCGGAATTTTAATGTCTTATAGCATCAGATGATATAAACAGGCTATTTATAGTGTTTTTTGCTTTGACTCTGCCCCTTAACAGAGAGGATTTACACTTCATGAAGATTTATAGTGCATTTGATAGTAAACAGACAGTAAACACACTGTACATTTATATTTTATGTATAAAGGCACTTTAGTACAACTGCTGCTGTTTTCTGTGTGAGTTTATAGTAACTAGATTCAACATTATGACGTCTTACATTCTAATAATTCTGCCATCCAGGGATTGTTTTGACTTAATGGCAACCATCTCGAATCAATTAACGCATTATTTCTTTTCTTTTATTACTAATCCTTCCATCCAACCGGTGTTGTTCGTGTTGACTGTCATTAACCGCAGAATATTCTGCTGCAAACTGTTGCTCTGATGGAAAAACAAAAGACAAACATGCACACAAATGACGGGGCAGGAGGTGCACGAAACAGATGGCTGTTCCCTCTTCATAAGTAAATTGACCATAAATTCAATTCAGTTCCTTTGTATGTGTATATATGTGTGTGTGTGAGAAAGAAACAGAGTGTGTGTGTGTGTGTGAGGGAGAAAAATATGCCTGTGTTTTCATCTTATAGCTTCTATGCAGCAGGAGCATAATTTTTTTTTTTTTTTTTTTTGGCACAGTCACATCGAATTAAGCGAAACTGAATGTTTCTTTAACACATCGCTGCCAATAAAGCAAATGCTAAATGATTTCTATTTAACTATTGGCAGTCATTTGCTCATTTCTATGGCAGCTTGTATAGGATACTGGAGGCTATTGGTTACACTTTTGTCACTCTGACATATCTGAATTGAATAGTGATTGATAGAGCGAGAGAGAGCGAGAGAGAGAGAGAGAGAGAGGGAGGGAGGGAGAGAGAGAGAGATGTGGTTGAGTCTATCCGGAAGAAGAAGCAACTAGCGAAGAAGCCTCAGCAGTTACACTTGTCAAAGCGGCTCCACGCAGCACGCGGGGCTTCACTCTTATTGAGATTCACACTTGACATAATAATTATAACCATAATTTTGAATATACATCTCTCTCGTGCTTGTCTGTGTTGTGTCGGACACGCATGGACACGGAATGGGATTTTTCTTTCACGTAACTTAACGGCGGCAGCAGTTTTTTTCTTTTTTTTTTTCTGTGTGAGTGTGTGTTTGTGTGAGTGTGTGTGGTTGTGTGTGGTTGTGTGTGTGTGTGTCGGACCGGCGTTTTTCGGCGCCTCCTCGCAGCGGATTTACAAAAGCCTCCTGTGAGCCTGCGATGAAATCCAGCACCCTGGACAGCGACTGAGCGTTTCAGCACCCCGGACAGCGACCGACCGAGCGGGCGGGCGAGCGAGCGACCGCTGGAGGTAAGACAGCGGAGTTAAAACAGCTTCTGTCTGTGTGTGTGTGTGTGTTAGTCAGAAAAAAACTGCAGAATATAGGAAATAAATATAGGAAAAAAAACCACTCTTTCTATACAAAATACTGAATGTGCCACGACTTGTCTCAACGCTGCCTCGGAGGAGACGCGGTAGATTTTTACAAGCCAGACATTACAAATGGGACTTGTCTCGGTTGGGATTCATTTCAGTTCCAGCAGCAGTTTTTTGCTGAGTTTTTTTTCTCAGCATTTTCAGTTTAAAGCGAGAATTTCATCAGTGCTGCCACTTTTTTACTGGTCTAGTTTATGACTCTTCCCGCCGCTCTTTTTTTTTCATGTTAAACCGGTTTAATTTGGCGCTAATAGTGAATTCATGTGTTGTGACGTGGCCAAGTGTTTCCTAAATTTCATTATTATTATAATTATTGTTCCCGGTATCATTAACGCTAATGTTGCCGCTCGCTCTCATCGGTTTTTTTTTTTTTCTTTCTTTTATTGGAGGCAGCTGTTTATTTTGAAGAGTCAGCGCGTGCCCAGGCAGCATCGGCTCGTGCCTCCAGTCTGCGCGAAAAAAAAAAAAAAAAAAAAAAAAAAAATCAGCCCATCCATGTTCTGAGGCCCCCACCACCACCACCACCACCAACACCACCCAACACACACACACACACACACACACACACACGCACGCTCACGCACGCACGCGCACGCACGCACCACCCCCACGGCACGCAGCCAGCAGATAGCAGTCACTAAAAAAAAAAATTATGGACTAACCCTCCCCGACCCCTCGTGCATTTTTTTTCAACACACCGATATTTCAGACTGACTATTGTTAATGAGCACGAGGCGGGTGCTCCTCTCTTTTAACCTATATATTTACATTACATAACAATGACATTAGACTGTACATATACCAATCCAGCGTGACTCACGTGACTTACTGACTGACTGACTGACTGAGCAGCCTGTTGGTTCAGCTTTTTTTTTTTTTTTTGGCCCAATGGCACTAAAACAGGAAACATGGCTGCTGTTCTTATAGCACCTGTTTAACCAAGTGGATCCTGAAGCTGATCCTGCAAGTTCCACCAACATAATGATCATCCATTAGGTTTGATTAATATCTATAGTTAATTGAAAAGCTATTTGATCATCCAAATAATAATATCTTGGCACTCTTAAGTTAAAAGAGTTCAAATGATTAGTCAGTAGAAGATGAATAGGCAACTTTTTTGCTGATGAATTCATTGTTTGGGTCGTTTTTCAAACACAAACACATTAGTAACACCTTATTAATTCCTTATTAATTTTTGATATTTGCTGTTTTTTGTCTTATGTGACTAGTAGTTGGAGATGCACATGTAGTTAGACAATGTAATGGGCATTTTTCACTATTTTCTGGTGTTTCTCAGACAAAACGCTTAATTGACTAATCAAGAAAACCACGAAAACAGTCGATAATGGAAATATTCATCGGTTGGAGCCACACTCGTAACCTTAAAGTCTCAAGTGTTGTTGGATAGTGTCACATTCAAGGACTTTTTTATTTGACAGCCCTTATTTATTTGACAGCCTTGTAATCCCAGCAGCACATTAGCTGCTGCTGGGATTAAAACATGTGACCTTTCGGTTACCAGACGGGTGCTTGAAATTGCTGCGGCCACCCGGCTTCCACCCTTTCCTTTGCTCCATGCATCACTTGGAAGTGTCTGCTGCAGCTCTGTGCAGGGAGAAAATTAATTCTGAAAATGTAAAGGAAAGAAAAAAAAACGCCTGTGTAAGCCCTGCTTTGAATAAGAGGTGACCCCCGTGCTTTTTGCCTGCGGCTCTCTAACGGGCTCTGATAGCCCTTAACACACATCAACACACATCAACACACACACACCCTGGCAGTGTAAACTCACAGTGATGTAATCCTCAGTTGTTGGGGGTTTTTTTTAAGCTTTGATTTTAATGATGTTCATTATGGTTTCTGATTGCACCGAATGTGTGATAACTCTCGGCTTGGTGCTAAGTGTGTCTGATATGTGTTTCTCAGACTGTGAGTGACAAGAATTTAGTGGGAGGCAGCAAAGACGTGTGAATCACAGCAGATATGTGGCCACGGGGCTCCACTCTGGTGTCTCTGAGAGAGAAAAAAAGAAAGCATATTTTGATATACCAGTTTTGCTTCTGGGTTATTAAGCTCTGGACACTATAGAAAATTGCTGCTCTATAACCTTGGGATGCTGAAATAAATGCAAATTAATCTTTCATGCTCAATTTATTATCCAATAAACAGACTATGAATTTGAATGGGAACAGTGGCTCTATAGAGGGCAGGCCAAACAAATGCCTGTTACCCCTTCTCTCTAAACTGCTTTTGTTTGGTTAGAAATGAAAGTCCCAGGGTTGGAGGGCGAGGAGGACGCTGAAGTCAAGGCATTTATCTGGGGGGTGTTTCTCCAACCATAAAGGCAAAGCCAGTTTAAAAGTCACTTTAATCAGGAGAGATGAAGTGAATAAAGTAAAGATATGCGATTGCACTCAACGGGGAGATTTTGTAATCAAGGTGCATCTACTTGGAGAACCAGACGGATAAATCCCCCCCCATGGAGTCCAGACATGGGTGGTGCTGGTGGTGTTGGATGACCCCGCTGAGAACCCTGAAAGGCTGATAAAATGATGAAACTGTGAAGACGAGCAGTAATGAGGAGGTGGGAGGGAGCAAAAACAACATGAGCGTGAACGAACCAAAGATAAAGATAGCATCAAGATGATAAGCTAACGATGTAGGTGTGCCATTGTGCTATTGGGCAGATGTGACCAGCTGATGAGAACAGCTGTTATCTCAATCGGCAGCCTCAGACCAAGACACCTGGAAATTAGGAGCGAATTAAGGCTGGTTTGTGAAATAGCTGCAGGTCTGAGCTTGCAAAAGAGTGGCTTTCCTGCACGGACGTTAGCTAGAGCTCCATTTGCCACCCAAGAGAGAGAGAAATTGGTGCACTCTCTAAAATAACTGCGCTGCATTGAAAAACACGGCGCAGCGCTCATGCTCGGGGTCAGCATTTACGAGCCCTCATTGACATCCAGGATGCAGCAGGTTGATGGGCTCTGCTTTAAATTTTTTTCGCATTACATGTATTGCAGAGTTGTTTTTCACGAGCGTATGTGTGTGTGTGGTTTTTTTTTTTACGTGCTTATTGCACAGTGAATCATGTTACCGCACACGCCTGGAATTTCCATTTATGAGTCTCTTAAAATTCAGTCCCCGGCTAGAAACGCAATTAAATTCAATATTGCCATAACTACATGACGGGCCGGTGTGAAAGCCGAGGCGGTGAACGCCCACTCGCCCTCATCCTCATTCCACAACCCCACCCTCCCCACTTCCCTTCCCAATCATCCCAAGCCTCTGGAAACAAACAACAAAAAAACTCCTCCCCCTCAGCCAGCCGCATAGTGAATTGTGGTCAATTTGAATGATCAACCGAAGACAATCTGGGAGGCAGCGGCTGTCACAGAGAATATTAGGCCTCAATGAGCCACACCAATAAAAAATCTGTGTCCGGAATAGTCAATGTGATTTTTTTTTTTTTCCTCCCTCCTCTGTGTTTCTACAGCTCCCTTTGGCACAGACAGACCGAAACGAGAAAAAATGAGAGTGGTTTTCTGTCTTTGCTGTGCTCGGCTCTACTCTGGGCAAGGCTGGGCCGTGCTATGCTCAGCTGTATGGGTCTGTGCTGTGCTGTGCTGTGCTGTGCTGTGCTGTGCTGTGCTGTGCTTCCCTCCATGTCATTAGCTGAAACACAGCTGCTGTTGCATCCGATGCAGTAAGCACTCAGCTCATCTCATCGGTTCTCAGCCACTGGTTTTCCACTTCAGAATCACTGTGCTTCGGAGGGCTATAATCTCACTGACATAATGGCGTCCACTCCAATCAATAGCCAAATGGCAGGGTGAATCAATAGCTACCATACTGTACAGTGACGTGGCCTGGGAGTGGCGAAAGGCGGGGGTGGGTGGTGGGAGCGAGCCTGCAGTCATCACATGTCTAACTATGGAAACTCTTTGAAAATATACCCTTTAATTATGGATCAAAAATACCAACCTTGTTAACGAGATATGTATTATGGATTGCTGCATGATCTATGCTAATGTAAGCACAGCAGTTGGATGAAAAAAAAGGAAAAAAAAACTGGCACCACTTTGCTTGCTTCCATCTCCCTCTAATCACTTCACATGCAAATACACACACACAGTATATATATATATATATATATATATATGTATGCACCCGAAAGCACAAAAGCAAAGCCAAAACTGTGATAGAAAACTTTGCATAATTAACAGCAGATATCTTGGTATGCTTGGTCAAAGAACAGTTTCTCTCTTTCTAGATGAAAACGACTTTACATTTCTTAAGAAAAAAAAATTTCAAAAGTCTTTTCAAAGCCGCCGCACCACCCGACTTCTCCTTGACACATTTAGGTGCAAACTGGTGGTTTTTTTCAGAGACGAGCAGGAAAAAAAACTTAACATTCAACCTATTCAATTAACGATTTGTTGGCTTTCCCCTGAGGAATTAGGAATTTTATTGGCTTTTAAAGTGTTAATCAAGCTTTTATCCATGCCTTGCTTAGAAGAACTAAAAGATTAAACAGACATTTTACACGTAACGAGGCCGTGGCGCCGCAGTTTTATCGGAGAGAAACAGCTACAGAGTGTTTTGCATCCTAGAAATTATCCTGCTGTTTGAAAGGTTTTGTCTGCAGCATTCTCAGAGATAATATTACACACAGCAACAAAAAAAAGGCTTTAAGGTTTTTTCTTTTCGCAAGAATACAAATTGGAAAGGTAACTAGGTAAGGGTCTCAGTTAGAGCTCAGTAACTGCTGTCACTCCAACAGAGAAGCAAATTGCCCTGAATGGAAGATAAGGAGTTTATCTTTCTGTCGGTGCCACACGTCAACACGATAAGAACTGATGTATGATTAGGTCCGGCTTTAGAAAAAATCACTATGACCCTGAATGGCGCTCTCTCAGTCGGAGGGCAATTTGGCAATCTGCTCAGCATCTCATACAGCAGAGATGCAACAGCTACACTGGACGTTTTAGAAAACCGAGTCTTTAAATCAAAAAGGGCTGCTGGAGGAGAAAACAAAGGTCTGTGCAGATGTGGATTCTGACCAATTGCTGCCATGTGTTGTGTTGTATCATGAAAGTCTGCACGATCCGCATGGTGTTTAAAAGATTTTTTTCCCTTTGTCACTGTTTTGATCGTGGTTATTTTCCTGCCACTAGCTCAGCTAATTTGCA
Organism: Acanthurus leucopareius; assembly: GCA_029814765.1. Classification (NCBI taxonomy): domain Eukaryota; kingdom Metazoa; phylum Chordata; class Actinopteri; order Acanthuriformes; family Acanthuridae; genus Acanthurus; species Acanthurus leucopareius. The sequence continues at coordinate 16,257,929 of JAQMCX010000023.1, forward strand.
GTGGTGGAGGATTGTTGACAAGAACAACAGACTTGTAGCAGGATGCAAAGCCTCTTCCTGTCCTGTGCACATGCAAAAATATTTGGCATCTCATTACAACAAATGTCACCATATAACAGGCTGCCAGCACTGCTCAACACACCAATCTCCACAATCACCTACATAGTTACAGCCATATACCCCTACACACACACACACACACACACACCTCTTCCATACACACACAAACAGATTTCCACACATTGAAAACCACGCTTTAAACAGAGAATGGCTGTGCGGGTACATAGCAGTGAAATATTGGAGCCATTGCAGCCTTCAAGGCATGCAGTTATCAGGGATACAGAACTGATGGGAAATCAATCAGCTCAAGTGGAGTGGCCTGGCCTGCGGTGAGGAGAGGAGTCTTGTCTTTTCCAGATGCACGCCTTGATGTCTGCAGCCCACTGCTCTGACTACTGCCAAAGCAAATAAAACCCATGCATTTAATTTATGCATCCCTTCATCTATCTATCTATCTATCTATCTATCTATCTATCTATCTATCTACATTCTTTATTTGCTAACAGTTAAATACAGATAGTCATGAATAACACAGTGAATTGCAGGTAAGATGAGACATTTAAAATCAATCCTGAGCCCAGACACCAATAAATGTTCAGAGTTATGGATCAAACATATGACTACTGGCATGCTGTCTGAATGCATCTATCACACAAACATATTAACAATCTGCTATAAGAATAACTAAAGATACTGAACACTAAAAATTCCCAGGACAATTATTTCATAAGTCTAAACACTGGTTGGTTAAATAGATTAAAATAGAATAAATAATACCAAACACTGAGTAGAAATAGTATCACAGTATGTTTAATAAGTTCTAGAAATGTAACCTGTCCTTTGTTTTTAGCTTTATATGCTCTCTTTTTGTTTATCTTTCAGTCCATCAAACAACAAAGAGTAGTTGGGCACATCCAAAAAAATTTTAGGATGGTGTTGGACCAAATAATAAAACAGAAAATCAAAAGAAAAGTCTGCACACAGCAGCTTCCTTAATGTGCATTTATGTGACACATCCACAAAGGTGACGTTTGGAGCCCAACGTTCTTCCTCAGATCAACACTCTTCAGTATGAAGATGAAGATGAAGAAGAGCGTTGGGCTCCAAACATCACCTTTGTGGATGTTTCAAATAAATGCACATTGAGGAAGCTGCTGTGTGCAGACTTTTCTTTTGATTTTATATCTTTAAATCTATAACATCTAACCATTCCACTCACAATTTCCCAAAGAAAGAGCACACTGTTATCTGCATTAGCAATACACAATGGTTTCAGTGTGAGATGCAGGACAATGAGACTGTCTAACACCTGAAAAACAACAACAGTATTGGCCATTTGTTCAAACAAGTCATGCTTGGACTGATCGTCCTGTCTTCTCTAATGATGTTGGTATGTGCACATCGTCTGATCAAAGAGTCTGACTCATAAAGTTTAGTCGGTGCGCCGTGAGATCAAAGACATAATCACACAGTCAGGAAAAACGGTGGCTAAATGCTGAATCCTGCAGAGCACAATAGGTCCTGGAAAATGAATTTTTCTACCAAAGAACACCCTGTTTTTATTCGAAAAAGTAGTTATTTCTAACTATACTGAGTCCTAAAAAACACAAGAACCAGCATTTAAAATATCCAACATATTTTACTTTTTCTATGAGCTGGATGAAGACAGAAAACTGCATCTTTCCCATCCACGTTAATAAGACGCCCTTGATTATATTTTTATGGGTAGAGTGTTTCAACCACCAACAATTATGATTGTTTTTTCTTTCTGAACATGCACTCATGTTGCAGTCGCCAGCACTACAGCGCAGGTACTCCTTTCAAGAGTTTCTTTTTAATTGGAGAGTGGATAACAGTCATACAGGAAGTCATTTGGGAAATCATGTTTTTGTTGTCTAGTTATGAGGACATGCTGATCTATCTATCTATCTATCTATCTATCTATCTATCTATCTATCTATCTATCTATCTATCTATCTATCTATCTATCTATCTTTTGTGTTTGCTCTGCTCGGTGTAAAGTGGGTGATGCAGTGTGAAGGCAAACAGATCCGTTACATCTCTATGTCAACCTCATATCTAATTCATGCACATTACTGTTGCTCTGCAGCTGTGTATATGTGCTATGATGTGTGATGGCAGCAGCTTTGGCCAAAGCAGAATCACATGCAGAAAATGAGCCGGGAAGGGTAACGTGCTGCAGCTGCAGGCCAGAGAGGATTTAAGCCTCAATAAACATTAATATGTCATATTATCCTACAGAGGCTTCTTCCTATATAACGATTTCAAGTAGGAATGTAAACCCATTTAAATGCAAAGTTCTCAATGGCTTCGTCTTTACTGGAAGCAGAGACAGGAAGTGTGTGTGTCTGTCTGTCTGTGTTTCATATACATTTTCACATTTTATTCTGAGGTTCTTCCAGGAAACAGCTTAAAACAAGCGCAGCCTTACCGGCTTAAATGCCCAGACTGTCAGGCATAACAGGCATCCACATTAATCTGTCAGCATGCGTGTTTGCTTGTGAATCCGTGTGTGCACATACATCCTTCCATGCATAACCAGGTTGTCACTGCTGCGGCGCTCCCGTTTCCTGCGTCTAATACTATTAGAAAGGAAATAAACCGTATGGCACATTTTGCTCCTGTTTGCACGTGTTCACTTCATATTTCCGTCCTCTGGTATGATGGCTGTGTGTATGTGCACCTGTCCAGGTGGTAAATGTGTGTATATGTGTGTGATTCTGCATGTATGAGCGTAGATCCTCCTGTTTGTGAAGATACAGTTAAGTGTGCATGTGTGTGGGAATCCACTTGCATGTGTTAGCTTGCATTGTTTGTGCTTGGATATCTGTGTGAGCATATGCTTGTGAGTGTGTGTGAGTGTGTTTTTTGTGCTTGTGCTAAACAATATTGCACATTTGTGAGTGTGTGAGTGGGTAGGAAGCACCCTACCAGTGAAAGGGATACGTCGACTACACATTTAACAGTTTCCTGTTCTGACAACCATGATGACTCTCTGCAGTAAATAACTTTTAATTGAACACTACAGGCGACAGAAAGCAACTGAGCATCCTGGACTGAAACTGCTGTGCTATTTTTCACTTCTTTGGCTCTGGAGTCTTGTTAGTCTCTAGAAAGGTGATATATTTTAGGAATAAGTGATGGGAGGAACATAATGAATGCAGGAGGTGTTACTGACTGTTATTGGTATGAAAATCCTGTAAATCACGTCTATCAGAAGTGTCACCTTTCCAGTAGCAAAGGAAAAAAAAACAGCCTTGTTTTCAGCTTTGTGACTGTGCATTTTTCAGATAATCCACTGTTATTTTTTTAATGGCTTATTCAGATGAGGAAGCAGAGGAATTTCTCAGCTCATAAATGAACACTTAATCCTTCAGTTCACCTGCAAATTTTCAAAATCGCCCAAAATTGGAGGTACGTGAAGCAAAAGCAGCGAGCAAGCGAGCAGAGTGGAGGCTGTCGCTACGCTCACATGGCAAACTCCTGCCACTGCAACAGATATCCAACGCGACCTCTCAAGCATGGCGGTGTACTTAGGCTGACAGTGCTCGGCTCACTCTCTGCTGCCGCCACTCCGATTACCTGAAAGCTACGTTTTTTTCGCCTGCTGTCACTACACAGTTGTGTTCATATGGTGTTTAAGAGTCCGTCTCACTGCTCGTGCTGAGCTCGATGGAGAGCAACAGGTTCAGATTCCTTCAGAGTCAAGGCGCCAAACATCGACACTGAATATATTCTAGCTGATGATAAATAGACTGAGTCAGTGTGCTGGTTGATTTGAATCATGCAGATGAATGAAATCTGCAAACTTGTCTTTTCTTGTTGTCATTTTTAGATGTAACTGTAAAATTTGAAGCTATATTCTTTCTTTATGGTGGTACAGGCTATCTGTTGTGCTCATTTCATGTGTTGTCTTCCTCTCAGCATCTTTGATAAACCAACCAAATCCAGCCAATAGTGATGTCTGACTGACAGCTTGTTTGGGGCTAATTGGAGCTAAATGTTTTGTTATGAAGCAAACATCAATGCTGCATTTTGGGTAAATAATATTAACTATATTCTCATCAGTTGAGTTATTTCTCAGTTGTTCTTCTCCTTTTGTTTTTCTGCCCTGAAATTTCTGCAAACAAACATTTTAATTGCTTTTGTTTTAGAGGAACTGACAAACCGAACAAACCATAGAAAGTTAGATTTTCAGTTTGCAAATTTGCTTGAAATTTGCAGGTTAACGACCAACCAAAAAAGCTGTTAGGAAACTATGTGGAGAGAAGACGAGAAGCTTTGCATTTGACTCTGCAGCCCCTCGACTGAAGGGGGCTTTCACATGTAAATGAAGCTGAGAGCCAAACAAATACAAATTACGACAGTAAAAGGGTTTTTGACCCTCTAATGATTCAGAGGTTACACTTAACACCACTGAGTCCATTTCAAGAAAATCTTTGGTCCAAATATATAAGTTTTAATTACTTGTAGCTGAATAGATTTGCCTTATGTGAGTAAGTTTGCTGGAGTAAATTACTCTGTTTGCCTTCAGCATTAAACATATTAAAAATAAGGACATAAAAATCTACACAGTTTATTTTAATCAGGCTTTGTATAATGTTTTAGAGTCAAGTTAAAGCACTTTTAAAAAAGGTACCTGATAAATATTTCCACACTACTACATTTTGCAAGTATAAATGCAGTAAAGTTTGTAGAATTAATTTAAACTCAGAGAAATTAATGCAACGTATATTGACATTTTGTTTGTTTTTTCAGCTCGTTTATATTTTCTTTGATGATGTGTTTGGATCATGATTATTTAATGCTTCGGGTTTCCTTCCCGACAACAGAATGGCACATGTGAAAAGCAGGCTGTGAACAGCTGTTAACTGACAGTAATTACCGAGGTTTACAGGCATTCACAGGGACGAAAATCCAATTTTCATGCAGACGAAATTTTCATCATTGGACAGCTAATATGTGCTATAAATGGCTTTTGCACAACATCTCAACCTAATTGAACATTTAAGGCAGATTTTGGAACCAGATGTTCGAGCCAATGCAATACCAAGTGAGGGAATGATTTTCAAAAAATGTCGTTTATTTCTCCTGTCGAGTCCAAGTGACTTGTTGAAACTCTGGCGAAGAGCAATGAGGATGTTCAGGAGGCTCACAAAGACATTTTATTGGTCTATTGGGTTTTTTTTTTCACTTTAATTAGTCACCAGTCTGTGGGTTTAAACTGGGGTCACGTCACGTCACTAAAGATAAGGGACATTAAAATGTCACAGCATCTTTCATGATGAGCTAAAAAAAATGACATTTTCTCTTTTTTTTTGTTTTTTTCCCCTTTTTTGTACTGATGTTCTGTTAGCATAGAAATGACAGCTGGGTTCAGATCGGGGTCCCAGGCTGACAAGAAGGTTTGGCCTTCTGTTGGCCCTGAATGTACACTGCCATGCTGGTTGGGAAGCATGACGAATGGAGAGCATCTGGAAAAACAAGCTGATCTGAAAAGAAGCCAGACACAGCTTAATGCAAAATGTACATCAAGGGCCTGGATATGTTTGCCTGTGTGTGTGTGTGTGTGTGTGTGTAGATGTCCTTAAAGGATGAATGTGCAGCTTGTTTGTGTGTGCATGCAACGATGCATCACCATATGTTTATCTGCACAGCTGTACGCTGCTTAAAATTGATTACGGCGCGATCCGGTAGGTTGAGTAACAGTCTATATGTGCGCAAAATGTGAAGATTTTCATCCAGCTGGAGGGCATTAAATAATAACATAATAGCCACAACATATTGTGGTGACAGTATCCTGCTGCACTGTTTATCTATTTACAGCCGGAGTGAAGGTTAAACTGCATGAGCCAGAGCGCCGTCCCAGCTGAAGGCGTACAGTAGATAATGAGGGAACGTCATCGGATCATTCTGTCAGTATGCTAATTAAAACAAGCTGAAACTGTTCCTGCAGAAAATGCTGTTTGGATAGCCTTTGTCAGAGCCGTGCTTGTGCAGGTGTGGCTGTGTGTAATTACAGTATGTGTGTTTGCTTGTAATCTAATCAGGCCTGAGAAGTTAGCGCCCGAGCTAGTCGAAAGCTCAATGTGCAGCGCACCAAAACAGAGCCTCTCATGATTTAATTACCCCTCGAACGTACACACACACACACACACATGCAACAGAGCCAACAGACCATGTCTCACACACTCGTGTCGCTCTCTGTATTCCCCCCACCCTCCTCGTTTGTCACTTGCCGCCCTTTGCCAACCCTTCACAGATTCATGCTTTATGAGGTGCAGGAGGGTGGCAGAGCTGACCCGGCTGCACGGGGCCACCTGACCCGTTTGTAGGACATTATTACCTGTGTGTTTGTGTGTTTCAGCCCAACGAGCGCAGTAACTGATGTGTGTGTCAGCATCGATACAGATCAAGGCCAACAAGGAGGGGGGGGGGGAGTCCAGGCTTGAGCCAGAACTGGTGGACTGATTAGTCCACAGTGGTTGTTGTTGGTGGTTGTTGTTGCTGGGGGGGGGGGGAATAAAATGATGCTTCTAATGGCTGCGACTGTGGCTGTTAAAGGCAGAAACAGCTGCTGCTGTGTCACTGCCCCTCGGCTGTGGAGGGGTGGGGGGGTGGGGTGGGAAGATGGCGGGGGGACACTGGATACACAAGGCTCCTCTCTCCCCCCCTCCTTCCATCCCTTTAACCATTCCTCTATCTCTGCTCACCCCCACCTCCCTGTCTCGCCTCGCTCTCGCCCTTCTTCCTTTCTTTCTTTCTCAGCAGCACTTAAACACCAGCACCAACAGGCAAGAAGATAATACGAGGACACGCACACACACACACACACACACAAGCATGCACACACATAAATGCACACACACAAGCAGCAGTGATGCACTCTCACACATACTGCTTCATTTTCTTGTGTGGGCTCGAATACAAAAGGCTTGTCTGTCTTATCTTGGGGTGTTGTCTTTATGCCAGTGTGTGTGTGTGTGTGTGTGTGTGTTTGTGTGTGTGTGTGTATGTGGTTGCACACAGGCTTGTGTATGTCGGCGCACGCTCAGAAGAAACTAGAAGTGAATTATTCCACATATGAAATGTGTGTGAGTGCTTGTGGGTTTTTCTCTTTTTTTTTTTTTTTTTTCCAGGTGATGAGCAGTTTTTTGTTTTTTTTTTTCTCCACCGGCCTGTCTCTCAACTCAGCACGGCACTAATAGGCATTTCTGCGAGCCACTCTGCTCTGCAATTAGCCGAAAAAACCGCGGGAAAAACATTGATAAACAAAGATGAAACAATTCACGCCTTAGCACGATGTAAAGCCCTCAACCGGAGTCAAATGTTATCATCATCATCCCGGCAGCAGCAGCGGCGGCGGCGGCGGCGGCGGCTCGGTTTTTAGGTGGCAGGTGGAGGCCCGCCCCGCCAACAGACACTATGCCCTCCAAACACATCAAACAGAAGCAGACGCAAGAGCCTGTTTCTTCAAACACTTATTAAAAAAAAAAAACCCATATAGGCCGTTTATGTGGGTGTTGTTACTGGAACCGGAGCTAAAGCGGCGTTGGGCGCTTCATCCTCGTCCACACAGTGCTCTGGCAGTGCGGGGCCCCCCGGGGCCGCTGCCCATGGTTTCATGTCAGAGCCAGAGACAAGGGACTCCAGCCACCACCACCACCACCACCATCATCAAGGCTGAAAAGCGCCATCATCCAGCAAACACGCTCATCTTTCCTGAGCTGGCCGCTGAGTCGAAAGAGATGGCTTGAGGAAAAAGGAAAATAAAGCACATGAATTGTTTTTCTCTTTTCTCATTGGCTGTCTATCTCCGCCTCATCTGCCTTTCCCTAGATTTCTCTCATTGAAGGCTTCGTCTTTCTTTTAAAAAATGTTTACACTTAATGAAACCCGACCAGTCTGGTCCCTGAAGCCTGATGCCTTTTGAACATTATTCTTAGCCTCAGCAGATCAATATCTCCACGCTCCCCGTCCGTCTGTTCAGGATCGCTAAAAACTCTGTGGTAATGATTTTTTTTTTTTTTTTTAACCTCAGAAACTCTCAGAGAGTCGTCTGATGAAACCGGCAGCTTCTGAGTCCTCCGGCAGGTTTTTTTTTTCCATCTTCTTCCTCTGAATGCTGTCAGGCCAAATATCTCCTCTTATCTCATATGGCTCTTAATCTCTTGCCAATAATTGAAGTGTAACAATAATGAAATGCTCACGCTCCCCCCAAAATCACAGCAGTCACTCACGGTGATGCAAGTTGATGGAAATTCAAGAGTTGCGAGATGGGAAGCGGCTGACGCCCTCGTTTTGCATCACGCCAGCAGACGGCATATTTAAGCGGTCAAACGGACGCTCTGTTAGCATCAGAGCCGGCCAGCAGGAGTCAAGGAGGTGAGTCGGAGGCAGACTGGTGCCTTGCTTCACTGGACTCGGCGAGTTTTACAAGGTCTCTGTCAATAGCCATGACAAGCTACAAGCGACATGTCTGCACTCCTGACTGCACCTGGAAACATGTGGGTCTGAGTGGAGCGTAAAAAAAAACGATTCCCCACACAGGAGGTCACTTTATTTATTTGAACTGTGATAAAATACAGACATAAAGTACAGAAAGTGCCATTTGAAGAGAAAAAAAACACGAACTAAGGGGGATTCAAAAGAGAAAAGAGCTCAAAACACTTCAAAATAAACCGATAAGAAACCTTAAGGCGTTCTAATTTTATTAAAACTTATATTAAATAGGTTTTTTACCAAATTTTTACCAAACAAAAGGCCACACAGACAGTTCATCATTGCTGGGAAAGAAAGGAGGAAAGAAGAAGTGCCTGCTCCTGTTGTTTCTGCTTTGTGGGAAATGATTGATTGAAGAAAATTTAATTTTAAAAAATCAATAAGCTTTTAAGAGCTCAACTGATTAGTCAATCAGTCAATTTGTCAGTCAGACAAAATTAAAATTGGCAACTATTTTGATTATTAGTCAATTGTTAGTCATCTACAAGCAAACACATCAAACAATAACAGCGTAGAGCTTCTCAGTTATGAGAATTTGTTGCTGTTCTGTCTATTTATTTGATATTAAATTGATAATTTTAGCTTTTGAATTGTTAACTGAAGAAATCAAGCAATATGAACACGTCAGCTCAGGCTTTGGGAAGTTATAATTAGGATTTTTCACACACGAAAAGGATGCACTCCACAAACTTTGATAAAAAACCCATTAAACGACTCCAGTAGGAGTGAAAAACTACTCCAAGTACAGAACAGAAAATATCTAGCTAATGAATTAATATTAAAACGAAAAGAAGGCTAACTTGCTAACTATTTGATTAACTTATAACTGATTCATTTTTGATTAATAATTCTTTATATAAAAGCCCAATATGCTTTTTTTATCTGTGAGTTAAGTCATTTTCACAACATTAAAGATTAATACATAAAAAAATCCACATAGCTAGCTTTAGCAGGCTAACCACAGCTTCACCTGCAGTGTGTGCAGCTTATTTCTGGCTTGTGGAGGTTTTTCAGGAGGGTTTCTTTTTAAAAAAAGAGAATATGTCTGTGTTTTCTGGAGGCACTGGAGGCACTTTATCATGTAACTGTTGTCTCTTTTTGACTTTGTTATGAAAAATGTGGCAGGATGTGGTCAGGGACCGTCGCTGGAAGCTGCCTCTTGTTCTCAGTTTTGCTCCATCATCGTCACATCACGGCGAAGTGACAGGTGATGCCTCTTTCTCTCACAGGCTGCTGCGACTTGGCATCTTTAGCAAAAGTGCCCCTTTACACACACACTCATCCCTACATGCAGTTCCTACATTTAACGCACACCAGCCTTGAAAAAGGTAAACTCAGTGGAGCAAAAAAAGTAAAGGTCTGGCTCAGATATTTACTTGTGTAAAAAGTAGAAGAAGAGCTTCAGGAAAGTACTTTGTCCTTGGGTTGGACAAAACTTCAGAGCACCTTTTGTTACAAAACAGTCCAGTTCAACACCAGTGCAAACTACTCGAGTTAAATTCCTCCAGTTTCAATCAAAAAACATCTTTATTAAAGCAGAATTGAGCTGTTTTGTATTGAATTGCGTTAAATTTTTCCAGGGGAAGCTAACAAAGTAGCTACTGAGTGTTTTCTCTGAAAGTTTGTGTCAAAGTTTGGTTGGAACATAAAGAAAAAAGTAATTGAATCAGACTGAATTATGTTTGGTAAACGGCCTTGGAGTCGTCTGTGTCTAAAAACCAGTTTGCACACATGGCGTCCTCGTTCTTCATCCGGCAGCAGACTCCCATGATTCATGACTATTGTCCGATGACAGCCTTTGCATTATGCTTCCCCCTCCCTTCCGCAGAGCCTCGTCTCCACAGCTGTGATTTCCGCCTGATCAATGTGTGTTCTCACAAACTCCATCTCTTTCTAATTAAGATATTTCGCTCCGTTCTCCTAACGGATTTCACGGAAAGGTCAAACCGACTGTTATCCCATTTAGGCCTCGTCCTCCGCGACCATGACGATTCAGATCCGATCCGATCCTCCTCCGAGCTTTGTTTCACGTGACGAAAATGTCAGCGACTGATGACATCAGGGGTTTTGGGAAGCGTCGGGCCTCGCATGCCTCGCTCCAACTCGCTCCAACTCCATCAGACTCACTTACTGGCATAATCACCTCATGTTTCATTAGAGCTTTCCGATGGGACAAATGATCGCTATAAAACACAAGGAAACAAATTAACCACCGGTGTCAAGATTTTAATGGTTCCAATTAGTCAACACTTTGGGGAATGGGTATTATTAAGAACGATAGCGTGCCACATCTAATCTGTAAATTTCACCTAGTTTGCGGCAGTCAAATCGAATTTGTCTAACAGTTTTTACCCTTGTCCTACAGGCCTAAGTTTGCTGTAACTAGTGTTGATTAAGTAGCCCACACTGCACATGATAAGAGAGCAGGGCGCTCAATCGGACTGACATTGCCACCCACACACACACACACACACACACATGCACATACACACTCATCTCCACATGCCAACAGCATCACCCAGGCTTATCCTGATTTCATGCCGAAAAGGATGGCTGCTAAATATCCGGATAAATATAAATTTCAAGCAAACATATTTTTTCCCTGCTGTCTGCTGCAACCTGGTTCTCCCCTCTTAAGTGTTTCCCATTTGTAAATCAGCTCACAGAAAACCAAGCCAACTGGGTAGCAAACGCTCTGCCCTTTTAACTTTTTTATTACTTTGGGTTTTCCTCTAACTTGCTATCAGAACTGAGAGTTGTGAGTTGAATACACATCTGCCAGCAGCTCCTCACTGATTCGTTCACAGATCACATCCATTGGAACATTATTCTTGTTGGCATCGTCTCTCGTCCCTATGATGGTCTCTTTCCAGACAGAGACAGTAACCAATCAGTTATTCTCAGCTCGCCTTCCAGAGGTTGCGGCGCGAGCCAGAACAGCGTCTGTTTTTCTGTCATTGAATAGATAAAAAACAAATTTCTTGTTTCCTGTAAGAACCATTGAGTAAATTCAACTGTAAGTGTAACAACACTCTGCATGTTTATGAGGCTGCAAACAAGCTAGCTGCTCTGTGAGGCTTCGAGGCTTATTGATGGGAAACTTTGACGTGGTGACAACTCTGGATGACGAGTTGAGAGATCAACAAAGATCACAAGAAACATTAAACGTCAGCATCAAACTGCATGCTTGTCCATCCAAAAGTTATCAAGATATTTCCCTCTGAAACTATCAAATCCTCTGGTGACCACGAACATCTGTGCTAAAATTCATGTCAATCGATCTTGCAGATATAGAGAAACTGAATTTCACAGCATACATGAAGATTTCACCCTGCTTATGGATTTAAATAAAAATTCTGGGGCTCAACAAAATCTGTAAAATTCATCCTTTGGGGACCTTAAATATAAATACAAAATTTCATTGCAGTCCGTCAGGTAGTTTTTGTGATATCTAGTTAAAGGAATGAGAGGCAACATCATGATAAAGCTAAAAGAAAAGTGGGCAACACAGATGTTTATATATAGTTCTCTAGAAATCCATCCAATAATGTGCTGAATTGACCCAAAAGCCAGATTTGCCGTCCCTGCAGTGTCTAACTGCTGCTGTTGGTATCAGAGCAGCATGCTGGAAAAAGGAAGCTAAGAGCAAATTAAGTTTTAAGTGAGTTTAAGGAAAACACAATAAATCATCATTAGATGAAACGTTTTCTGCTTTCTGAACAAAAAAAAAAAAAAAAAAGACAGACAGACAGACAGAAACAAATTAAAACAATAACCTGAAGACACCGGCGAAATGAGAAGACAGATGTGAATTACAAGCCTGCAATGAGTAGAAAAACAATAACACTCATATAGTAAATGGATGTAAGGCAAATAAAATAAATGCATTGTTTTTTGCAGAACTAAATCTATTAAAAAAAACCAAAAAAAAACCTCCCAGGCTCTGACTGTGTGCCATTTCATGAGTCTGCCAATTTAGACGCACTGTATCATTATTATTTGGCAAAACATTAGCACACGTGTTAGCGCAATGGAAGGAATTGAAGCTGCTGTTTGCTGCAGATATTAAAAACTGCAGGGTCCTTCAGCCTAATGGCTCCAGAATAAAAGCCTCTGTTGGCCTCAGAGGTCAGGAAACGGCTGGATTGCAAAAGGATCCGATTGGACTTTCCTCACTGATTGTCCAGAAATATGTTTGCACACATCTGGTTTCAAGGCTGAGACCCTCACCTTGTGCACCTTCTGACCTGTGCCCCCCTCCTGAAGCTCAGCCATGCTTTGCTCCCCCACCGCAACCTGACGCATGGAGCTCCACGTTGCAGGTGATGGAGGGGGGCTGCCTCCCCTCGTCTCAGCATGCCTCCGTCTTCTCAAATTGACGAATAGGTTTGCTAAACTGCTGTGTCACACGGGGATCTTCAGGGGTCTTCGCCCTACCCACAATCCCCGAGTCCTATTCCAAAATCCCCTTCCCTCTCTTACCTCTGCCTCCTCAGCTAAAACGCCTGGGGGGAGTGAAGGAAGGGCAAAGGAGGCAGACAGCAAGCAGCTGTGTGTGCAAATGATAAGGTAGACGCAAGAGTTAGTGTGTGTGTGCATGTGTGTGTGTGTGTGTGTGTGAGAACTTGTATTTGTGTCTGAGAGCTCTGGCATGTTAGCTTGCGAGCCGGAGACATGGTATGTCAGATTTATGTAAAACCATGGCAAGATAGGAAGCAGAGGACGAGACTTAAAGGCACACCGCCACCGCCGCCGCCGCCGCCGCTAAAGGTGTGCGGCTGCGTGTGGATGATAGAACGCTTGTGTCGCTGCTCATCGTCTCTCTGCTCACGGCCGCGGTTAATTATTCACCGGGGTTGTGCTGCAGAGATGAACCGAGGGGCTCTGGGATAAAGGCACTGGAGGAGGAAGATGAAATTATAAAATCCTAATGACGGAACTCCAGCTGAATGGTAATTTCTTAAATTGATTTTGAAGAGGTGCCCAGACAGAAACGGCATGGGGAGACATTGAGATGAGGAGGGCGAGCGAGCTGATTCCTCCTTCTCTCTCTCTCTGGACATGTTCCAGCCCTCTTCACCTCTGGCCTGATATGCCTTTTTATCCCACGCTCGAGCTTCATCCTCACACGTTTGTCCTTTTGTTTCAATCTCTTCTACTTAACCTCAATTTCTCGTCTCCCTCCACCAGCGTTTGCTGTTCACGAAGCCCCTACGATGTGATTTTCTTATTAACTATTATCTCATTTTTCTCTACAATGGTTTGTGTGCAGGTTTTAAAACTTCAAGTCTCAAACTTTAATGTGGTTTGGACTGACAGTGTTATAAGAACCAACTACAGAAAACGAGCATTAACACATTTCTGATATTAAAAAAAGGAAGTCGACATTTGCTGGCCAGTAGATTTAAACCAAGAACAAAACTGCAGGGATGCTTATATCCATATTTTTTCAAATATTGTACTAGTTTGGATAGTAAACCACAGAAAAGTCCATTATTTCTATTCTCTCAAGTACCAAATTATGTTTTTTTTCTATATTCTTTATTAATAAATGGAGGCACATGACATCACACACTGTTGATGAATAGCTGTCTTGTTGTAGATAATCATGTTTATGGAGAAACTTCAAAATGTTTAGTTTGAGACAAAGAAACCTGTTTTAAAGACCCCAAATAACCATTATATAGCAAAAAAAGACCAGCACTGTCTGGTTATAACACTTAGAGTTCATTATTATGGAAACGGAACAGATTTGCTTCATTTTAAAGTGAGAAAAAGTGAGAAAATGTAGTTAATATCAGTTTCAAGTCAAAAGTTTTAACATAAAATTTCCCCCAAATTCACATTTTTCTTTGTTCATCAACTCAACAATTTTGTTTCATGTTAATCAGAGAGCTTTGGATGTGTTGGTGGGTTTTTTTTGAACATTTCTGAGAGAGTCTCAACTTCTAGTCTGCATGCTAAGCTAAGCTAAGCTAAGCTTCAGCTTCATATTTAATGTATAAACATGAGTTTGGTATTAGTCTAGTCCAGTCTAGTGTTATTAATTATTCTTTTAAACAAAAGAACAGTGCATTCACTTTTTTCCAAAGTCAGTTTGCAACATGTGACTTGTTTTAAGCTGTTAAAAAAACAGTTACGTTTTCTCTTTCAAGTCAAAGTCTGCAAAGGTGGAAATCAAAAGGGACACAACCTCCTATTTGTCTCCCAAAAAACATCAGTGTGAACACAACTATGTTATTTCAATTACACTGATAATACGCAGTGAAAGCACTTGCTTATTTTAGACAATAGTGCATTTTTTCGGTTTCAGAGCTGGTGACAGAGGGTTCATTACCTTTCGGAGTCCCTCTCAGGAACTGATCTTTAGAAAAATTTCATGCAATTTTCTGCTCAAAGTTAATACCAGGTTTTTTTTTAACCCAGTCTCGCTCAGGGAGGAGTGTTGTGAGAGAGTCATTAGAGACATGAGTGAGGGTTTGTTTGGAGACAAGAAGGCAGTTTGTTGTGTTAAAGTAGAGAAAGTTAAGCTTAGTTTTATCCAAAACATTGTCAGTATGGTGGATGAACATTAAGCTGATTTCACCAAACAAGTAGGCATCAAATTTCCTCACTCAAGACTTCAAAACGGCACTTTTTCTTATGTGAAACTCGTAAAGACAACAGACTGAATTAAACCAAGGATAAAGAAAAATGTTTTACTTCTCTGTGGGGTCCTTTCCATAATGTTAATAGACATTTTGAAATACAATTTGAGCCTGTCAGTGGCAGGAACAAGCACTTTTAGTGGACTACTTTGACAGTAATCTATTGCCTGGAAGAATTACATTGCAGCTGGTTTTGCAGCTGCTGGCTGCAGCGTTCTCACTCAATGTTGGACCGATTCTAAAACTTGTTGTCACCAATCAATAAGACTCAGAAATATGGATTAAAAACGATCCAAATTTAGAAAAAACAACCTTCCTCTTTGAATCCACACAGTTCCTGCCACATTGTTAGCATGTTAGCTGCTCCAAGGGCATGTCTGAAATGTTTGTTCACACCATGCAAACTACTATATCTGTTTACAACCATACATATGTGAGTAACGTACTTTATTTAGAGCATGGTGCTCGCCTCGAGGGTAGATAAGTGGTCTCATAAGTGAAAACGATCAAAAGGAGTAGATAGAAAACTGTGGGAGGAGAAGTTCGTACTGTTCTCCTCTCACTCACTTTTAAGTTGCCATTGAGCAAAGCACTTAACCTGCAGCAGCTCCAGTGGAGAAGCTCAGCAGATCCTGAATGGACGGATCACAAGACGCTGAGTTTACTTGAATTAAGCAGTTTCACATCCTCACTCTTTTTTACTCCGTTTGCACACAGGTTTTTTCACACCACGTGTGCGCTCGCTCACTCACAGAAATTTCACACTTCAGCACACAGAGACGTACAAACACACATGCACACACACCTCTTTGATCCTCCTTCACCAAATCTCCCTTTCATTTCTGTCAGCTCCCTTTGGCATCCCTCCCTCTCCTCCCTGTCTGGCCTCTATCTCGTCCTCAGCGACCACCGTGCCATCCTGGCCGGCCCTGTTACCCTGTTATCCGTGCAGGCGGCCGCAGAGGAGAGCGAAAGGCGCGGTGATTGACAGAGATAAGGCCTCTAATTAGAGGCAGTGATTGGGGGGCTCTGGAGGGGGCTTAGCTTCCTGGCAGACTGAGACAGAGGAGACAGAGACGTATCCCGGGTGCCCAACCCCTCCGCAATTAGACGCACATCTGCTATCAGCGATCAGTTCAGTGTCCCTGGAACGAGGAGACGCTCTGCAGCACGTTGCCTGTCAATGTCATTCATTGTCCCTTCGCTCGTACAACCCGCTGCCACCCCACCCGATGGATGGATGGATGGGTGGGTGGGTGGGTGGATGGATGGAGGAGATACTGCAAGTGCCACGCAGACACAAACACACACAGCGCGAGACAGCGTGATGCATATTCATGGATTTTTGAGCGTGCATGCATGCAGGACAAGAGAGGCAGAGATGAATACACAGTCATGCACTTAATGCCTATAGTGTGCACTCACATGGAGGATTAAGACGCCCGAAAGGATCTTGTGTACGATCTTGTCCATGGTGCATGCACAGTATCAATTCATACCCACATGCAGAAATCCCAGAGGGGGGGTTTAAGTAAATGGGATAAATGCACATGCACAAACTAACAAAGACGAAATCCCTCCTGCTGTACATGCACACGTTTAACATACAATTAGCATGCAAGGGCCTGACTCAGTGCTCCTACTGCTGGCTTTTAAATTTACAGTGCGAGAGTAAGATCCGCCCGCGGAGATTTTACAACCCGGGCAAAATGTCACATCATCTCAGCGCCGAGTTTTATGACTCTAATCTGGGTCGCTGACACAGTCGCAGCTCCCGACTCGCATGTTCAAAACGGGATAATAGTACATTATGACACACAAGAGCATACATCACGGGGTGTGTGTTGTCGGATCGAGCCAATTTATGAGCCGATAGGTCTGCAGCCTAATTCCAAATATGAGGGAGCCGTCATTTGAATAATCTACACCGAGGGAGCGGGAGGCTAAGGGATATTTAACATGATGAATAAGCTGGGAACAGCACAACTTGTGTTATCTGCCAGCGTCTTAAATCTAGAGTCCCGGTCGGGGTTAAAGGGGGTGAGAGTCTGAAAGAAACAAGTCAACCGCTTTAAGAAAAGGAAGTGGGGAGAAAAAGGCCGGACGGTTGAAGTGAAGGATAAGTTCAGGAGTGAGACTTGGAGGAGGGGGGTGGGGGGGGGTCTGTTATGCATACACTACAAACTAAAGAGATTTCTCAACAGAGACGTCGGCTGAAAAAGCAAATTAGTCATGGAACAGGCGTAATCCATGTCTATGAAACTAGCCACGAGTGTTTTCTCTCCAGGGAGCCAGGTCTTCATTACAGCCCTCCTCTTCAATATCACACCCCTGTCTCCTCCGCCGGGAGGCCGGGCTTCTCAGCAACAACAGCAACAAAGGAATTTAAAAAGCTTTAACACACTCTTCTTTCTAAAACACGCCACGCCGCACGGCCACTCTGCCTCCTCTGTGCATAAGTCATTATAAAAAAAAGCAAAACGTGAATCTTTCAGAGCTTCAATTCTGATTCCAAGCACTTTTCTTCCCCTTCCTCTTTTTTTTTAGCTTTGTAAATATGAACAGCGTGGGCTTAGCCTCGAATAAATGACCTTGAGCGAGGTGTGTATCATGAATGCGCCGCATAATAAGGGAGCGGGAGAAGATTGTTAGCTCTGCGTGAAGCGAGGAGGGCCGGGTCTTCTTCCCCTTTAGCATAGGTCAAACAGGCGCTGAGGAATGAGGATGAAATCAGGACGGCAAAGACTCAGAGGCAGAGAGGGAGACAAGGAGACAGGAGGGGAGGGATCTGTGAGCTCGCTCAAGGAGAGAAATGGGAGAATTGGAGCATTTCCCCCTCGTGGATACTCAACATTTATGACCAGACAGAGAGACCAAAAGAGGAGAGAAGAAGAGATACAGAGTGTGTGTGTGTTTTTTCGCTTTATGTCTGTGTTTGTGCTTGTCACTCACTCGGATGTCTGTGCTGCTTCGGAGGTAGACATTTCAGGAAAAATATGCTTCCTTTACTTCTAGCATACAAACTCCATCCTGACTCTTGAGGTTTCAGAGTCCAGGTGGGAAAAATGACAGTAAATGAAAACAAAAACACAGATCCAGACTGATAATCTGAGACCATACATCTAACTAGTTAGCAATTTATGCCATCAAACCTTTTAATATCTGCTTTAAATTATAATAAAAATACAGAATTGAAGCATTTTTTAAAGCTAGTCTGTGCCGTTTGCCTCTGCTGGATAATATAACTTTATTTAAGTCTCTTTAAAGAGGAGAAATTGAGGTTATTGGGGTTATTTGTGAAAGATAAATGTCTCCAACCCCTGTGACACACAAGAAAGTATTAAAAGATTTTGCAAAAAGCCTGGATGACATCTAATGTCAACATCTTTTACAGTCCAACATCCGTGCGTGGAAACTACATTGAGTTCGGATTGTGGTGACTAAAACTCTGCATCAATGTTGGGTAAAAACTGTGGTTACAGTTAATAAAACAGCAAATGATTAATTTCTGGACACAAACTTCAGTCTCCTGCGTGAAAGTTGGACGTGTGACAAGATTATTTACCACCACAAACTCCTCAACTTCACTTCCTGCCTCTGCGCTTCACTCCTGATGCACTCTGCACTGGCACCGAACATCGTCGAGTTATGCCAATATTATGTTGGCATTCGATGTAAATCTTCGGATGCAGAATCTTCCATTATGGAAGTAATTTTCAAAGATGGTGGGCTGGTGTATCTGCTGCTGTTCTGGCAATTAAAACCTGAGCAGCTTGTCATGTTTTTTGAAATATAAAACAATGTTTTAAAAAGTTGTTGCTTGCTGTTTGACAAAAAAAAACCCTCAGAGGAACTAAAGTCATTAAATAATGTAGTTTTTGAGTTTTTTACCAGCTTAAAAATCACATCAGATCTGTAGTTGGGTAAGCTCTAATTGTTTCATAAGTCATTTTATTAGTGCTTTATATTTCCCGGTTTGACTGTAAAGAAAATAAAAGTATGCACGTAAATATATTTGTTGTATCGACTATTTCTGTGCGCGATGACAGCGAAGTCAGAGCCGTGATAATCTCATACAGCCTCTGCACTGCTCTGTGTCAGCACTGGAGAGAGGTCTAGCTGCAGTGATTATCATTCTGCCAAAGGGCGAAAAAAACATTTTGCATGTTTGTATTTCTTTGAGCAAATCACCATCGTCTTGGGCGGCAGTAAAAAAAACAGGACTGGGGGGGGTGACAGTGTCCCTGCAAAACCCGATTACGTGCAGATAGCAAAAGAGCTGGTTGAAATAGAGCCCGATGGCAGACTTATACGCATAATTTATGTGCTGTGAGTCAGAGCGACTCCGTGACACGGTGAAACATTTGCACAGTATCACATATTTAAGGGACAGTTTAATAGAAGTCTCAGCACTTGCAGCACTGTTCGGATTTAAAGCATCTTCCTCCTGAATGCAAACTGAATACAGCGGCTCTGAAAAATGTCTCATTATTATAATTGGGGCGCAGCGGCGTGCTCTGCTGTTTGCAGTCTACTTCTGCGCTTCTTCAGGCTCTATTTCCCTCGTCAAGATGCATTTAAACGCTCCCAACTTTCGGTGTTAAAAAGTGATCATTTAGTGCGTGGCGTGTGATGTGTTCGAGGCTCCGGGCGTCTCATGGAAGCTGTGAGGCAAAGTAAACGCTGAGTATTTATGAATGGCCTTTAACAGCAGGGGGGGAAGACGAACTGTTGGATTTTTCCCCTCTTCTCTTGGTTTTCTGCCTTCCCCCCCTCCGTCTCCTCTTTCCTCCGCCTCGTCGAAAGTCAGTGTGCGGCATCCCATTGTACGTGACATTCAGCCTCAGTGTGAAAATCAGCAGATGGGTAATTTTGTTTGTGTGCTGAGCGCGTGTATTTCTGTGTGTGTGTGTGTGTCTGTGCATGAAAGAAAGAGAGTGGGTGAGGGAGAGCTAAGGAGCAGGGAATAATTTATGACCGCTGCACCCTATAATTAGCAAAAACTAAATTGCGTGTCAACATAGGAGGCAGTTAAATAGGGCTCAGCGTCTGTCAAAGGACATTACCAACCTCAAAAAGAACTACAGTAGCAGGCAGCAGTATATTTCCACTGACTCCCTCTCTCTCTGAGCTGATGGGAAAAAGAAAAAAAAAAAAGGATTGCTAAATAAGGAGCCCATGGCCTGAATGATTTCAGACCCAGTTTGGCGAGACCAAACCGCCAATAACTTGCTGATGAATTGCTAATTCTCAATTACTTTTTGGCTTTTAATCTGTTAATAAAGGCGGCACAGCCCAGAGGCAACAGTCACATTTGGAAACACAGAGGGATATTCTGAGGAAAATACAGCAATTTGCTGTTTTTCTTTTTTTTTTTCTTTTTCAATTCTTCCTCTATGCACTCTACTGCCCGCGAGAGCGCAGGCTAGCCCGAGGTGCATGCGAGTGAATGGTATACATCAGCGCGGCACTTCCACAGATGGAGGCTGTTCTCATTTGCAAAGGCTGACAGCGGTTGGCTGATTGATCAGATTGACTTTTTAAGCTCACAACAACCCCCCCCCCGAGCTCCGTCTGAGATCTTGAGTAAAGATGGGACAATATATGTGTTTTTTTTCCACTGTTTAAATCAATTCGTGATGCAGCGTTTCTTATGCGACTGGGGCATCATTGTATATGACTAAAATAAAACTGGAAGACGAAGAGTGATTGTGCAATAAAACCTTATTTGACTCTGCTGCTTTAGTTTTTTAAGCAAAGGTGAACAACTGAACTGTGTGTTTTCTTTTTACATTGGAGCTAAAGTTTATCTCATACAAGGTAGGCTGCACTGCATTATTTAAGATTGGAGTGTGAAATAAAGACGGTGCTGATGTACGGGTGTGGATCGATGGCTTTAGGAAATCTGTCAGATCACAATCGTGGAAATTTGACTCAACATATCGCAGAAAATGTGTCGGAGCAGATTCAAAATATTCCAGCTTCATATATATTTAACTTAGTGAGCATTAAATATTTCTCATTCATTAACATCTCACAGGAAACCCAGAAAAGTTTGAGCATCCTTCTTCTCACAGTCTGTCAATGCAGCCTGGATTCAGATTTTCAAAGTAAGACTCTGACCTTGTCACCATCGAGTCAAAGTTTAAAATACTAATTGATAATAATGCAGTAGCTTTACTGCTGAGTCTCAAGATATTTATCTGCCTGTTAGCGTTTCAAGGTTGCAGACTGATTCTCCTGCGGATGCTAGTGAACAAATGCTAAATATTTTATTTTGAAACACTTATTAAACTTGCGTTTTCACATACAAACAAGTGATCTTCGTTTATGCAGTCAATGTGTTTTGCTTTTTGACGCTCCAGTGTAACAGAAAGTGCATAATAAGCCAAGAAAATACACTTGATGTATAAAAATGCGTCTGAGTCTCTGCAGATGCCAACACACAGAACTGTACCTGCATGACTTCCTGCATGATAAGAAACAGTAATGGACTATTTAACACTCTTTGATTTCAGTGCAGGTGAGGCGTTTGTCAGCTACCTAGCAGTAAAATAAAAATGCAACCCTGCCAGTGTAAATAATTAAAAGTGTCTTCTTTAAAAAACCGGAGCTCTGTGCTCGAACCAGCTGATGTGAAATAAGCTGAGAGGTGGATGCACTCATGATTTTGGGTGGATGTGGATTTCTCCCTGTGCTGCACAAATCGTGTCAAGGGTGGTGGAACTGATTGTTTATGACTACTTTACCATACGCTTTAAGGAGCAGTAAGCTACACTTTAAGCACTGCAGTTTTTCAGCCCTTTAGTGCACATAATCAAATTTTTACATCACAGTATATTGTAACTTATGGCGAAATCAATACATTAAATCAGAGAGCAGCCACAGACGCCTTTGCATTGCTATTCTTAAGCCCTAAAGACAAAATGTGGGTGTTTTTTTTGATCAGGTGAGTCTTTGTGATAACAAAAGCTGCTGAATTAAACAAAGATAAATCCCGCAATAAACTGACATGTAACATACGTTTCGCAAACGCTTTAAAACTGTTTTCGCAATTTTCTCTCCGTATTTCACACTTTAATCGCCACAGTCACATAATTAAAACCTCAGATTTTAATCGCTGATCTTAATGAGTCCTCTGCATTGTTAATTGTTAGTAAATTACCGCATAGCATTGTTTGAAGAGCATAACAGAAGTTTATTAGTGTGCCCCATCTGCTTGGGAGGCCTCAGTAGGGTTGTTTACATCAGACAACCTGATGTTCGTGTCATTCTTTGACACATGGCTTCAAATCTTCTTATAAACGATAATAAGATATCTGCATTAAGCGCAGCATAGCATGCTTTTATAATGAAGTGGATGTCTGCGGTGCTCGATGAACTCAGTGGAAAGGCCTCAGCCCTCCCAGTTCTAACCCATAACAGTACAAATCATTCAATTAATTACCTTCAACATTCATATTAATTACTGCAAGTCGGCCATTTTATTGATCCAATAAAGTTATATTTGCCGGGATAATTAATTTCAGATGTGACATGATTATTTCCTTTTAAGCGCACATTGTGAAGTATATGACCCTTAATTGACAGTGAATGTCTATTATGACTGAATATCTTGGCACGCGGACTGTGAGGCCACCATCACAGATCATTATCTTGTAACACTGGCTGCTCAGCTGACATTTTGGACCGCCGTCTGGCAGCACTGGAGTGACGGGGGAGGGGGGTGCGAGCCTAGCATCACGCCTACATGTTTGCCAAATTCACGAGTCACCTTGTTGTCGGGTTTTTTTTTTGGTTTTTGGATCAATGTGGTGCACAAAGTTTTGCTGCAGGAGGAGCAAAACTGAGTTGATTTAAGAGAATAGTTGATTTTCTTGCTACTTTACTCATTTTTTTCTAATTTTCAGTGTATGACATTTTAAATTTTACAGGCTAAGTTCTTAAAAAAAAAACCCTAGTTATTGCCCCTAGTTATTAAAAGAAACACAAGGGAAATTATCAGGTATAGCTCCTCAACCATAAAACTCAGATGAATATATTTGCTCGTCTTTGATAAGTAAGAAGCTAAGGAAAATAAACCACATTATTAAAAATAATTTCTAATACCATTTAGGAGTATGCAATAAAGGGGTGAAAATGAGATTTCTGTCCTTACTTAATGTAAAATCTGAATTTTAAAGGCATTATCATCATTAAAGCCAAGGTTCCTTGAATAATAATGTAACTAAATGTCTTCTCCGACTCTTTGACTACAACTGTAACCATAAATTCAATGAAAACACAATAAAATACAACGTTTACGATATGAGTTATACAAATACACTCAAGTGCTCATCATGCTTTGGCAGTGTTTTTCTTTTTCACATTGACAGTTACTGAGAGTTTTATTCAAAAGTGCAACGTGTCTGTGAGTGATGGGCTCTTAAACTGTTGACTCCAGTGAGCCGTAAAGTGACATTTAAGATGTTTTGTATCCATCATCGTTTGCTGCGTAACTGCATGTTTTGCATTTGTAAAAACTGCAGTCATTCCAGAAAGAGGTTGTTAGCAAAGTCCATGCAAAAAAAAAACAAAAAAAACTGCTTTTTGATTTCCTTATTAGAGATTCTGAGCTCAGCAAATGGTGCATAATTTTCACACTCTTAATGTTGGCATTCAAGTAAATTACAGCAGCAGATAGGAAACAGGGCTCAGTGGGCTTGTCCTTCTTTAATCAGGCAACACAAGTGAAAACACCTGTGTGGCTGTTCAGCAGATGTGCAGGTGCTTTAAGCTTAAAATCACACAGTGTGTATCATCCTTTAATGCCTCTGTGCATCAGTGTCTGGCAGTAACACCGAGGAATCCACTACAATAATGTAATTGCTTCCCAGAATGAAACTATGTGAGGGATTTTATTTTGAAATTGTATTACAGTTTTTTTTTAATCCTGGTAATGTTCCTTTACTTTGACACTTCAGAGGGGTCAGTTTGTTTGCTGTGCTAACAAAATTTCATCAGGTTTGTTATCAGTTTGCTTTATGTGGGTTCAGAGGAGAAACAGGTCTTGTTTTGTTAATTTGGTGTTGGAGATGAAGATGATGATGATGGAGGGAGGCAGGAAGCGAAGCATCCACCAAAAGAGGAGTAATATGTCTCCCATTCAATCCAAGGATGTGAGGCTGTTCAAAGTGTATCTCTCTCTCTACATAATACATACACTTTACACTCTCGACACTCTCTAAACACAAAAATCACCCAGTTTTGTTCAGATGCGATCTGTTTTGATTACATTTTCAGTTTTCATTCCCTGTGCATGAATGTGTTTTTTTTTGTGAGAGCTGAACAGCAACGGCTTCACAATTGCAAAACACAGCCAAATTATCCCATCAATATTAATTACCCATCAAAAACTGCAAACCGACTGAGCAGATTCACAATAGCATACGAAAAGCTACCGCAGTCTGTTCACAGTCAACCACGCAGCCAGTAACTGGTGATAAAACTTCAGTAGACGACATTCATAACAAGGCCTGAAGGAAATGGCTGTTTGAGGACAAGCTGCGTCTACATGACAACAACAACCAGAAGTAAAAACACCACTGTTGTATAATTATTTGGGGCTTGCTGGAGTTTTATTGTGTAAATGTGTGAAAAAAAACTGCATGAGTCATTTTATCAGATGCACAGCACTTCTAAACTTTACAGTCAACCAACCACAACTCTGAAAACGCAGCTGCAAAAGTTCTTATTAATCCAATTCATGGTTTTTCCAAAAAGGTCTAAAACTAGGGCAACTGGACTTTTTGCTGTAGAAACTTGAAAATGTTTCAAAGGGATCCAAACGGTTCCTTCAGACCAAATCGGTTCTCCAAGTTTGTGGAGTCATTATCAAGTTAATCTGGGTCTTTTGACCAAAAAAGTTGCACTTGCACACACTCCAAAGACTACAAGCAAAGGCTAACTAGCATTCACGCTCTGCGCCTGCACAGGAAGCAACTCTCCAGACCCCATTTTGGTTTTTGGAAGAAGAAATGAAGAAACAGAGCGTTAAAAATAAAAAAGGAAACTGCACAGCCTCTGTCGCTGATTCAACATGCTGAACTGGCCAAAAGAGCTGCCTTCGAGGGCCGACTGGAGCCAATGGTGGAGGAAATACTATAAAACTCAGGCAGCAGATTCTCACTGATGGCCAGACTGTCAGTTTGATGTGTCAGGGCCCTTTAGGTAAAAAGCAGAAAACCATCCATGAGCAGAGGAGGAGGAGGAGGAGGAGGTCTGTGACACCATTTATCACCCACACACCACACTAGCTTCATGTAACAGCTCCAACCAAGGTCGTTTTTACACTTTGCCTCAGGTAACTCCAGCACCTTTAATGATGGTCTTGCAGGAGCCAAGAGCACCAGAGAACCAGAGGCATCAATGACCTTGATAATAACTTCATAGAGGTTAAAACCAGGAGTCCTCGCAGGTCATTTAGGACTGAGGAAGCCTTTTAGACGAGAGACGAAACGTTTATAAGCATCTACGAAGAAATCCGGAGGTTTAACTCTTTGGAAAGTCGCCGAGAAGAGTCGTCACTCCTCCCGTGAGTCCCATCGCAAACAAATGTCTAATCCTGAGTGAAATATTGCCCCTCCGTTTCATTATCATACAAAGCAGGTGTCGCCTTCAGCAAACATCACGCCCGTGAGACACATTTCAAAGTGTTGCAGCGTTTTTTTTTTGTCAAAATACCCCTTTTCACTTCTCTACTGTGACTGAAAGCACACAAGCAGAATCTGAACAAAAGCTCCTCACTCACGCCGAGTATCTCCACTCAAGGTAAATGATCTTTTCGTTGGTTTTAAAAAGCCTATCAGCCTGAAAACGGGGAAGATTTCTCACGCCATCAATAGATTTTTTCCCCTCGCTTACTTCATGGAAAATAAGTTTTTAAAGGCTGCATATAAGATGAAACGACTTGTTGAAAGGGACCTTTTTTTTCCCGCTTCTCTCTATCTGTTTTTCATACTCTTGTCATAAATCCCCGGCTGGTAATATTTAAATCTGTTTCCTCTGCAAAGCTATCCGTTTTAACTCCCAGCTCATTAGCAGCACTTCAAATCCTCCCTGTATCACATCTCTTTCGTCTTTTATTCAATCACATGGAACAGCAACCCCTTGCTCTCGTGCATCAATCCCTTTCTCTCTGTCTCTCTCTCTCTCTCCTTCCACTTCATCTTCAATCTTTTCTTTTACAGTTACTTTACTTTTTTCCTCTCTGAGGACGATGCATGAAGGTGACCGTTGTTGCCCTTTTACCTGCCGGTGCACATCTGTCTTATGCAAAGCAGCAGGAGCTGCGAGGCGAGTGGGTGTCTAATTGAGACAGACAACAAAGAGAGCTTTCAGTTTCACGGAGCTTTGCACAATACTTGATTCAAAATATGATATTTCTGCATTTTTCTTTAGCTTTTTTAATATGCTGCCTATTGCAAACGCACGTATAACGATATATCGGGGATTTATTTCCTTTTTATCAACTGCAGATATTGGGCCCTGAAAGGAAAACAGTTTGGACATCTGTTTAATATAGTAAGGTAATAAAGTTGTGATAAGGTAATAAAGTTGTCAGTCTGTTCGTTTCACTTAAATAACTTTTATTGCAGCGAAATGGGGTTTTAAAGCAGACAGACTGACCAACAATGTTCATAAAAAACCTGTCACTTCAGCTGACCTCAACATTAAAAAAACTCACAATCATCTAACGGAAAAAAGAACAATTAAAATGGTTTAATTGGTATTTGCAATATTTCTAACTTACACAATAAATGATCCATAAGCTGCATGGCGTCCATATATTGCGATATTATGTTGCTGCATCAGTTTTTTAGCTTCCAGTTACTGTTTGCTGCAGCATGAAAAATAAACAACAACAAAAACAAATAATTAGTGAATAAGATCTGTGAGGTTTTGATGTCTTTGGGAAGTCATTTTACCCCCAAGTGCCACGGAAAGTAAACAGCAAAGAGGCGTGACTGGAATCCGGTATGGATGCCACCCCCCAACCCTCAATCCCCCATCCTCGGGGGGGGGGTGGACAGATTAGAAATGGCGACAGTGAACGCAGGAGGAGGAACCGTGAGGCATGGCAAAAGAGCAAGCTTTGGAGAGGAGAGGAGGAAGAAGGAGGAGGAGAGTTGTGGGGGTTTGTTATTGACACAAAGATTAAATGGATCTCCCTGTAAAACCGCTGGATGAAAATCACTTCTTTCCCTGGGTGATCGCCCACCCAAATTATCATTAGAGAGAAGGAATATGAGAGCTGGTGTCGCATGAACAAATCAATACGCTTGTTAAAACTCTTGCATTCATGCATGGTGGAATTAAAAAAAAAGGAGTGTGCAATAATGTGTTACCATGGTACAGACTCGACGACATGCCGGAGATGTTTGTGCCTGTGTGTGTGTGTGTGTGGATGTGTGTGTGTGTGTTTAAAGATGACGGGTAATGGTAATCACTGCGACACTTCATGCTCTTTTGTGGCTCTCAATTTAAGAAATTAAAAAGGGGGCGTCCACTTGAGGGGGACAATCCAATTATCAGTGTAAAGGGTAGTTACAGTTTGTGCTTGAAGGTGTGTGTGTGTGTGTGTGTGTGTGTGTATGTGTGTGTGTTTTTACAACAGAAAGGATTAAAAGGAAGCTAGACTTAATTATTCGGGAATTCCTAATTGTTATTACTTGAGTTTAAGTCGCAAAAAACCAAAAAGGCCGGGACAAAGCAGGCAGGATTTATATGTGGTCCTGCTTCACTGACTGCAGTCTGGGAAGTTTGATAAAAGTGAGAGAAAAATGAGGCTTTTATTTCAAGGGGTTGGGTTTTAAGTTTGGTTGATCGGAGCTGACAGCAGCATTGGAGGCTAAAGCACATTTAGGTTTTAAAGCGTGTATTGTAAGTCAGCTGATTTGTCCAAGACCGCAGGTGTAACGTGCATTAATTATCAAATTGAGTGGAGATTCTCTTTATGGGATCAGGTTTAGACAGCAGCAATGTAAGTGTAGAGCTATCAGTAATAACAGTAATGTTTTGGGATTTTTTCTTATAAAAATGGCTACAGGAGAAGCACTAATTACATAAATGCCATGTAGTATTGGGAAAATATTATGTTTTTTATCTTTAAAAACTGTAAAACTTAATATTTTTACATGAAAAATGGCTTAAGTGACTACATCATTCATATGAATCCACAGGGGAACTATTTTCTGGGAGGAGGTGCAGTAAAAATTGGGTGGCATGGACTTTATCAACCCTTTCATGGTTATTTCTTCTTCTTTGTTGCCCAGAACAGCAGATTTTATTACACCCATCTATTAATTAGCCCAACCTGAGGCTCTACTCTCAAATAATTTAGGAAGTGTACGGCTATTAAGAAAGCAGGAAAGTAATTATTCAATAAACTATAAACAGCAGGGGACGACTCCCCGCCTGGTGTTTTTTTCCCCATTTCACCAAAGCCCCAGCTTCCTTCAGAGGAGACGTATGTGCAGTAACATCATCAGCTCTTCTGTGGTCTTTCATTTTGTTCTCTCTTTATGATGCGTCTTGAGTTTTCTCTAACTGCTTAACAACCAGAGACACAGTGTCAGCTCTGAATGCATCACAAACTCAACCATCACTGCAAAGGGCCGATACATCCACCGCGAGCTGTCATGCGTTGATGCTTTTGGACTGCACGGCGGGTAACGAACATCCCTCCGGCTCTTCTATCATACGTTCACTGCGTATGAGTCCATGTGCGTTTACATCTTGAACTATCCTCTTCTATCCGAATTTGTGTTCCAATTATCTCGCCCTCCTTTTCTGGCCCTGCTCGCGTTTTGGGATTTTTTTTTTCCCATTCCCACTCTCCCACAGTAGCTGGTTTGTTATGTGAGTGGAATGTGGTGCTTTTTTTTCCCCCCCTGACCGTTGAAAGAGGCCTTGGAGC
This sequence comes from Acanthurus leucopareius, assembly GCA_029814765.1. Lineage (NCBI taxonomy): Eukaryota > Metazoa > Chordata > Actinopteri > Acanthuriformes > Acanthuridae > Acanthurus > Acanthurus leucopareius. The sequence goes on from JAQMCX010000023.1 coordinate 16,287,116, forward strand.
TGGGGAGAGCTGTGGTGCAGCATGTCCCCCTTCAACTTAATGAATATTTAGAGAAAAACAAAAAAAGTTTGCTGCAAAGTTCTCTCAGTGTTTTTGCAGGCTGCAGACACACACAGTCAGTGATTAGCTAGCAAACATCACGCAGCATTAATCCAGATATTTCCATCAGGAGTTAATAGAAATGAAAAAACAGATAAGAAGAAGTGGGAATCCGTTTTACATTCTTCAGGTGTGCAGAAACAAACGTGAAATTCATGCTGGTGTTGTTTAGTGTCGGAAAAAGGCAACTGTTTGGTAACACTTGACATACAACTCAATAACATTGTTATGCGTCAGAGTTGTGTTTACAGCTTGTTCCGCCACCTACACGTTGTAAAAAAACAGCACATGCTGCTTTAAAGTCTTAGTTATTATTACAGATGTTTTTCTTATAAGTTTGTTTTAACACTAAGCTTGATTTTTGCTTTAAAATTATAATGTATATTTACAGACATGGGGCAGGAAAGAGTAGCACTGGCTCGATAGAAAGCTGATGTAAACTCAAAATATTCAGATTTTGTTCCAGAAGTATGAAAATCTTATTTAAAAATCACATCAAATGCAAATTAACAAGAATCCAGCCCTTGACTTTGACCTTGCTCTGTAATACAGCACGCAAACTGCTTGACATACAAGACCTTAAGAGTTTAAAATGTTACAAGTTTGACAGACTGAAGACATCTGAGTGCAATTATTAACATTTTTAAGACGCCGAAGATTACAGTAAAATATTAATAAAGGAGAATAAGGACAGAAGTGGGTTGGCAGTCGCTAAAAATCCATTAGTTTTGAGTGCCGACAAATAAATCACGACTCCACTTTGATAGAAATCATCAAGGGTTCAGATTCTTAAAGGAACTCTTACAGTAGATCCTCATTTACGGGGTTGAGTGTTGATGGTTAAAACTCCAGGATTCCCGTTTTCAGATAGACAGATGAAAGAAAACCCTCGATGAGAGATTGCGTTGAGTTACAGGAGCTGGTGGAAGAGCTGCTGTCATCTGCCGTCAGGAAGAACCGCTGCGATACTTTTGAAGTCAGCCTCCTCCGAACTGCACGTACACGGCAATTAAGCGAAAAAGGTTAAACCCCTCCGGGCCGCAGCCACTTAAACAATATCACGTTCGGTCGGCGTGCAGAGGCATCTTTCCTCGTGTGTGTACACTGGGCGACTAGTCATCTCTTTTTCGCCCCCTGTGTCAGTGACTAACTGCCGGGTGGGATGTCAGAGGGCTGCTCTTCACTTTGATGATGACTCGCTGTGTCATGGCGCCTTTGATCCTCTCCGCGGCTTTTGTGAATAAAGAATACGCTTTGATTGACGCTGCGCACATTATGGCCGTTTGAGAGTTGGCGGGGGAGAAAAAGACACGTCTGTCATGTTGGGGGAAAAAAAAGGCCCTCTGTCTCTGCTGCTGAGGACCAAGTTGGAGGAGGGCACTTTTTTTTTTTATTTGAGCTGCTTTCAACATCTAACCCTATACAATGTCTATTATAGGAAACCCTCACATCTATCCATCTATCCTCTGTCGTGTGCGGCTTGTTTGATTTCAGCGGCGTTTGATCAACACCCACGGCTATTTAAAAAAGCACAGACGGCCCCGAATACAGATTGGGTTAGTTACAGTTAGTGTGCTGAAATGAACCTTTTCGGTGCTTATCACGCACACAAATGCGACATGGCAAAGTAGTGTGAGGATCAGCCTTAATCGACCATAATGGGTGATAAAATGAGCTTAGCCTGTGCTACAAAACACGGCCCTCTTCTTACTTTCAGAGCCTCCTCAGTATTCTAACCCGGTGCAACCTCGTAAGCAATTATAAGCACATTATGCAGGGATAACAAGAAGACAAGAGGATGGGAATCTAAGAGCAGCGAGTAGCATTCAAACACACGTCTATTGTGTTTTAACTAAATGAAGTGTTGCCTTTGACTCGCGGAAAAATAGGTGGAAAGAACTAAAACGGCCAAAATCAATGACAACAAATATGCAATGGGGACGTGTTTAGAATGTAAACACACCACCACATTGATCCATTAGATACAGTAGATGTACACTGTGCATAATGTATTGCAGACAAGGCAAAGCCCTATGGGAGCAGCTGAGTTTGGTGCTACATTAATACGTTAAGGAAATGTGCAGAGCGCCTAAGAGGTGTCGCACACATTCATCAGTACAGCCAGGTTGGTTATTGGACACACTACTTAACATGTATCCAGGGGTTTAGGGGGATATAACACCATGCTATATTATAATCAGTCCAGGATGGATGTGATCCGTGTGTGTGTGTGTGGTGACAGGACGTTATCAGGCGGTGAAAGATGGAATAAAGACGCAACCTGCAGATTGCCATCTCATGAGCAACATTTCAAAGAAGACAGGTGTGTATGTGTGTGTGTGAGTGCAAGAGCTTTCCAACATGCACACACAAGTGCATGCGTGCATACTTGTACTTTACAGATGTGTGGGTGTGTGTACAAGCCGAGCTGTGTCGAGCTGCACTGGGAAAATTCAAAGCAATCTGCCACCTCTCTCAAAACTAGTCGAGCGCTGACTGTAACACAAAGGAAGGCGCAGAGCACCTGCTGAGATGATGGAGATGGCTGGCAGCCAAGACAACATATGGGTCTCATTCTGGCCCTAATGAAGACAACCTGACACAAACAACGGACAAAACGGGCCGCTCCGGAAGACCGTGCTGTCCCGCTGCAGCGTGGCTGACATTGACGCAAGCGTTTGATCATCCTTGGGGTGTCGAGGCAGGAGAAAGGAGGGCAGAAGCTTGGACGGAAAGCAGGGCTGTGGATGTAACACGATGCATTAAATGCATATCAATTCAGCTTCTGGAAGAGCGTAAACATCTCAGTTTTCCTTTGAAGCCCACAGGTAACGGAGCGTAGTATCCACAGTTGCAGGGTGAAAAGATTTCGCTGCTGTAAACATGTGCAAGCTAACAGCCCTCACAAGGTGTAAGAGATGTCAGAACATCTAGTTTCAAAGGAAAAAAATCTGCTTCGAAAGCTTGGAAGACTTCACTATCCTTTAGCTCTGTGTCAAAAAAGAAAAGCAATAGCAAGAACAAACAGGTAATTAAATGACTTTTGATTTGATTTTCTTCCACATGGTAGAGAGTGAAAGAATCCTCTGCCAAGATACTGTTCTTCTGTTGTACTTCCTGCCCTTATTCTGTGGCCTTAACAGACCTCCTCTCTGCTTTTTGTAACAATTGGCAAAACAAACAAAAAACAATAGCAGTAACGCCACCGGCTGTCCCGACCTTTGTCCTTGTCGTGATCCGAGTGGAAGCCTGCGGCCAGTCATGGAGGCGCGCTGTTAATATAACTGCCTGACAAGGAAGCTCGGGCTGTTTAGAGAGATAATGGCCTGGACCACGGACACAATAATAGCCTCCCTGAGCGAAGAAATGCTGCACTGCCAGTTCAACAGCCGCACTCCGCGTTGCCTATTTATAGTGCGCCATAATTAATATGCTGTAATTGAAGCATATAAGCACGGATGAAATGTACAGCGAGCAGCTCACAGGGGCCTTGTTCTCTCGCAGAACGAACTGAAATTACCACCTTGCAGTTTCACGGCTCTGCCAACCAGTCGGGCTGCAGCTCACAGCCATGTCTGTCCACATACATACTAATTGAAAATTCTTTCTAAAAGCCTTTAAGTGTATTTTTTGGCAACTCATGATAGTAGATCATTTCAGTGCTGTTTTAGAGGCTGTTTTTCACAGGGGAGTACAGAGGACTGATACAGAGCTTTTTATAACAAGGTGCAACAACAACAATCACCTGAAAATGGATGTTCCTGCAAAAAAGCAACAAATTTCAAAAGTGTGGATGCTTCAAACGCACACACATTCAAACTGTCAGCACATGCAGAAGATCTATGCAATCAGCAAAGTTTCAAGGTGGGCACCCAAGATTACTGTCAGCATTTCAGTCTCCAACCAAATGTGAAACAATCTCCTCTTCTGTTGCTGAGTTATTTGTGCTGAATAATGGCTGGAAAAGAGTTTTTTGCAGAACTCTGAAAATGTTATACTTAAGTTAACCTTTGACCTTGTAAATATAAAATGTTATCAGTTTGGTTTGACATTGAAAACTTTGTCATCAGAGAGGAGATTTGTAGTAAAGCATGTAGAGCAGGAAGGCTGACGCAGAGATACGTTACAAAAACTGCAAAAAAACAAACATGGACAAGCAGTAACAACAACTCCACACTCCATAATCTTATCTTGTATCCTGGAATTTTGTCAAAATTAGCATATAAATCTTAAATTATGACTAACAGTCTCTCTGGAGGTCACAGTGACCTTGACCTTTTAGTTTTGACAACTTAATCCTGATAAGTTTATCTTCAGGTCCAACGTTACTTCTGTGTCGGATTTAATAAAAAAAAACAAACAGATGTTTCTGAGTTACTGCATTTACATTAAGCAGCATCCTCCAGCAAAATAACTTTAAGCAGCAAAAATGCAGTTCCTTAATTGGCCACTTGAGACTCCAAAAGCGAGTCGATTCTAATAGAGAACTGCATTGAAATGCTCAGCTTTACAGAAGCTCTTAACATGTTTACAGCAAAAAAACCCCACTTCTGGTCACTTAAACTGATTTCTCTGTACATGAAAACTACGCAGAACTTAACTTTTACATAATTCACTCTTTTACATTATATCAAGGCTTGAAGTTATGTATTATATAATATGTGGTTGCTTTAAGTGACAGCAACCTCTAACTGTCCAATAGGCATCACAGTGTCTCTGGTAGCACTAAGTATCTCATCAAGCTCCGCCCTCTAGTCCAAATATGGTCACGTCTGCCTCCAAACACTCCACAAAAACCAACGATAACATCATGGTGGCTACACTCACTTTTTAATTAACTGCCTGTGGTTTACAAGCATGACAGATGTGAGCTGAGAGCGACCTTCGACCTCTAACCGCTAAAATCTAATCAGTTCATCTTTCAAGTGGACATTTGTGCAAAAAAAATCTGAAGATATTCCAGGATGTTCCTGAGACATTGTGTTCAAGAAAATAGGACAAACAGATGAAAGGATGGAGAGATGAAAGGATGGACGGACAGACAACCCGAATGCCTCCGTCAGTGGCTGCAGCCGGTGTGGAGGCATTAAAATTTCAGGCAGAGATGTGAAATAATAGTCGTCACTGTTGTCAAATCTCATATCAATGGACATTTTGAGCTCCTTTTTTCTGTTTCTGCAGAGACACCCAGGGGCTAATCTTCAGTCTCGGAGATATAAATTATAAATTCTGAACAGAATATGCAAAACAGAGCAGCGCACTTCTCTCATCGTCTCACACAGACAAAAGGCACTTTTCCACAGAATGTGACAGAAAGATTAATAATTATCTATTACTGTCAATGTTGATCAGCTTCCTGTTTCACATGTAGCACCAAATCACGGCAGGAACATCTTTTGTATCAGTGTTTCGCAGCTCAAGTCGTGAATTCTGGGAGGTTGAAACCATCCAAATCAGCACTCTCATATTATCATGCCCTAATCCATTCATTACGGGTTACAATCTTGACGTCTCTCTTTTTTTTTTTGATAATTAATGCCATTTAAATGATGATGTGATGTACTGTATATATGGGTGCAGCCTTCCTTATAGCATGTTAATGATCCGCAGCATTCTGCTAATCAGTCAATTAATCACCATCTTATGAATTTAATCTCTTACTTAGGCCCTGTTCTACATAATAGGTTTTAAACATTCAAATCCATGCTTGGATTACAAATGAGGCTCGTTCTGGTGCCATTCGCTCCGTGAACTGGGCTTCAAGTGACAGCCTTTTATTTGGGATGGTATTAGATGTAGCATGTTATTTTTCCACTTCAGTGCACAAGGATATGTTGCAACAAGCATAATGCAACTATTGAAATTTTTCGCAAGACACTGTTAAACCTCTGTGGGGTTTTTTTTCGTTTGTTTGTTTGGTTTTTTTGAACTTTAAGGGTGTACTTGTAGTTCATCTTCTTCAAGGGTGGTGCTTTCTGATGAGAAATAACCTCTCCGCAATCTTTGAATCTCATTCAAAAAGCTCAAAGGCCCATTTTGCTTTGGTGATTTCACACAGCGCGGCTGAAAACAAGCTCATGTTTATTTATCACATATTTTAAATCTCTCACATCAAGAGCTCCATTAGTCAAAATGGGAGTGAAAAGGAACTCTTTGATTTGGAAAAGTAAATAAAGTTGTGGAACAATCTCTAATGCATGTTGAGTTTGGCCTTTTAAAATGAATCTGAAATCAATATCACTAAGAGATGACGTAGCTTAGCATAAAGACTGGAGCGAACAGCTAACTGAGCTTTGTTGGTAACCAGCACCTCACTTACTGTTCGCTCATTAAAACTCCATCTTGCAGGTTTAACATCAAGTTTTAAAGTGTTTTATGGGAGATTATAGGCCGGATTATTCTCGGCCATTACCAGGAACTTCATGAACAATCCTCTTTAAAAACAGCAAATTGTCAATTTCACACGGAGCCACATTAATGGTTGCAACTTGTTTCCAGCTTTTATGCAGTTAAGCTAACCAACATTAGCCATATTTTCTTTTTTCATGAGAGCTGTTTGTATCTGAATCGGTCTGACAATAATTTTGCGTCTTATACTACAAGTGTTTCTGGAGTTTCTAATCTTTCTCTTCTTCATGCACCTTTGCAGAAGGTGTAGTTGTGCCAAAAAACCTCCACTCTGCTCCTACAGATGAATATATCTCCTCATCTGACTCTCAACAAATTGTTTAACGATTATTTTCATAACTTATTGACTTTAACAACAGATTTGATGACTTAAAAGAGTGTAAAATACACAAGCTGAAGAATTACCAAACAGAAAAGAGCAAATACTATCTGATTGGATTTTTCACAACCTGGCGACATAAAATTTGTTCCTATTAATGACTTAAATCCTAATGTTCATCCATAATCTATCAACAAATCACCTTAGAAGGTCTGAGGATTGGAGCAGATCCAAGCTGACATAATAGATAACTGATCAACAAAGCATCAATAAATGATAACAATCACTGATTAAACAATTCTGTTCTATTATGTTCCAGCTTATAAAAGGTTCATTATCAGAATACAGAACCCTTATTTGTGGGTAAAGATGCTTTTTGCACGTTAAATCCAAATTATATTCATGAAGAGTATTATTATTATTATTCAGCTCACAAAAACAGTTTAAGTCTGAATGGAGCTTTCCTGAATCTGAGAAAATAAACACGACGTTGTCGGCTTTTATGTCCTTATTAGATTGTGACTGTAGAGAGATAATAGAAAATGAGGGAGCGAGGAAGGGGGGGCAATTATACTAATATACTCAAGGCCCCTGGCTGGATTCAAATTGGGGACGTTATGGTTAATGGCTGATATCTTAACCCCTGAGCTTGGGCGCCCTCTGTTGCTTTGATTTCGACCCTTTTAAAATAGGTGTCTTTGTCCTTGTCTTTATGAAAAGCTGTAATAACTGGAGTCCCCAGGATGGATGTTTAACGAGGCTTTTTAACTTGTTATTTAGTCAGACAACGTGCTAATATTCAGTACTGTCCAGCTTTTTTTGGTTTTGAGATGGCATCATACTGTAAAGACAGAAGTTTCATGGTCTTTTGCTCTAACCTGAAAAGTTTGCTTGTTGGTTCGCTGCCAGCGCTGCCTCTGAATGATACAACCACATTATGATTTAAAACGTACCTCGGCAGACAGAAACGCTAATGTGATTTATTTGTGTTCAGCCTGAAGGATCCAGTGACAGGAGGAGCAGACAGATATGAACAGAACAGAGAACAGAGCGGATAAATTCTGCAAAATCTCCCTTAAAAACACGAAACACAGGGAGCCATTTCTGCTCAATTAACACAGTTCACTTTCTTCCACCCAGCCTTGTTTCCTCTGTATGCTAATATTTACCCATGCTGCGTTATTTATGGATGAGGCCAGTGCACAAGGTGGACTCCTGCTGGCTAGTTAAGCTCCTGGCATCTGTACAGTTTCAGATTTTTTTTTTTCCGGAAAAAGTGCTGTAAACGTCCGACTGGACCGTTGATGAAAAACCTTCCCGGACCCGACACGTCACACGGCTCGACAGGCACAGATCAGCTGGAATACTAAACAGGTCGAAACAGAAGCACCTTGAAACATCATTTAATGAAAATAGACTGTAATAAGAAGCTGGAGATGGAGCTTGAACTGAATCTAAAATAAAAACACGAGAAATGATCGATATCAATATACATTTTGACACGTTTCAAACGATGAACATGCATGAAGGAGGCCCATTATGGTTGTAAGAATATAAAAATGTGGTTTTGTTTTCTGCGGAATTGATTCCTGACACTTCCTGAAAAACACTGCCTGATAATACTAAAAAAAAACATACACTGCATACACACATTTCCCTTATTTTATTTTAGAAACCTGCAAAACACCAGACTGATTAGATGTGCAGGAAATGAACTCTTTGCCACTGTTTTTTCCACCCTCTCTTGCCTAAGAAAGAAGAAAATGCGGTGCCAAACAATGCAGGAAAAAAAAGCTGCAGAGATGCTGAGCAGTCAGCCGCAATACGAGACTTTAAAACTGCTTTCTAGAAATTTTTTTGTAATAAATATTCCAGTAATTAAACTCCTAAAATGAATCCATTGGGCCTTTAAATGTGCTGATTGGAATAACATAATCACTGGAGCACATGCAGTCATGAATCCAGCTGTCTGTTGACAAATCACAGACAATACAGAGATAATGACATCTGGAAGGAGTCTCACTGTAATGTGCAATATATTCAATAGTGAAACGGAGTGTATTTAAGTCGAGCTGAAACACTACTTGGCTCCTTATATGTGAAAGGGGCGTTGGCAATGAAAACTGTGTTATATGGCCCAGCAGTGCTGACAGGTTCTTTCTTCCTCCTTCTCCTCTGCCCTCCCCCTCTTCCCCTCTTTATTTCTCCCTCTTCTAGGCTGTGGAGAGGCCGGCACGTGGCAAGAAGAGGAGGGGGGGAAGGATGGATCTTCAGCCCGGTGTAAGAGCCTCCCCCCAGGGAAGCAGGCGTCGGACGCAAGGCCTCATGGGCCGTTGACCTGCTGTCTTCTGTGATTTATGGCGGCTGAGGGCATCTGGCCACTGCAGACTCCTCTCCTCTCTCTCCTCCGTTCCTGTTCACGCTCGCCGCAGGATTGCAAGGAGCCACACGCACTTCGCCGCCGTCTCACGGGAGTATCCAAAGAGGAATTCCTGGCACATGCTGAACTACGGCACGGACGCGCATACATCCACCGCTTGCTACACTGTTCCTCCAGCAAAAATAAACACCACCATCATAAACCTTTCTACACTGCGGCACCGTGTCCCTCAATCCCATCACATGTCTGTTAGGCCGAACCGTCTCCCGGAGTATTCTGCATTTGACTTTGTGTGGATTACTATCAGTCATGGTGTGTCAGCCGTGGAGCCCACGGCGTAGCCGCTGCTGCTGCTCGCGGGCAGAGGCGGATCAATGGAAGTTGCGCTGAGTAACGAGGTGATGTTTTCACATGGTCTGAAAGCAATCAGCAGCCAGCACATCTCCACTGACTCCACACACACTTCTGATCCTACACAACTACAACCGTCCTCCACTACGGACTATTAAAACTGTGAATTATAGTATTATTTTAATATTAAACACACTAGTTGGACATCTGAGCTGTCGAAGCACCTTATAAACCCCTTTCTTCTCCAGCTGTAAAGGTTTGGAGTGTACATATCTTCTACCTTCTGGAGTATTTTTCACCTTTTTTAAGCTGGGGACAGAGAGTGAGAAGCAGCAGGTGCCCTCGCCATGGTGTTGCCGCCCCCAGACAAACGCCACGTGTGCCTGACCACCATTGTCATCATGACCAGCATGGCCTTCATGGATGCCTACCTGGTGGAGCAGAACCAGGGTCCCAGAAAGATCGGTGTGTGTATAATAGTGCTGGTAGGGGATGTGTGTTTTCTCATAGTGCTGCGTTATGTGGCGGTGTGGGTCGGCGCCGAGGTGCGTACGGCGCGACGAGGATACGCCATGATCCTCTGGTTTCTGTACATCTTCGTCCTGGAGATCAAGCTCTACTTTGTCTTCCAGAATTGCAAGGCAGACAGGAAGAGCCTGGAGACGGTGGCTCGAAAGGCTTTGACGTTGTTGCTATCTGTATGTGTTCCGGGTTTATACTTGGTTCTCGTGGCTCTGGATAGTATGGAATACGTGAGAACTTTCCGGAAGAAGGAGGACATGAGGAGTCGTCTATTCTGGGTGGCTCTGGACCTTCTTGACCTGCTGGATATCCAAGCCAACTTGTGGGAGCCCCAGCGGACAGGCCTGCCCATCTGGGCTGAGGGCCTGATGTTCTTCTACTGCTACATCCTGCTGCTCATCCTGCCCTGCGTGTCGCTCAGCGAAATCAGCATGCAGGGGGAGCACATGACGCCCCAGAAGATGATGCTGTACCCGGTTTTGAGCCTGGTCACCATAAACGTGGTCACCATCCTCATACGAGGCGTGAACATGGTGCTGTTTCAGGACAGCCGCGTTTCCACCATCTTCGTCGGGAAGAACGTGGTGGCCATCGCTACCAAGGCATCCACCTTCCTCGAGTACCGCAAACAGGTGAAGGAGTTCCCCCACCCACAGAACGCCATGGCGCTCGAGCTGCAGCAGAACTCTGTCAGTCACACGCAGCCGCTGCCCAACGCCACCAGCTTGCCGCACGAACCTTCGCCAGCGCAGGACGTTATCGACACATGACCGCCAGCGCTGGACTGAGCACCGGACCATTAAGAAAAAAAAACTGACTGCTTTTTATGAAAGCTGCGGGAGTGAAAGTAGATAGAGAAATCAGCTGCATGACAGGATGGTTTTCTGCTCTTGTCAAGCCCAACATGAACTGCTGTGAAACCATTAAAGAGATTTTCAGCATCACCTGCCTGTCAGAACACACTGTAAACCTACACTTGACCCTGAGTGCAGCGTGCAGACTTTCGAAAGAAAAAAAAAAAAGAAGTCAAAAGGTTTTTATTGTGTGCTATTGTGTTTTTAATTGTTTCAAAATGTTTTCAAAAAGTTCAAACTTTTATTAAGAGACAATCTCCACACTCACTGCGCAGCCCGGTGACATTATGTTGTGTAAAATGGACAGTTGGTCCCTCCCCTCTGGTGAGTATCTTGTATTTTTTAAAGGTCACTTTTTTTTCGACAGCGTGGCATTTCCTTTGTATTCCAACACCAAAGGACAAACCACTCAGTGTGCGGCGCTGGCGGCAGTGGCGGTGCCAGAGGATGAGGAGGAGGAGCAGAGAGTGACATGGGTCAGTCAATGAGGGCTGACTGTGCGACCGTGGCGGCGGACGAGTGCTTTTGCTTCCTGTGTTTGGTTCTGCTGAGAGAGGAGCTCTGTGGGAGCTGCTGCCTCGGTCAGTGCGACGCTTTACGACCAAAGGTCTGATAAAAGCACCAGAGCTCAGCACTTACACCGTCCGCTGCGGGCATCCAAGCGTGTGTTTTTACCCTCTGAGTATGTCTATGTGCGCACACACACACACACACACACACACACACATACACTAGTCTGCAGGGTATCTATATGCCTGCGAAACGTCCGTGTTCGCCACCGGAGGTTTCGGTTGTTTCAAAATTTCTATGGAGCAGACGCTAGTGGTTGATATGTGTGTGTGATGAAGTGAAGTGAAGAAAAATGACACAAAAATATGTAGAGATGTCGGAAAAAAAAAATAAAACAAATATGATGGAAGTAAGATATTTTTTTGATTCCTGTACTGTACATTCCTTGAAAAACTAGCTCAAGCCTTGACGTCGGAGAATGCAGAGACCAGAGTCCGAAGAATGCCTCACCGAAGAAACGACAAAATATAAAACATAAATACAATAAACATACGAACAGAAAAGACTTTTTCTGATGTTATTCAGTTGATTATTATTATTATTATCATTATTATTATTATTATTATAATTAATATGTACATTCTTTACTTGTTGGAGGCCAATGACGTTTTAATAAAAGTATAAATAAAAGAATATTGATGAGAGCATGATTTCTTTTTTTTAAAATTGTCCATTCTGATTGAATAAATATTATTTTTAGCTAAAATTAAGTTGTGTTTGGTGCTCTTGTTGTATTCAAAAGCCACTGCTACACAACAGCCTAGCCGAAGCCATTTCTGTTATGTTTTGCATTAAAAAAATCCACACAGCACATAAATATGTAGGTTGAGCAGCCTCCTCCTGGACTCCGGCATTAATTTTCCTCCCCTCAGGCTACTACTTTTGGCGAAAGCAAGCAATGAATTTATCTTTAAAAATAAAATGTGATAAAAATTTATGAGCCTCTTGCACAAACTTTTTTCCCACCGTGGTACGTTAACAGTAATCCTCTCTGCACAGATCCGTTATCAAACAAAACTGATGAATTGCCTTCGTGTTTCCGTGGAGAATTTTATTATCTGACAGTAGTGTTGTGATTGAAGGAGGAGGAGGGAGGTCAACCACATGAGGAAAGTCACTTTGCTGTCGACAGGTTAACGGAGGTTAACTGCTGATCTCAGCTCATGGAGACAAACTCTCAGACCCTGAACGACCCCCAACACATTTAACAATAACTGTCAGCTGCAAAGACACGAAGAAATGATATTTCTTTTTACTTTACAGAAGCATAACGTGGGACCTTTATAAGAGAAGATCCTTCTGATTGCATTCATGGTTCTCAAAATAGTACAAAGACATTTCTATTCGAACCAGAGGAGCTAAATCAGACTGAAAGGACCAAGAACAAGCTTTAGTGTTATTACAATCTAAAGTAACAGACTGTGGCTGCATTTATTCTTTGGCATTGAAGCTCTTATTCATCTAAGTTGTCCTCATTTGCAGCAGTAAAACTACAGAAAGGGGAAAGATGAAAGTAGGTTTGCCCACCATACTGCCAAATATGCTCAGCAAAGCAAAGCCAGCCATTGCAACTGCTTAATTATAATTTAGTTTATATATTCAGGTAAAATTGTGCTTGGTTTGCAAACTGCAACAACATTGAAGTTACTTGAAAGTTTTTTTGTGCAAAATAGGCAAAATTGTACAGAGGACATACATAATTTTGCCTGGATACAGAAAATATATGCATTGATGTGTTGATTTTCGTTCACACTTGATTGAAGCTCATCACACACAAAGTCATTTCAGTGGATAAACTGGATCAGTCAGAGGCTTCCAGTATCCCAACAAATCCCATCTCGGATTTTTTTTCTGGAGAAACATATTGATTGTTTGTGTCTTAGGAGTATTAAATATTTCTGGACCGTCACACACTGTTGATTCTGGGTGTTTTAACTCTTGCAACCCTTCAACACAAGGCCTATTTACAATCTTACGAATTAAAAAAATATGATGGAATCAATTATTCTGTAGCTTTAAGTTGGAGATTCTCTGTTGATTTCGTCACAATGCTTATACTTGTAAAGTTTATATGTAATGTTAAATACAGTTGCATTGATTTACTTGTTTATTGACCTTGCTGGTCACAGTGAGAGTGACGTAACAAAGTCAAAGGGACAGAGACAGGGAGAGAGCATTACATTCAGGTTATTGATCCACTTATTCAGGGATCATTCCAGTTCATAGTTTTGACCATCATCCCTATCAGTGATAGTAACGTCAAACTCACTGAGTGAAATGCTGTGATGTGGAAACGTGGCAAAATTGCTGACAAAACACAGATTTATTTATTTCAGGTCACACACACCGGATGTGCAACATTGAGTGCAGCATTGTTATTACTGTCCTGTTGGAATTTGTTTAATAAATATTGCCACATCATCAGTTTTCAGCAATTACAAGATGCTTATAATAAACTGGATTTAAATCAGGCAAATGATTAGCAGTAGCAATAATAGAAATAATAAAGTAACATAAATTTAGATTTAACAACAAAAATACACTTAAAAAAGTGGGCGAAGTAAAGTAATAATTAATAAAAATACATTATGTGTAGAAAGTTCTCAGTCAGACTCAAACGCACAAACTCACTGCTGCATCACTGCATAATCTGCTGCTTCTATCTGTTCTGTTTATATATATTTTCACTGTATAAATTCACTGTTTTCCACATCTAAACAGCCAGTGTGTAGAACTTAGTGCCATCTAGTGGTAAGGTTGCATACTGCACATATCATTCCACTTCCAACATGGCAGACTCCACAGAATAAGACCTGCTATGTTTGCAGATACAAAGGTGATTTTTTTCTTTCATGTGGTTATAAAGTTATGAATACAAACATACTGTTAAATTACATTTCTGCTGTATTCTGCACATCAATCCCCTTAAATCCACACACTGGACCTTTAATGCAAACACTGCACTTTATGATCTGTTAAATGAAGACATGTAACTCTGCTCCAGTAATCAATCCCTCAAAATCTTGTCACTTCTCACACTTCATGGTCACATCCGGGTCTGGTTATTTACAGCCTCCTTGTTAGTGAAGGACAGCAGCTCATTTTGGCTGGACTCCATGCAACATAAACCAGTAAGATTAAAAAAAAAAAAAAATCTAATTACACACCTCATGCACCACAACAAGACTTGTTCAAAATAAATAGGCCATAACTCAGAATGTCACGATGACACCGGTTTTATCTTGTAACTTGTAACAGAGACAAAGACGCAGCACTGGGAGGTGACTAAACGTTGGAGCCCATGTTGACAGCTGATAGTGCAGCTGGACCCTCTGCTGCAACTCACATCATTAAACCTCTCCTAGTTTTTCTAAAAGAGAAGACTCAGGAAAGTATTTACTTTCCCAAAAAATGAGAAAATCAGGCTGAAAATTTAGTTAAAAAAGACCCCGTTTTTTGAGAATGAACGTCTCTTTCTTGGTCCTTTCTGTCACCTGCAAGTCTTAGACCGAACCTTTTGTTGTGGTCTGGATCACAGCTCATTGTCAGATTTACAGCATAACCCAACCACTGTTTAAATATATCTTTTCAGCCCACCTAGTTGTAGGAAAGGGGACAGAAACAGCAAACTTGGGAACAGAATAAATTACCTGGGGCTTCCTCCCACAATGGATCACCTTTCAGAGACCCCCCGAGCGAACAAATCATCCATAAATCACCGCGCCTTCAAATCAGGAGTGTAATTGTGCTCTTTCCATACGTAATAAGTCAGTAAAGGAGTGTTTTTCTCTGTGTGTGACTGTGTGTGATTTACTGTGTATCCATGACTTCCTGAAGCTCTTAGTCGCAGCAAAATTTAATGAGGACCAATCGGAGGAAGATGGCGTTTTTTTTGCCATTACAGATTCTCTCTTGACCCCCTCCCTTTTGGATTTGCTGACACGAGGACTTTGTCCACTCAGGTGTGTCGCCGGCTGCACTTTCTGCTTCACATTAAAAGTCTCTGTTTTCACCCTGCAATCACTTAGTTGGCTAAACACCCCTTCAACTGTGCTGCCCACTGCGCGCTGTAATCTATATGCAAATCGCTCTTTGACAAAGCTTTTTGTCGTACGACTTAAATGCATTTACATTTACTGTCCACTCGAGGCTTGTTAAACAAACAACGACCTTCAGTTTAACCAAGATATAAGACATAAGGGTGGAGTGTAATTAGGTACAAATTTTAGGGGACTGTACTTTACTTCGTGCTTTATTTCATTTGACTTTGCACTTTATTTTATTCTTATGAAACTTTTAATTCTATGCTGCCAGATTTTTGTAAGAAAACATGAAAATGTACAAGTACAGTGAAAAGATCAGTCGATTAATCAGTTAGTCAATCAACAAGTTCAGTAATCATTTGAGATTTTTGTGTCAAAAACAATTCATGGTTTCAACTTTAAAAATATTATGATCTACTGCTGGTCCTTTCAATTAATTATTCATTATTTCTTTAATTATTCCGAGGTTTGGCTTTGCAAAGAAGTCACTTTGCATTGACATGACTGCATTTCTTATTATTTGCAGAACTTTTACAAATTAAACTAATCAATTACTTAATGAAGAAAATAATCAACATATTAATCCATTATGAAAATAATGATAAAGTGCAGTTCTGTACAAAATAGTTGAAATAAACTTCACCTTTTAAACAGTGAAATTCTGCTTTGACATGTAAGGGTTAAAATAATCAAATGATGTAATATTCTTAGTATATTATAATTGAATAAAAGTATAAGTGAGAACTCACTTTTAATGCTTTAAGTAGCAGACACTTTTCTGATTGCTGATTTTATTTATGAAACACTTTATATGCGAGAAGGATAATGACATTTCTGCAGCCATATATTTGCATATTTACAGCCTTCAGTGACAGTAAGTGGAGTCTAACTCTTAACCAGATATTCTCAAAGTCTGACAATGTGAGCTCCCCCTCAGACAGAAAAGCCACATCAAACAGGAAGTGTATTGTTCTCATGGAGTTTTTTTGAGTTAGCTGTCAATTATTTTTAGCCTATTTGTTTGAATTTTAAGCATCATTAAAAGTATATTTGGTGTTAGCCGTTCTCAGTTTGAGTGGATGAAAAGACGAGCATCGCTGGATTACTTTGAAGAAAAATGTCATAATTGTCAGGAAAGTTCCAGAAATATAAGCCGTGTCTTTTTTTGCTTTGATTTTTAATCATGAATTCATGTGGATGAAAATAATAATCACATATCATCTGCATCTCTTTCTTACTTTAAAGCTAAAGCAGAGGCAAACTAGTTCACCCTCATAATGAAGAGCTTCAGTGTGTTCAATACATGAAGTCTGGTATCATGTAACCTTGTATTCAGCTCACTGCAGCATCACTCAGTTCAACAGAGCAGAGGTTTCAATAATCAGTGGGACTAAATGAAAACACCTGTGAGCGTGCGTGCATGCGTGCGCGCGCCCAGACCTGTTCACCAAGCTAACAGCCGAATAGTTTCCCATTAAACCACAAGTGATGTTTTTACATTTCTCTCTGGATTAAACACAACAAATACACAATATTAACAACTATGCTTTAAAATGCTGGTACAGTAGATTAACTTTGGTTGAATAACTGTTCTCATCCGCTATTGAAACAGCTAAAACAATCCTCGGCTCGTTCCTGCCTCATACTTCACGCACACTTCAGGTATGGCTACCTGCACAACCAAACACCAGTCAATCACCAGTTGTCAATTAAGGCTAGCAGTTAGCATCCTGTAGCTCATAAACCGGACATTTCTCCTCATTTGAAACAATAACAGAGCTAAAAGAGAGTGAATGTTGGACTTACATGTGTCGGCAGGTCAGAAACACAAAACTCCAAATGCACGAAGTTGCTCCATGACAGGTGATGTTTATACTGCCTGATCATAAAACGTCAATGTTGCATTTACAAGTTGTTATGCTGCCCCCAGGTGGCCAAAAAATGAATGAAGCTTAAAACAAGTAGGAAGACCAAGTGCAACCCAAACAAATCAAGCAACGTCTTAAAAATATTAAATTTCAAAGATTATAAGGAAGTATTTAGGATTAGATATATAGAGGATGCATCACAAATTAAAGACAAATTGAAAAAGATGTAGGCTTAAACATAAACATCATAGATAGATAGATAGATAGATAGATAGATAGATAGATAGATAGATAGATAGATAGATAGATAGATAGATAG